>JAQFVV010012703.1:552913-1058813 GCA_028023455.1 Epiperipatus broadwayi
TATATAATATTATTTCACTGCAAATCAAACAACAAAATTTCCATGGACTGTTCAATACCTACACATATATACTAAAATATTAATTCAAATGTGATTTTAACCTAATTAATTTCAATATAGATAAAGTAAATTTGCCAGCAATAATTCATCTACACAAGCTATGTTTTATAGTTCTCATATGGTATTTCTTTCCCTTTTTTATATAAAAAACATATAAAGCAAAACTTCATAGTAAACTGTCTTATCTAACTTATATTCTATCCCCTCCCTTACTTTCCGCAGTTCAAAGGCTCCTTCATTGGTGCGCCATTGTAACAGTTTTTACCGGCATAAACACATATATAGGTGGTATATGTTTATTACGTACTTCAAATCTAAGTTTTTGCTTTTTTTATTTAAACAAAAATTATGATGTGAACACATATATATGTAGTTGGTTCTGCAACGTACTCTAATTACTCACCCAGCATATTTATGGATGTCAATTTGACTCCAAGCGCGAATCTTACTTACAAGTAAGTAAGAATTATGCTGGGAGAGAATGAGTATCTATTTCTAGTGCTTAGAGATTATTACTCTGGCTAGCTCATTCAGGGGTAGTGGTCATTGACGATTAAAAAGAGGTGGAGGGAACAGATCAAATGCGCACAGATCGCATAAACGATTCGTTTTACTTTCTCACTTTTATTCTTAATGCTACTCTAAGAAATTAACACTAAACACACACAATTATATTTAAAACACTACTTAATATTTATTAATACAAAAAAAATAATAAAACCCAATAGAATCCTGTAATTGGATATTGGTTTGTTCCCGAACACTTAAATGACCCGAATGTAAATACACACTCTCATAAGTTCATAAATGTAACAAACAAAACATTTATATCATAGCATAAAAAATAACTGCAATCAGACATTATACTGTCTATTTAGGTGTATAGTTATATAGGGCATTATTTCAACTGTCTCTTTATTTACTTTTAACCCCTTTACGCATTATTTTACTAAAATATGTTCTCATTCAAGAGGTTACTGTCATTTACAAAAATATTTGAGTTACCTATTTTATCTCACCCGGGTGTAGATTAATGGTAATTTTTCACTGGCTTCATGCTGCGATGTTATGAGTAAATTATTTTTCTTTTGTAGGATTCTGTAAGGCAATCAATGGCATCCGGTGAATGCTGTTATTTTCATAATTTTAGGAAGGGCTCTGCTCCTACACCGACAGTGATGATAGTATCTCTGCAGGATGGATGGCAAAGCCTGGTCAGTTCTGTTCTTCTACCCCAGCCTGTTCATGATTTTAAGATATATCAACTTTTTTTTTTACTAATTTTTCTTCGATCCTGTTCATGGCAGTCACAGTTTTAAAATTCCCTTCAAAGTTCAGCTTTCCAACTCCAATTAATCATGCTATTGTTCTCTTCTCTTTTAATTAAACCATGTGGTTTGCAAAAAGAAAATCTTTTCAATAACTTTTCGTTTTCTTTGTTTTTATCTATGTTCAGGAATTTCAATTTTACCTTGAGATCTACACTCGACCATTCATTGTCTCTTATTTATAACATTTAATTCTATTAATTAAAATGGCTTTGTCTCGAGATAGCAATCTGCAACTTTTTGGGTTCTTTCTTTGCAATTAACTTATCTTTTAGAATTTGTAAAATCTTTCCTTAGTCGACCATCGTGGAATCAATTTCTTTTTAAATTAAATAGCTTTATTCCTTGAGATAGCGATCTATAACTTTCTAAATTCTTTATTTCCAATTGACATATTTCTTAGAAATGGTAAAATCTTTCCTTTAGTCATCCATCTTGGAATCAATTTCTCTTTATGAAACTATTACATTTACTCTATCATGCAGCAATATAAACACGCGTATAAATAAAATATAATAGCACAAACCATATAATGCCCCATCCCTCTTATGTTTCAATCTCTTTTTGTTTACTTACTTAAAATATATACACACACATACAAAACAACAACGAGAAAAAAAAATTAACTTAATATTACAATTGATTTGAGCATATATGTATGCTCGGTGGTATCACCCTATGACTTAGAACAGGGTTTGAACTCAGCCCTGTTATAATAGGAATAAAACATCTATAAAATTCTAAAATAAATAAGATTTATATTAGTAAAGTTCTACTATCTAAAATTAACTAATTATAATCTATACTTCACTTTCTCCCATCATCCACATGCATTGAACAACCATTACCATATTAGAAAATTAAACTAATAACTAAAATATAATATTTAGAAATTATAATGTATGGCAAGTTGGATCTGAACTTAAACTAAACCTATCATTACTACATTTTAATTATACACTAATCTGATCTAATTAACTGAATTTAATATTTAATCTGAATTAAAATTTGAAGATCTCAGGGAATTAACTTATGGCATAGGTTAATCTAAAATCTCTATCTCTCAATAACTATTATTTAATATTATGAAAATAATAGTATAAACTAAGCAATACCCTAACTAAATAATGGCAGTTAGATAATGAAAGAAATCAGACACATTTTGATTTTAATTCATCATCTAAACAATTACTAAATGATAGAACCTTTTAAGAAAATCAGTAGATAATTGGCATCTCGTACAGTGTTTGGATCAAGGAAATCAATATCATCATAACTGGATGTTTGTCATAATTAAATAAAAATACAATTATATCATATTAAATAAAATAAATGTGTGAGCAGGTGTGGAAATATGAAACACGAATGCATGTTAAAGAAGAATTCTAAATACAATTTTGAATAATAAAGTATTTATTAACAAAATAAGAAAATAGTTAAGCAAACATTTAATCTCTTTCTCATTGGTATAAGTACAAATTTTGGCTGTATTTAGAATCACTGCTTAAAGTTTACATAAGTATAAATAACACAATATGATCTCTTAAATTTCAAATCTAACACATTTCATCTATCAAAACATCCTAATAGATTTGTGAAACACCTTATATTTTTAATATTAAATAATGAACCAAAATAAAATCCATATATTTTACTGTAAAAAAATGGTTTTCAGTTATCAGTTACTTCTGATAAACCTATAGAACTGAAGAAATATAACCTTACACTTCTAGTAATCAACTACAAAATTTATTTTATATTCAACATTTGTTTTATAACCCTCACTTATCAATTAACTTAATAAATCTATGACAAACAATATGGGTTAAATATTTAATTACACTATAAAATAAAATTAAAATTTTGCATTTTACTTCAATGCACATTAACTACAATTAAAGTAAAGGGGTTTGAAACCTAAGAATAATATCAAACTATGTTTTGCAAAATGAAATAAATAACTCCATTAATTAAATATATTTTGTCTTTGCAACCTTGAATAAAGTATTCTATTAAATAACTATGTTTTATTTTGCCAAAATAGAAATAAATAATTCTAGTCATTAACTATGTTTTATCATTGCTTGCTTACTTACTCAAATGATGAATGAATGATAAAAATTGATATGAAACCTAAATGATCACTACAAAAATGTTTTAAAGTGATAATGAAAGTTATACATTAATAATGGATTTTTCTATATCTTTCAAATTAACACTTTCTGCATGAATCTGTATTATGCTGTGTTTCAAAGAATAAATAATTAATACTAATCAATCTAATAAGTTTGCTTATTAAGTTATAATAAGATCATAATATGGATGAAGGCAATGGACAATCAAGCTTTAATCACTGATGTTACTACAGCTGTTTTGTAAGAAAATCAATTCTGCCTTTATTCTTCTTTTTATCAATAAATTATCTGGCACTTGGCTATAGTATAAGCTGGAAAAACATTCAATAAACACATGGGTGTAAAAGATTTTTACAATTTAAATCAGATAAATATCAACACAACCAACTCCCATGTCTACTTCTGAGACTAATGAAAGTGGTGGAAATAAATCTCATCACCAAATGATCAGGGAGATAATATACTTAACTTCATATACTTTAATTCATAATATCAAATATCAAAACTGAAGGATTTAATCTATTCCTATCAAAATACTTTAATACACAGAAAAGAAGGGATTACTCGATCTCATACACTACACTAGGCAATGTACCCATGTTAAATATTCAAATACCAAAAGGGGAGAGATTACTCAATCCCATAAATACTATAAAACATTGCTAACTTTACTACATATAGCCACAAAATAATTTTCCATTCAAGCATAATAAAGAACAATAATTCACTTAAATAAATCTCTAATCTTTAAAAAACAATTGGCCATCCTCTTCCTCCAAATCCAATAGATTTTATATCATTTGTACTTTCAATTGACATATGATTATAGCTAAGTTTAATAATGGACACACATATACAAGCATAATAATACACAGACAACTCAAGTCCCAGTAAGCAAAGAACTACTGCCAAAATATCAATTACTAATTGTAAAAGCAATAAGGAATAAATATTTCATATCTGATAATATAATATTTAGGACTTGGTAATATACTAATAATGGTTGAAAAACAAGGCAATAATTTCTATTGGCAAGAAAGATAAAATAATTTTTTTATAGTGCATTTACTTTAGCACAAATCTAAAGCAAAAATTTGGCTTAGACAAATAATAAAACTTTATATTCCAGGTTAAATAATTATTAAAAATAATTATTTTTTAAATCTTTTGAAAAGCACATAGATGTAATATAAGAAGCTATATAATGTGCTTCTTTTAAAGAAGAGCTATTACCCCTATTAGTGTTACATGGATGCCTGCCTCTCTTACCATGCACATATGTTATAATCTAAAATACGATAAAACTTATATTAAACTATTAAAAAAATTACCCAGCATAATATTTTCTTATTATGCCTTTAATGAGACATTCTAAATGAATAATAATACATGTTAATAAAATAATAAAACAATCTTTAAACTATCACTATCTGTCTAAATACTGTTAAATAATAATAAATAAAGTTCTCTTTTTCTTTCTTCTTTCTTGGTTACAAAAAAAGTTTATTGATAGTTTATAAATGATGTCCCTTGGTCATCTCTTAAATAATAATAATTATTTGCACACAAATATAAATATTGACGAATACAAAAACACGTTCCTGCAGGAAAACAAAACAATATTATTTTTAATTCATAATAGCAGATTCAATGTTCTTAGCTATCAGCTAATGAATTGCTGTTGACATTATATATGAGGAATTTTAGTAATTAAGCAATATATATATTTTTTATGAAGCAAATAAAGTTGTAGTTCATATTTCATTCCTAGGATATATTCAAAAATTTTATTTCACATTTTTAGAGCTATGCAGAACATGTGTAATTATTTAACTAATAATATTTATCTAGATGAGTTTTTTGGCAATATTATAGACAGAAGTTTCACAACAAGTGAGGAGTGCAATTAATAAAGAAAAGTCATATAATTTTATTCATTTTATAAATTCTTTTTTCCTATTGGTTTGGAAAAACAGGTAAATATTAATAGTACATTCAATTGCGCATTTAGTCTTATGTTTTTAAATAGGTAAAATAGAAATAATTATGCAAATGTTCTAATAATAATGACGATAAAATTCAATGATTCATATGCATCCTTTTAAATCTTCTTTTATAACTAGAATCAAATTTATCAGAAAAGGTTCTTAAAATGTTTAATAATCATTCACATATTCTCTTGACATAATAAAAGTATGCACATACTGCAGTTGTTTTATTAATACTATAATTTAAACTTAAAAAAATAATTTTGAAAAATAAACAAACATTCTTCTTTCCAATTAGGTACAAAATTTACATAAAGCAAATTAACAATACTATTATACATTCCCATTATTTCTTTAATATTGGCAATTTAAACTTAAATAATATAGTATTTCAGACAATGGTTGGAGAATCTAAATCATCAGCCAAGGATAGGATCAATGTACCTCTTAGTGTTGTTTAAGTACTCATGTCTACCAATAATATATTTTACTTTCAGCTTGAACTTTGGAAGAAAAAAATTATACTATCAAACTGTTAATAAATGATTTTAAAGATAAAACAGTATTGGAAGATCTTTTAACAGTCCTCTTTCAGCAATTAGCAGTTTATAGTCATTGGAGTAGTAGTTGTCTTTTTTATAGATTTTTAAAATATTACCTCACACTTTTTCTTCCAATAGTCCAAGATATTTGAAAATTCAAAGATCACCAGACAGAGACTAATTGCCCCTCCCATTACAATAAAACTTAATTTATGCAAGAAACTTTGTCTTGAAAAAGAAAGAAAAGTGGGGAAAAAATTATTCTGTCTTTTAAATAAATCAAAAAAAAATATTAAATATTAAATTGAACTAGGAATTAAATATTCTGTACTTCAAAACAACAGAATAAAAACTAATGGCAATCACTTTAATAAATAAAATATTTTCTAGTATAATTATTGTTTAATAATGCACCAGTCCACTACTCAATTAATTCACTTAAAATGTAATTAAGCTGGTTTATAACACTTATTTATGAAATTAGATATTTGGATATAAGATGTGATATTTAATGATTTAATGAAGCATATGAATGAAAAATGAAGTTGAATAATGATATTGACATACATGAATATTTACAAACAATGCACTATAGACACTAACTGATATGACTAAATGACTATTTTAATGATGATGAGTGAAACATATTTCACTGTTTATACTATAAATTAAAATATGTAAAGCAAATGAACTAGAGAATCATTTTAACAAGTCTTAATATTTATTTGTGAACAAATAAAACAAATTAGCATCACTCAAACTGAACTATGTTTATGACAAGCCACTCCCTATCCTATCATTAATTATACCCTAAAGTAAGATACTAAACATCTAATAATTTTTAAATTATGCCTCCACTTACTTTTAATCACAGTTTTAAGTCATAAATAAAAAAATTAATAATTTCACATTATTTCATTTTTTTAAATAAGATAGTATCAGATGTTACTGATATAATACCATACAATTACAATTATTATTTATGGTGCCAAACCAGAAGGTCACAATATATATATATATATATATATTGTTTTTATCAGGAAAGATCCATGTACATGTTTGGTTTAGTGCTGTATATATATATACTGTTTTTATCGAGAAAGATCTATGTACACAAATATTGGTTTAGTGCTATATATATATATATATGGTGTTTTGATTGAGAAAGATCCGTGTACATGTTATTTTGGCTATATCAGAAATGGCAGATTGATATTAATCTGAATAGGCTGTATCTCCCCTATCTTCCTTCATTGCAGGTTTAGTACCCAAGTACCCAATTAATTAAACTTCTTGGGTAAACAAGAGTCTTTTGAACAATAAAATTAAAGTTTATATTGGGATCCTATTATAAGAATATTTTTAAGAATTGTTTGCAAATGCTTAATTTTGTCACAATCAGTAAAAGTTACTCTTAACTTGCCAGTAAGTTTAGTGAGTTCACGAAGCTTGTAGACTACTATGCATAGTTTTTTTTGTGGGAGAATGAGCTCAGCCATTGGTTATAAGTTGATCTTATAGTCTATTCTACTGGTCAGTCATGAAAGCTTTCCTGGTGTCCATCTTCAGGAATAATATCAGCAAAAGCTCTGGCTCACTCCAACATGCAGAATTATTTCAGCATAGGGTGATCCTGGATATATTCTTTTGTTATCTAGAACTGACCATAGGAAAAAACGACAAAACAAGACATTGATCAAACTGGCCTTCTCTTTTTTATACTCGAGGTCCAGTTTTCAGACTTCTGCACATACCTTTTGTTTGTTAAAAATATACATTGATAATCTTGTAGATTCTTTATAAAATTTAGGTTACAAAGTCTTTATTTTTTAGCATAATTCTGCCATCTTTAATTAGCTAAAATGTTTTTTCTTTTAGCTTATCTGGATTGGTAATTTGTGTGTCTTTTGTTTTCTCCAATTTTTACTTTGGTGCTTGTATTATAGATAAAGTCACCGTAGGATGGCGCCGTTTTCACGCTAAAACTATAAATTATGAACATTCACGGGCCCCTGATTTTAATAATTTTTCTGTGCTTTTTTGTAATGCGAAAATAAAAACAAAACAAAATCATCTTTTTTAAATATTATTTTTTTATTAATGTATACAATTTAAATGATAATAATAAATGTAAAATAAAATCAACAAATTACAATTTGATTCGTGTTTTTTATATTGTATACTTTTTAAATTGTGTTACGGCTTTTTTTTATCAATTTTCTATCGGATATTTTTTTACTTGTGTTACGACTTTTTTTGTTGTTGTTTAACTAAAAAATAATAATCGTAATAAAAGTAAAAGTTGTTATGGTTAGATTTAGGGTTATTTTTAGGGTTATTTTTAGGGTTAGTTTTAGTGTTAGTTTAGGGTTAGTTTTATGGTTAGTTTAGGGTTAGGTTTAGGGTTAGTTTTAAGGTTAGTTTTAGGGTTAGGGTTAGTGTTCTGTTTGTTTGTAATGCTAAAATAAAAAAATTCAAAATCGTAACCATACTCGGACAGAAGAAAGAAACTCAAACTTTTTTAAACAACAACAAACACATACAAATGTTTTCTTTACTTATTAAACATGTTTATAATATTTGCTTGTTATTAAATTTACAAAAAACCCTATATATTTGGACTTTTCTTACTGGATGTTTTTTTCATACCGCTCTTTTTTACTTCAAAAATATACAGACGGTAGAATCTTCTTTGTCTTGTGGAATGTTAATAACTATGTTACTTGACACATTACCTAATTGCAACTCAATAAAAACAGATATTTAACATTTTCCCAAATAAAAATTCAATATAGTACATTGTAAAAAGTCTTATAATTATTGCTTTAAAAAATCTGAACATTTCAATAGTTTAAAATAAAAAAAATCCAATGAAAACAACATTTCAATACAATTCAAATACAAAGTCTCTCATCGAGCTGTAATTATTTTATAAATTGTGCCAATTCGGAAAATGTATTCGCTGCTGTGTGACCTACATGCTGTACTGCGATGCGACATAGCGGCCTGCATTCTGTAGCGCAACAAAAAAGTTGTATTATAGAAAGCGCGGATTCGAATGTGTCGGCCACGGAAACAGCATTTTAATGTGTTTTGGCACGAAAAGTGTGACATAGAGCAGTGCCCTTAGCTAAAAAATGAGTACCTTTACTTTTATTTTTAATTAGGTAAAAAAAAAGGAACGACAATTTAACTTTCATTTTACATTTTAACAAAAATTATACTAATCAAAAAAAATCTAAATGTACTCTTTTTTAGCTTTTACCAAATGCCAATACATTTGCACCATACTTAAATAAATGATACAATATATATATATATATTGTAACGAGAGAAAGATCTTTGAGATTCACATAAACTGACCACTGGGGCGCCACTAGTCTGAAAATAGGAACTAGACATTTATTTTAGGGTGGACAGGATATGCGAATCAAAAGGCACCGAACTACACTCAGGGAGGAACAAGATATCTTAAATATTATTTAGACAGTTGAGAAATCAAAGCACAAAGACAAACGTCAGCCAAATTAAGTTTAAACAATTTATTAATTTTATTAAAAGTTGTGCAATAGAGTGAAGACATCTAGCCACGAATACAAAAGTGGCCTATAGTAATATACGTGTATTTACCAGAGAGTGCACAAGAGTACGACAAACATGAAGGCATTAAACATTTTGGCAGCAAAATTCTCTAACTTAAAATATAAGGAATGGTTAGGATAATATCTTCTTGCTAGCCAGTTGTAAAATTACAAAAACAAACAACTATTCTAGCTTCCTAAATCGGAGATAATAAAACAGTTACTGCCCCGCCGAAAATCAACAAACCAGCACGGACATCCGAGCAATAATATTCTAATTACTGTCATTAAAACACCGCAGGACTGCTGCGCATAATACTACATTCAAAGTAAACGTGGTTGATCTCACTTACAAGACAGGAAAAAATATTTGATTACAATCTTATGTAATCTAGAAAGATAGGACTACTTTCAGACAACCTGAAGTAATAACTTGACAAATAGCCAGCAAAAAGATTTTGTTGTTTGCGCAAAAAGATTTTGTTGTTTGCACAAAAAGCGCAAATGAAACATGTTTAAAGACTCTTTATTGGGCAGATGAATAAATAAAGACTACGAAAACTGCCAATGCATTTTGTAATAGCTAAAGAAATAATCAGGTATATATTAAACATATAAAATACATACTCCTAATGCACCCTCTGACAAACGAAAATTGCAAACAAACTTGGAATCTTAAAACTAAGATTCCAAGATACACTTTAAATACTAGAAAAGAGTACATACAGATAATAAATAATTAAAAAAAACAATACCATTTTAAAACATATTTACCATTAGATTGAGCGGAGATTTAATTAAACACAATTTATTTACCCTGGCTAGAATAGGAAAAAGTTTAGCTTATGGTAAGGCAGAGTTCTAGTAATTTGGTGATGAGTGTGCACTTTTGATAATAGTTCATCTTTCAGGTCCTTTGATAGTGGCAAGGTAGAGGCAGTATTTATTTTAGAGGTTCATGGCATGACTGAAGAAGAGCTGGTAGGCGTGGATCTGTCCTTTGTTTAAATTAGCCAGACCTTCTGATGATGGCAAAACTCATCATGGTGAATTCTGACATCTTGCACATCAATGAAGTTTATCAATAATTATTCAAGCTTTTTTTCTTTTTTAGCAGGAATTAAACGTTCGAACAGCTAACCAAATAGTGTGACTCTTTGCAGGCCTTAATCCAAGTGTGTATTTTTATACTGAATCCTCTCTATCTCCTAAAATTGGCAGGCTATCTTTTCCTTGCTACATTTCCCATGAAAACTTTCATTAGTCTCCAATTCTGTATCACAGGCAGGGCAAATATTAATTTCCCGCTCAATCTAATTTAAGACTTCCAACCAGAGATATTGAAACAAAAACGACAATACAATTAAAAGCAACAGGAATATATAATTAGCAAGCTTGCCTGTTTTTAATCAAATTGATTAAAACAGGCAGTGAAAGTAAACTATTTTAAAATAAATCAATTTTATAAACAAAGTGGTGAAAGTAAACAAACGCGTATGTGTTTAAATACACGTACGCTTCTTTTTTTTAAAAAAAAATAATAATAAAAACATTTTAATGACTTTTAATGAAAATTAAGTTGCTTTTCCCTTTTTAAATTTTAATACTAAAACATTGAATCGGAAATCAATCCGGCTCAATATATATATATTTGTAACTTTCACTACACAAATAATTAAGGATATATGCATAAAAGAAATGTTAAAATAAAAATATTATTTTCTTAACATCAATTAGGTTAGTATGAGACAATAAATCTAAGAAACGTCACAAAGTTTCCACGAAAATAATAATTTCTAGTATCCACATCAGTTAAACTAGCTTCAAAATCCATAGCTAAATACTATTAGATAAATTGAATATTTGTAAACCAATAAATAATTAATAATTAGGTCTATAAGATAAATGTAGAATTTTAATTATGAATTAAATGATAGAAATAAATAATAATTAAATAATGAAAACAACAAGCTTAAGACAAAGAAGTGCTAGAATAATGAATGATAGAGATGATGGTAGAATAGGAGCTAATGAGGGATGAATCAAGAATGGTAATGAATTGAGATAAAATGAAGATCAAGAAATAAAAAAAATAAAAATCAAGATAAAATATGAGAATAATGTTGACAATGAATAATGAGATCGAGCTATAAACTAATATTGTATTAAATAATATTAAGACAAAATGAAACAAAGTATAGATTCTAAGCTTGACTAAACCAAAATACTTAACTATGAAGTTAGAATAAACTATAAATTTTAAAATTAAAGAAGAAATTTATATCTCAAAGTCATACCGAATTAATAAAACTGTGAAGATAAACATAACTCTAACCAAACCACAACAAATAACTTAAGACATCAAATTACCATAAATTCAACATTATAATTAAAAATTAACAATGTACTTTGCTCAGGATTCCAATAATTTAAAAATTATCATTTTACGAGATATACTTGGGTCAGTAAGAGAGATTTTGCCACTACCCAATTATAAGAAATAAAACAGCTCATAAAACAAAATAGAATTAATAAGCAATATTTGGCAATTCCAATACCAACAGTAAGTTTTATGAAGTACAATTAAGTTCTTAATAAATTAAGCACAAAAACTTACAAACTCTCCTTTATTAAATAATCATTGGAAACGTGATCAAGATCAGTGAATAATGTATCTAAATAATCAAATAAATAGGTTATTCTAAAACCAATATACCATTAAAATATTATTTAAAATAAGATATGATCTTACAATCCACATTAATCTAATCAATAATCCATAAATTCTAAATGTATTTTAAATGTAATCTTTATCAAAATTATCATGATGTATTAATGCATGATAAATTATACTGTGTTAACTGATGATGACATCAAAACAATAAAGGAATAGTAATAATAATATGGATGATGATTAGCAATAAGATCATAGACAACTAAATATATTTCAAAACAACAAAATGTATTTACAGTATTTACAACTTTTTAACATAATAAATAATTGGAAAACATACACCTATTTTAGAAACAATATAAAGCAAGATATATATTATTTAAATACCAGTATATCAGTTTTGATGCACTGATATGTTTAGTAACATAATATCCATTTATCATATGCTGTTGAGAGTATTAAATGATAGATAAACTTTAGTAATTAATAATATGATAATGGCAATTATCATATTAAGTACAAATGACAATTGTTACTGTTTAACATGAAGAAATTCATTACATGTTTATGGGGACAGACACCAGAAGTCAAAGGTATACAAAATACTAAACTTTGCCTATGTCCATAAAATAATCATTCTAACTATTGAAATGTCTTACTGATTTATTGGTGAACTACTGATTGATGGCAATAAAATGACATTGAACATATTATGCTATACATAAGTTTTAAAATTGCTAGTAAGTTTTGTTGGTTTGCTTGTAAACTCTTGACAAAGTACAACAGCATCATACATACACTATTTTACTTGTCTTAACACAATAGATAGGCAAGTGTCCCTGAATCTAATTCTACCTTATCATTGCCATATAACTTTAAAACATTAAAAAACTTCACCATACATGGTGGAAAATAACTAGACATTATCATGCATCATGAGGGATCAAACAATGAAGAAAGGCTCTTCAAAACAACATTATATAGTTGTATAATAATATGGCAGGTTCCAATACTTTTTTCCTAGGTATAAAGTGTGTTGACATTGGAAGCAGAAAGCAAATCCTCTCAGGATTAAACTATGCTAATTAAGCATTAACTAATTATCAGCCTTAACAATATAATCCTCTCATGAAATAAGTAATGGGGAGTATACTTAATTTACCCATGCACAATGTCAATGATACAATATTTGATGAAATTTTTTGTTTATGACATGTGTAAAATGGATATTAGCACAAAACCTAATCAAAACAATGGCAAGATAAATAATTCTCACAGTAAAAACTAAAAGATGAATATCCTACTTCACAATAAATATAGTAAATAGTGTATTGAATCAACAAAAGCATTGTAAATCAATTGACTATAAAATATTTTTGAAAGTATAATAAAATTTGCATCAATAAGAAACACACAGTCAATGAAAAAAACAAATTCTATAAACTAAAGTGGACATAGTAAATTACAGGGCAAAATATTATAAAGATATAAAATGAGTGTATCCCTGCTTATATGAAAAACTCCATATAATAAGATAATTGTGTTATTATGAGTCAATACTATTATTCTTCTGGCAGAATATTTTATCTGTTTACCCAAAAGTAGAATATTAATAAGTTATTCTTATAAATGTGAGAGATTGGCATATCTCTATATCTAGACATACAATTTAAAGTTATGATTTAAACCAACAGGTAAAGAATATATATATGTTCACATTCCCCCCCACACACACACACACATATATATATATATATATATTCTTTAATTTAAAAAAAATTCTTTTATATAGAGATTTATGTGTGTGTGTATTATTATTATTATTATTAGTAGTAGTAGTAGTAGTAGTAGTAGGCATAGTAGTAGTAGTAGTAGTAGTATTTTTATTATTATTATTAGAGAGAATGTAATAAGAAGCAATATTTAATATATTGATTTATTATTTTTTCATTAAATAATGTGTTAAATTATTTAGCTTTAGGTTTTGTTAAAATAAAACAGATTCAAAGAAGGTGTAAAAAAAAGCAATCAAGATTATTAGATAAAAATGTACACATGTGAGTACATTTGTTTTAAACCTAAGACAATTTTACACTTGTCTTTATTGCAAGCTTTTGTTGTTTTGTATTATCTAGATCTTAGATATCCAGAAAATAAGGGGTGCGTTGATGGAATAAATATAATTAATAATCTTTTTATTAATGACTTGAGGACCATCAGCTTGTGAAACTTTGATCTTTATCTCAAGATAACAGGATTTGCAGGTGGCCTTTTGGTCAGAAATTCAAAATATAAAAATGAGTCAAACAATATTTGAAGGTCAATTTTTGATTACTGTTAAAGGAAAAAGAGATGTAATCATTAATGTGCAGTTTTTGAGAGAGATTCAGTTTAATAATTTTAAAAAGCAGGATCACTTAACAATATGTAGTTTTGATGGCAGAGATTTAGTTTAATAATTTTAAGAGGGAGAATCACTGAATAAGATGAGCAGTTCTTCACTTTTTTAAAGAGTGTGAGCTATTGATTTTTTTCTCTCTTTAAAAATTGAGGAAGGAAAAAAATGACTCTTGTTTTAAAGTCAACATAGAAAAAGATGTGTGCATATATAAAGCAGCTCCCAGCAGGATTGGTATAAAGAAATGGAACAAAATTGAATTTCTTGGAGGAAGTTATTGAAAATTCTGTAAAATGGTATTAATACATTTTGGGTGGTGTATAATACAATGAATTTGCTGTGCTAAACCCACTTTTTCTGCTCCTTGAAATCTGACATAATGGGTTAAATCACTAATCTACTATGGACTCATATACCGGTCGACAGTAACCAAAAGAATGGTCAAATTTAAAACCAACCACCGATATCATCTGATCATCATCATTGAAGGGATGGAGAACAGTTAAGAAGATGTATAAAAGCCATGTAATCATGTTCTATTAATCTATAAATCAATTTTTTTTTAAAGTTTTCTTCACATTTATCTAAAGTGTCTACAATGATTTTTTTTAAAAAAATGGTAGAGATGGGCAAGTCAACCAATTCATATTTATCTAAAGGTATTTGTAATAAATTTTTTAAAATGGTAGAAACAAGCAAGTCAACCAATTCATATTTATCTTAAAGTATCAACAATAAATAATTTTAAAATTGTGGAAACAAGTAAGTCAACCAATTCATATTTATCTAAAAGTGTCTACAATAATTTTTTAAAATGGTAGAAACAAGCAAGTCAACCAATTCATATTTATCTAAAAGTATCTACAACAATTTTTTTTAAAATGGTAGAAACAAGCAAGTCAACCAATTCATATTTATCTAAAAGTGTCTACAATAATTTTTTTAAAATGGTAGAAACAAGCAAGTCAACCAATTCATATTTATCTAAAAGTATCTACAACAATTCTCTTTAAAATGGTAGAAACAAGCAAGTCAACCAATTCATATTTATCTAGAAGTATCTGTAAGAACATTTCTTTTTGAATGGTGGAAATAAGTAAATCAACCTGTTGAAACTATAAGTTAGGCAAGCAGTCTGAAAATTCAAACCTGGGACATTCATAAAAAGTGAAAATGATCAGGCAACTTTGAACTTTCATTAACAAATCTTTTATTCTTGCTTATTAAAAGTAAACTATAATTTATAAAGTCAAAGCATTTTATTTTTTTATTTTGATACAGAAAACATTAAGAGTTTGTTCTACACACAATTCATTAAACATAGTTTTTTTGTTATTATTTTGATTTTTTTTATTGTTATATATTGTAAAACTAAAATATTTTTTATTATTATTGTACAACCTATCAATATATGCTTGATAATGTTTTTTTATTGTTATTTATTTTGTTGCTCAAGGTTGCAATAATTTTTTTTTAATATGTGATTTATGTATTAATCCATCATATAGGGGTATACATTTTAAACATATATGTTGACATATTACCAAGTGTGTGGGTGTATAATTGCTTATACCATTCAGTGAAGAATAGGTTTTGCATAGTTAATTTAAATATAGTAAATTGAAGAGCAGGGCTTCACATATGTATGGAAGTAGAAAGAGAACACACACATTACATAAATGTAATTTGCTTTTATGTCGTATAATAAGTAGTAAACATTTTGAATGAGCATTTATAGAATATTTTTTTTCTAATGTCATTTTAAGCCAGCTTATTTTAAAATATCAAAAGTGACAAACTTGTATATTAAGTTTATTTAGTTATGCATATATAAAATTTTGTATTGATCCTATATTTAATTAATATAATAATAAGTCATTTATATAATTAGTAAATTTGATTTTAAAAAAAAGAAAGAAAGAGGAATATTATTAATAAATATAATTATATCTTATTTGGCTTTCCGAGTTGTTATTAAAAATATTGCTGTATTTTTTTTGTCTTAATTCTATCATTTTAAATCATCAATCATCACTCGCAAATATTAAGCAAGCGCTTGCAAATGTTAAGCAAGCTAGAATAATAATTTACATTGAAGTATTTAGGGATTATGCTTGACCTCTAACCAGGTTTTAATAATTATAGGTTAATAATAGAAAGCTAAAATTATGTTGTGCCCATGAGTTTTGATCATCCTCATCGAAGATGGATATCATATTACTGGTTAAATCACCTTCTAAAATAATACTATACAAGAGTTAGGATCACCATCATTTCTCAATAAACAATAATCATTAAATCCAATCTTTAAACAAACAATTAATATGTTTAATAAATTATTTTTCTCTTCCTATAAATTTTTATATTCTTTTTCCTTATCTTCTTTATAATACTTTTTACTTTGATTTCTGTCTAATCTCATCTATACAACTATGTATTCAGACATAAAATTTAATGAAAGCTTTATATTATCTATGCTTCCTATAAAATCATATTTATAATTAATATGTTTAGTAAATGGTGTTTATGAAAAGTTGAATATCATGCGTAGAGATTCGTGATGACCAGTCATCATCACTGGTATTATTGAATCCTAGTTTTAACTATAAAAGTACTTGGAATAAATAACTATAAACGTATATAAATGCTAGTGAGTGTTATATTTAAATCACAGTTTTAACATAGGATGATTTTGAGAAGTTCCTATAAGTTTATGAAAGATAAATGTCTTGTTGTGAGTTCATTATAAAGCTATAGCTGGTATCATCATCATCTCTATATTATGATAAAAAATTAAGTTAAGTAACTAGTTTCATGGCAATCCACTTAAGTAATGATCTTCACTATGTTTATTTGGAAGCCATTAGTTAGAGTATATTTATGTTTGTTCATCAATATATGTAAAGTGAGCTAGTAATATCTATAATAGTCTTGGATATATAAATTTTGTGATATTGGGATCTTATGATTTTATTGACATGGATAAAATTTAAGAATGTCATTTTTTGTTTGTTAGTCATCTAAGCCATGTGTAATAAAGAATGTACCAAATGGGTTTGAACTCAGTACACTATGCACTGATAATATTTATCTAGATTTAGAATAATCTAGTTGCGCTCGTGGAAAACACATGTACTTAGCTAAACTGAATAAAGAGTGATTTAATCCCTTTTCCAATTTAATAATATTAACTTTATATGATTTTTTTATAAGTTGTTATAAATAGCACCAGTGTGTGCGTGTGACCATGAATGGTATTATATACATAGAAAGAGGAATGAAAAGGATTCTTTGTTAAAAGAACCTATTATTGGAGATAAGTGTAATGCACTCCAGGGATTTCACAGTAATTTTATTCCGTTGCTATATTTAATATTAGTTTATCTGATGACAATGGCTAGAATATTTTATTGGTCAAATGACTTCCCAATATCGAAATATTTTAAATCTTTAATGATGACAGTTTTAATTTTCATTTTGTTATTTTAGGTGTTGAGAAATGGGATAATTTATTTATTTCATTATTAGCGTGACAGAATTAATGTTTAGGATAGTTGCAAATGGGCTATAATGTTATATTTAATTAATTACAAATAGACACCCAAATAGAGCATGATATGTATATGTTCTTATTTATGTGTTAGCATCATCCTAATTTAATTATAAATTGTATATCAGCTACCACAGTAAAATCATTTCGCATTTAATTTTATTCGGTTACAAATGATGAATCGCTGGAGCATATCCTAATTAGTGTTTATTTTTTTAAATTATAGCAACTATCATTTTATCACTCATCTATATATTCTAGAATCCTTTTTCGTAATTACATCTTTTTATATAATTACATTAATATATATTTATCATTCTGTTACAATATATATATAATTTTACCTTTGTTTCAGATTCATTATAAATCTTTACCATTAAAAAAATCTACATATACTTTGATAACCTATGCAAAACTCGCTAATATAACAATAAACATGAACAAAAAAATCGTTATTATCATATTTTACTTTAATTCCTATCTCATAATCTAAGTGTATTTACTATGAGCTGATCAATGAGGTAAATGATGTCATAATGGGCAAAGCATTTTACAAATGACACATCCATATTTCTTTACATTTATCTCAATATAGTACAATTAAATCATCAAGACTTTATTGCAATAAAATAATTTTTATAAAATATATTAATTTTTTTTTTTTGATTTTTTTTTTTTATTTTTTTTTATAATTTTAAATAATAATAATTTTTTCTAATTTTTAAACAAAAAAAAAAATTCCCACAAACGTTTTTTTTTTTTTTTTTTTACCCACTGATATATATATTGAATAATTAGCAACGACTTCAGCATTTCAATTCATTTTGAGAATGTTTGTTAATACTTAAAACTAATAATAATTCCAGCATTCCACCTTAGTTATTAAAAAGCAGATATTTATTTATTTATGTTTTCATATCAATATTACTAAATATTTTCTTCAATAATATAATGAATAACTATTATATTTTTCCTTATCAGGATTTCCATTAAAAATCTTTAATAAGAGTGAGTTAAACATTTATATATTTTTCATTTATCAGTAAAATAACAGTATTTCAATTTTCATTTTTAATGACGTAGCAAGTTAGTATTCTAAACGATTTGTCAGATGATTTTTTTAAAAAAAATACAAAAAAATAAATTCCCATATTTTATAAACTCATTAAACTTTATACCATTTGAAGTCCTTTTTACTCTGTTCAATTTAAATTTAAAAAGTTTTGTCCAAATAAATTTTTTAATTAGATTTTTATTATATACTTGATAAATATAAAAGTATTCTATATTTGCTCTATAAATGAATGCACAGAACATTAATTTTCTCCTCATCATTCTAGATAGCTCGCACATAACTTTTAAATATATATATAATAACTAAAATATCTGAAATAAAATATTATGCTTACAATACTTTGTCCAGTTTGAAGTTTTTGTTTATCAAACACTAATTTTCTAATATGGTTCCCACTTTTCTTCCAGTGTAAAATCTTCGCAAATGTTGATGAATGGATAAGTAGGTTAGTGCACACAAGAAATTAAAATATTATATTCCATGGTTTAAGAATTACAATATCTATTAGCTTTAGTCAATTGAAATTCAGTGTTATAACTTTTTCAGCTTCTTGATTTATTTAGTTTTGTTGTTTCAGATGTTAATATCTTTCCTTCAGGTTTTTTATTAATAGTCTTCATTCTACTACTTAAGTTATTTATACCTTTTAATACATTGAATTGTGGTACAATTGAAAATAGACCAATAACAGAATAGTGTGCATATAATTAATACTTCTCCTATATTCATTAGTGACAATTAATCAAACTGTTCAATACTATTTTAAATCACAATAAAAAATATTCTTAAGAATTGACTACCAATATTAATTTAGAAGACATAAATTTAAATCTTTCTGCACATACTATAGTTAATTATATGCTGGCTATAGAGTTCATTTATTATACTAACTCCAGAGATATTCAAAGATTGCAATGGCTACTTAGTCATTAATATAAAAAATTAGGAATGGGCATAAGAAAATGTTATTACCTATAGAATTTTAAACATTGTTGCCACTTGCTCTTTTACTGCTGCATTTGTGATTTACCAACCAGTTGGATTTTATGCTTTTGAGGTGGTCCTGATGATTGCAGGTTCAGGAAACTTCTTACTTAAGGCAGTTAGACATTCTTGTGGTTTCAAATTATTAGACAGACTGCTGATGTTTTTGTAGATGAAGGTTGGAGCTCATTGCATGCTCCAAAAACTGCTTAGAACTGCATTGTATTTTTTGAAATATACATCTAATAGATGATTGAATCTAGATATGCCAATGACTGAAAGACAAAATTTTTGGCCCTATTTATGTGATGATCATTATTTTTAATTAATTTTTAAATCTGCTAGTCATTTTTATTGTTCAAAATCCATCCACTGCTTTGATTGATTAAATTTTGGGTAAGATGCATTTTAATTAGTCCTGTTGTTTATGGATTTTAATTGGTTAATTACTGGCTATTGCTAATCCCATTCATATGTAGCTTATCAGTATATGCAATATTTGAGGAATTTTTAAATTCAATTATGAGCTTTCCTTTATTTTAATATTTAACTTTCATATTTTATTTTTAATATGCACACATTTTATTATTTTCTTTATATTTACAATCATCATTATTTACACACACACACACACTTATTTTATTTTAAATAAATGGAAAGAGAGATGTTTTTAGCTTTAAGATTTCTATTTTTTTCTTTAATAGCTTAATTTTTTGCTTTATAGTCCCCCAGACTAAATGTATTTTCTTTCAACACAACTTTTTAACTTTCCAAATACTACTTTTCTTAATTTATTCGAAAGTTTAGTTTTTGCCAAGATAAATCCCCTCCCCCATAATTACTTTTTAAACTTTCTGAATTATATTTCTCTTTCTAAGAAACTTTTATAATTAATTATTTTGAACAATTTTTTATTTTAATCGCTTCTTGATAAAATAATTCCACAGTTTTTTTGTTTAAGTTTCTTAAACTAATTATAAATTCTTTTCATATTAAAATTTTTTAATAAATAAAATTAAAAACATGTACCACTGTCCAATAGCAGTACATTATACTGCTCCCCTGACAAGAGTAAAATGCTTTATTTTGACCATTTTTTCTCTGAAAACTTCCTTAACATATTTTGCATTATTTAGATTGATTATTATTTTTCTAAGTTTACTTTGTTTACTGGAGATCAGGAACTACATATGCAGAGGGAAATCTTATTTGATTATACTTTTCTTCTTTCTAGTCTGCCAACATTGCTTACAATGATCTTGTACTGAATGATGACCATGAGGATACTTCTTTCTGGTGAGACAGGGATTTCAAGATGAGGCAGATGCAGAGTTTATTGGTTTATACTGACTTGTATATATATATGTGTGTGAAACAAAGCTTCATATGCCTGTTTTCCATACTGGACTTTAGGAACAGAAAAGATAGCTTCAAATGGCAGAATTCCTTGCCTGACCAATTCAGTTTATGGTTTGGAAATAATATATAGAATATGGGGACTCTCCCCCAAAGAAGTGATCTTTGGCTTATTCTGGTTGTTCCCAGTGCACAAATTTTATATAATAATGGATAGGCTCAGAACTTTCTGAGAGTTCTCACCCTGAGAATATTTTCTCTGATAGTCCATTATGGGTATTATTTTTATTCAACTTACAGCTTTACACCTTTACTCCTTCCCTAAAACTCAATTCTATATTACCTACCCTCTTTTCAATTGATTACAATCTGTTCTACACTATACTTAGATTGATATTCCATTTATATTATTTATTTATAGTAATGTTATAATATCATTTTAAATATCACTTATTTAAATTTCTTTTATTATCCTGTGTGTATTCAAAAACTATTTTATTTTATTATGCTACTTCCTTTATAATTTTTCTACAGATATTTTATTTTTTATTTATTTATTTATATCGTATTCTTTTTATTTTATTTACTTACTTATTCCTGCTATTGTTACTTTAAATCATTTATTTGAACCATTTATTTACAAAAACTTTTTCTTAATATGCACATGCAAAAAAATCTTTTATTCTGTGGTACCTCCATTATTATTATTTTCCAAAATCATTTGACTCCCTTTTTTAAAAAAAAAATATTATTTTAGTTTTAAATAAGGAAATCTCTAATTCAGGTTTATCACCTACATTAAAATAATTATATTCAACTCATTATCAACTTTTAGTAATTTGTTTCTTTATTTTACTTTAACATTCCATCGATTTACTAACCCCTAAACTCAGTCAGGTGCTTCTTTCTTTCTACCTACTAACTCTCTAATATAAATTAATTTTTCCCTTTTGTCTATCCCTCGCTTATAATTTGTTGCCTTGTCTCTTTCCCGTTCTGTTCTATTTTCTGCCTCATAAATCAAAAAAACTTTATACTTGATAAAATTCCACAGTTCTTCAAACTGTCCTTTATTTTTGATCATAATGATAGCAGTGAACAGAAAAAATTTATTTTCTATAGTCCTTTTAAATGTATTAACCGAAATTGCTCTGTAGATGGCTTCTGTTTCTGATTTAAACTCATATTGGTTAATCAACTTATTTCTAATCTCTTGGTCTGTATTTTGTAACTTTTCTACCCCACTATCTATTTGTATCCAATCTCTACAAATTTCTATTACTAGTTCTATTTTTCCTGTACTAACATTATCTTGTTTTACTTCTGCTCTCACTTCCTTCATGCTTTCTGCTACCATCACCCTTCCCTGGATTTTTTCATTCAATTCTTTTTCTACAGCTTCAATGACTATATGATTTCTCTCTTCTTTCCCTATTACTTGACTCCTCATTGCCATCATTTCTCTAATAATTTCTACTTTAAACTCACTAATTTCTCTCTTCAATTGTGCTTTGAGCTGTTGCTGACCTTGCTTGAATTCCTGATGCATTTTTTACATTTTATTCAATATTGTTTCCATAATTATCTGTCTCTCAGATATCTTTTTTTTTCTTTTTCCACCATTTTTGAAACCAAATTTCAATTTCAAAGTTTTTTTTTTGAATGTTTATTTGACTAACACTTTCATTTAAAATAAATTCAAATATTAATATTCTGTTTACTTATTCCCTTAAAATGAAGCATTGTCCTTTTTCTCTATCCATTCTCAATGTCCTAAATCCACCTAAAATATCTAACTGTCTTTACTTTTTCTCTTTCATTTAAAAAATGTTTCATTCAATTCCTTGATTTAAATCATATCACATTCTTATTTACAATTATGCAGCTTAGCAATCCTTTAAATTTTTATTCTTTAATTATCTTTGACATATGATTAATTACTATCATATGTGATGGTTCTGCTCCCACATTGGGAAAGCCATGAACTGAGTGGGGAGAAGATCAAATAGGAAAAAAACAAATAAAATATAGCATAAAAATGTTACTCTTTAATAAAAAACAAACTCAAAACTTACTCTTTAATAAAAACATTATAAACAAATTGTTGACTCCTTTTTTATAGAAAATCATTTTAAGATAAGCTGGCACACTGATGATAATCCTTCACCATGCTCTTTATGACTTCATGCAAAGGTTTGTTTTTCTTTTCTTTCTTTCACAAATGATTTTCTTGTAAGTACAGATCTAAGGTTTTCCTTTCACTTTCTTTTTTTCATCTACCATGTGCTTTATCTTTTATATCCTTGATCTGTTTTTTGTCTCTGCATCACCTGTTGACACCTATTAGTTCAACTCACTTTTTGTATAGTTTCATCTTTAAATTCATGCTTTCTCTTCTTGGAATCACCATCTTTAATTAGCAATCGACTGCTATAATTTGTATGGCTAATGGCTTTTTGTGATAAGAAGTTATTTGCTTATCTTTTTTTAATACACACAAATATAGTTTTTCCTTTTTCTCTTTCTCGAGTTATTATAAGACAAAAAATCAATACAATCCACGTTGTGTAAATCAAACTAATCAAATATTTAAAGTTAATGGAATATTCTCATTTATATATTTAAAAAAAATTTGATATCTAATCTGCCAATTTAATTTGTACAAGAATAAATACTGTACAATACCTCCACAGTCAATGACAAGAATAAAATATGGGGTACAACACTATTTTATTATCCACACTCCATTAATCATGTCTATTTGATGTTTTAGTTTTACACAAATAGGAAAATATGAATATATCCAAGGTCTGCAGGGTTTAAATCCAACTATTCTATTGTCAATGCTATCTAACAGGATACTTTTTTATATAAGGTCTTAAACTTCTTGTGTTGAATGTTCCTTTCTCTCCCTTTTCATTTGCTAGACTAAATGCATTGGGTCCATTCTCATTGACTACCAATTGTGGCCCCTCATATAAGTTTTGATACTTTTTACATATACCCTTCCTCATTTGGTTAATGGGGTTGGTCCTGACCCAACCCTATCTCCTTGTTTAAACCCTTCCATTCTCATTTTCCTTTTATCTGTCCTTACATCCACTGCATGTCTGATCTTCAATGTCACTTTTCTTTTATCAGTTCTCTATCGATATGCTTAGAAATGGTCAGTAACTTAGACACTGGTGGTTGGAAATGTAACAAGATCAGCACAAACCCTGCTTCTCTCCAGCTAATATAGTTAATCACACAAGGCAACTGCATCACTTACATTTTATGGTTTGCAAACATATTCATCCTAAATAAGTGCAACTCCCTCATCCCATATTTACATGGGTTTGATTGGGGATTTCGAATGGAAGACAACATGTGAGGCAAACCCATTTTCACTATCCATTCTCTCCATTTATTTGCTATAAATGGGGTTCCTTAATCAGATAAAATTGCCTTAGGTTTTCCTACTTTAGGAAAGTATTGCATTTCCAATATTTACATAGTATTTTTCACATTAGCCTATGCCATAGGATATATGGACCTCCATTTGAAAAGACATCATAGATTACTAATACTTATTTTATTTTCTGAAATCTAAGTAACAGCCTGTAAAAATCGATAGCAATTAGAGCTGTAGGTTTTTTTGTGGAATTATGGGCTTCAAAGTACCTGCATGAGACTTATTAGTAAGCTTAGTCTTCTGGCTTACTTCACATCTCTCCAACATTTTGGCTACATGACCCCTAATACCAGGCCAATAAAAACATGTTTTGAGCAGCTTTTCTATTTTGTGGATTCCATAATGGCCATATAAACAATGTACTTAATCAATCTATCTTGCAGGGCCTCTGGTGCCACCATCCTTTATATAACTATATTTTTATCTGTCAAATACCACAAAATATGTTTAGTCAGATGATACCCTTCTTTTTGTCACCCAAACCATCATTTCACCTGTCTTTATTTCCCTTTTTTCTCTAAACTATCCATGATATGCTATTATCTTATGACTTGGTTTTGCCTATCATCAAAGTAATTAAGTTCATCTTTTATGGATGCATCAATTTCCATATTTATCACCACTAAGATGATGTCTTTGATATATAAATGCCCTGTAGATCATAGACCTGGGTTGTGGCTTAAAGCATTGGTGACCACATTGTCCTTTCCTTTATAATATTTTATGGAGTAATAAAATTCCTTCAGAATATGGCTCCAGTGAATCAACCTCCTATTGGACAGACAACTGTGATTGAGGAATTCCAACTCTTACCCATTCTTAGTACCATCTCAGACCCTACCAGAAACTGTCATAATCTCTGGAATGCCTACATCACAGCCAATGCCTCTTTTTGTCACTGAATAGTTTATTGATGCCCCTTATTAAGATCTATTAGTAAAATAACTTCTTGATTCCCATCTTCCTGGGTTTGCTTTAGCACCATGCTTTGTCTATATCTGCTACTGTCAACTTATACTAAAAACTTTTTTAAATCAGGTTAGATCAACATCACCTGGCTCAAAAGTTTCTCTTTCAAACATTCAAACACCACATTGTGCTGTTCTATCCACTCCCAGGGAACATTTTTATCACAATACTCACAGTAGAGGTTTCATATCAGTTGCAAAGTTCTGATAGAATTTGTTATAAAAATTTATTTTTCCAAAAACGACATAACCTGTCTCATTGACTCAAGAGCTGGGAATTCTCTGATGGCTTGTATTTTGTCACAGTCTGGCTTAATTTCAGTTTTACTAACCAAATGTCTCCAAAAAACTGACTTCTGCCATAGCTTACAACTTTTTTTAAATTAATACATATCCCTGTGTCTTTCCATTCTTGTAAAATCATCCATAGTTGTCTCAAGTGTTCCTTTGGGTTTTTTGATGTGATTATTAAAATGGTAACCAAACTCTTTATCTCAAGAGATAACACTATCTAAACACTTTAACAACCCTGCTTCAATGTTTTTCAACTCAAATGGCATTCCATTGAACTCGTAGTATATGCCATTGTACCTGAAAGCCATATATTTATGGTCATCAGGGTGCAATTTAATCTGCCAATAACTGACCATCAAATGTAATGTTGAAAAAATTTCTTTGCCCTGAAATCTATTCAATAATTCATTTGTTGGAGCTGACACATTTTCATTAGACCAGGTATTACTATTTAGCTGTCTTGCATCTAAGCATAACCTGACCAACATGTCTTTTTTACTATAACTAATGGATTATTATATGGTGATGACCTGTTTGTTATAATTCCCTATTTCTCCATTTGTGACAATTGATTTTCCAGCTTTGTTCAGTGTTGGTGAGGTACAGGATATGATCTTGTCTGTTATGGTGTGGTATCAGTAACCTTAAGCCAGTGTTTATAACCTTTAATTGTATCTGGTTTGTCTGAAAAAAGTTTCTTTGTATCTCACTAATAACTCTCTTACTATATTTTCCCATCCCATCTGTATTCTTTATATTTCATACCTGTTTTGGTAATATTTTTTTCTGACTTAACTTTTATTATTTCTCCTTTCTACATATTTCCTTATTTCTAGTTAATCAAACATCCCATTTTATGCATCAAATCTGGCCCCAAGATTACATTGTGTACAAGCCTTTTCAATATCAAAAGAACTTGCTGTATATCTCTCTTCTCTACCCTTACTTGTATCCATACTTGTTTTGTCTCTAGCTGTGCCTTTTTATTATTAGCTAATGTTACCAGAGTCTTCCTCACTGGCAATGTTCAAACATCTCTAATTTGCTGCATCATGCATGTATACACTCTCTCAATTATGACTAATATTTGACTGCCTTAGTCAAACAAAACTCACAATTCTACAATATAAATTCATATTGTAACTTTTGGGCATTCTTGGGATGCAAAATTTATCATTTCGTTATCCCATTTGCAAATCAGATTGTCGACTAGTTTTTATTCTTTTTTTCTTCCATTATGTTTCAACTATCTTAAAAAAATTTTTTTTAAAATTCAGACCCTTTGCTTGGTACTAATTATTATCTATCTTTTGTTAATATCTTCACTAAATTTGCACCAACTTCTGAGTTTTTGTATCTTCACTAAATTTGCACCAACTTCTGAGTTTTTGTCAACTTTAAACATTTATTATTCTATCTTTTACTCTTATCTCAAGACCTGGCTATTATCGATGCCTTGAGTTGGGCTGCCATTGTAATGTTCATGTTAGAATTAGGATTTTATTATATGATTGATGATCTTGTATTCAGTGACCAAATTGCATTAGATTATAAATCACCTGTCTGCAACATTTGAAGCAACTTAATTTTCCTGGTCACAATTCTATTTTAAACAATTTAATTCTACTCGCAAAAAAGGAACCAGCTCTTATTTATTTAAGGCATCAGAACTCATATTGAGATTTTACCGAATAAACCCATCTTTTTTTAACCAAACAGTAAATGATCTATTTAAAATACTTGGACAGAGTCAACAGTTTATTCATTGACTGGCAATCATGGCAGAATTTCTAAGAATTTCAATAAATACTATTTAATAAATAACACCAACATAAGTTATATAATACTTTTAATATTTAACATTCAACTATGTGTTAGTTTAAATATTTGTAAAATCTATATTACTTTTATTAATCTATACTAAAATATTATTATTAAGGTTAGAATAACAACAATTTAACAATGATAATAACAAGAGAGGTTAAATAGGATAAAACCATTTTTAAGATTTCTATTAAACTTAAGCAAACACTTAAGATATCTGTTCTAGTACGAGGGAGAAAAATAGTGATCACTTTAAAGTTTTTACTGGTAAGTTACTGTTAACATAGGGCATTATAAGTTCTACCATGCATGGATTTATTTTGAATGAGGGGATCTGTAGTCTGTTACTGGAGTAGCACATAAATAATACATGGGTTTAAATTCTGTAGGAGATGACTTTGCTAAAGCTCTTATATGACATCAGGCAGAAACAACACTGTCAAATGATTTCTTCTACTTGTACATTGTAAGATAAGCTGTCATATTGATGCAAGTTCTTCAGCATGCTCTTCATGACTTTGTGCAAGATTTTATTTCTCTTTTCTTTCTTTCTTTCATGGCTGATTTTCTCGTAAGCACAGATGTAATGTTTCTCCTTCACTTTCTTCTTTTTTAATCTACCATGCACTTTCTCTTTTATATTCTTGATTTATTTTTTCCTCTGTGCTTCACCAGTTCCCACCTATTAGTTCAACTCAATTTTTGTATAATTTTGTCTTCAAATTCATGCTTTCTCTTTTTGAAATCACCATCTTTAATTAATGATCAACTGCTATGCTTTGTGTGGCTAATGGCATTTTGTGATAAGTAGTTATTTTCTTTTTTTTAACCTTTCTCCCAAATCTTATGAGTTGATTCATGTAGGATTGATGTCACTCTCATTTCATCAATTTTAATTCTACGATAGAGAATTTATTGTCATTGGAAAGGTTTTTAATAGTTCTGTAAGATGCTGCCCTTTCTTCAATTATTTTACATGTAAAAAATCAATAAAACTGCCAGTAAAGCTTAACAAAGAAGAAAGCTTGATATTCATTGGCTCTTAACCATCAAAGACATTCTGATTGGCTGACAAGGACAATGAAACCACCTAATCAAAGAAAAACACTAAGATTTTCATTTTAAAAATGATAAACAAATGTTTTAGACCATTATAAAAGTATTTTTTGACAAATTACAGATCATTTTTATAAAATATGCTAAAAAACAAAATTATTTTAGAAAAATATTTAAGATTTTAGTAAAAGTATTAAAGATTTTAGCAAAAAAAATATTTACTTTTCCGTAATGTAAAACTGAAAAAAAAATTATGTCAGCAACTCTTTTTATTTTGTTACTAACTTTTGCTTTTAAATTTGCCGCTATCAAATATTTCTACAATAAATAAATAGAAATTTATGTTTGAATAAACTTTCATCCACTTTCATAACCTGACAAATTATTAATATACTTTTTACAAATGAATCTAAAGTGAATATAATATTAAAAGATTAATATATTTTGACAGTTGAGTTTGTGTCTTGTCCAATTAAAAGTTGACTTTTTAACCTCACTTGACCAATAAAGTAACAGCTGCTTAAAAGGATGCTCACAAAAATATCCCCCCCCTTTCTGTCTCTCAAGTTATTTTTAAGAAAAAAAACCTATACAACTCATGTTATGTAAATTAAACTAATCAAATATTTAAAGCAAATGGAATATTCCCATTTACATAATTTAAAAATTTGATTCCTAAACTACCAATTTAATTTGCACTAGAATAAATACAGTACAATACAATATATAATAAAAACTGTTTAAGAAACTTTATTGGATATTTCCATTCCCTCCTTATCAAAAATGTTTCTTTTTTATATACATTAGAATAACACATCTTATTTATTGGCAAAATTATTGAACTAAATGTAAAATGTTTTTTTAACAATGTTGTATCTTTTAATTGTCTTAGTTTTACAAATGAAATATAGTTCTTATTCAAATCAGCATTTATTTATATATTAATAATAATAATAATAATAATAATAATAATAATAATAATAATAATAATAATAATAATAATAATAATTTGTTTATTTATTTATTTGATAAATGTCTATTTTAAAATATCTATTTAATTTATATTGTTGTATAATGAATATCTTGCATTACATTGAAAACTTATAAATTTATTTATTTATTTTAGTCTCCAATATGAATTAGATGACTACTGAAGAACTTCACTGCTTTGTAAAGTCTATTTAAAATAAATGAGCAACAGTCATTTAACTTTTTTTCGTTATAGTTTCTGTTTTTGAACACAAACAGAAGTTTTTATACATATTTATATTTATGTAAAAAGTGTTACTTAAACATAATTAAAAAACATAATTTTACATATAAAATGAATGAATAACTTATTTATTATATAAGAAGATCATTTATTTATAAAATAATTTATTTATTTATTAATTAAATTATTTAATGTTTTTATTAATTGATTTTACTAAATTACAATTCTTGCAAAATGAAACTGCTTGACTGTAATTATATACTAATTAAAAATAAATGTAAAAAAAAAAAAAAAAACAAATGAAAAATATAATGAAAATTTCAGATTTATTAAGTTTTACAATTTTTATTATAGTAATAAAATACAATAAAAATGACAACTTATTCAATTTTACAATTTTCACTACAGTAGCACTCATGGTTTTGTCCCTGCTAATCATAAATTTATGAGTTGTAATCACATATTTTCAATAATCAATTACTACACCTATTTAATTCTGTACTCTAGTTAAAAACACATGTACTGATTTTTTTCCAAGCATTATTTTTTCTTCAAATAGTTTTATTCTGTGTATTTTAATATAATACTATATTTTTTAAAATAATAATTGAAAATTAAAAAAAAATCTTAAAATACTTTTGTGAAAGAAGAAAATGAAAATTATTGATTTAGTAAGAAAAAATTTACCCTTAATTAGAAGTGAGTCTTGGGTATCGTAAAATGAATATTCTATCAGAAACATATAACAAAAAAGACTTTCTGTAAATAAATGTACAAGTGTGATTTTTCAATTAATTATTAACAAATACATTACTATATATATATATATAAGAGATATTTTGCAGGTTCATCTGTGTTAAAAACGTTTAAATATTGATATACCGATGTTTCACTTTGATCACACAAGTCATCTACTGGGTGATAAAAGGTAAAAAGACGGTTGTAGAGGCTCTACAATCAATGATTTGAAAAAATGTTAAGTTTCACCAATAGCAAAAATGTTAAATTAAGAATGTTTTTCCATTCTCATCATCACCCAACTCAGATAGTTTCCATAGCCAAAACTCTTTTAAATAGAGCAATTAACCTTTCAGATAAGTCATGCCTGAAAGAGGAAATAAATCATATTAATAGTGTTTTATTAGCAAATAGTTATAATTATAAATTTATTTAAAAAGCCTTATTGCAAGCCCAAAATGGACAAAGTAGAAAAGAAAAAGATGATAAATCATCTATTAGGATTTGTGTTCCATATGTAAAAGGAACTACATACAGTATTGGACATATATTAAAGTGCTATAATATAAATATAACATTTTCTACTCATCAAATGATCAGCAATATAATAAGCAAGCCTAAGAATTCAATACCTCTTGAATCTTGTGGTGTTTATCAAATCTCATGTGAAAATTTACATAGGTATTAGCATCAGTGTTACAAGAGATGAGCATGGTAATGCAGTTAAACAACGCTCATCATTAACAGCATTCTCACTCCACACTATAGATTCAGGTCATAAAATTGATTTTTCCAGTATCAGGATCATATACAAATGTGATAAACTCTACGAGCGCAAAATTAGAGAAGCTATTGAGACACTTAAAAGGCCAAATTATATCAATAAGCGAGATGATACATGCAAACTTCCTCTTATTTGGAAAGATTTTTTAAAAAAACATTCTTTTAACATTTTTGCTATAGGTGGAACTTCAACATTTTTTTAAATCAGTGAGAGCCTCTACAACCATTTTTTTACCTTTTATCACCCAGTAGATGACTTGTGTGATCAAATTGAAATGTCAGTATATTACCAGTCAATATAGTATGCTCACTTAACAAGATTGAAATCCTAAGCAAAAGTACCTTGAATCCAATCATTCTCGAGATACACAGGTCAGGAGCAATTATGAATTCTAACCTATTTGCCTATTCTTCAAATCTCTGACCCAATGAACAACAATCCTGATGATACAGTACAATTATTTTAATTCCAGGCCCGAAATCAAAGTAGTAAAGCATAAGATCAGAGTGATGATGATGATCGAGATCAGAGTAGCCCAGTTATTACATTTATTATAGTTACTTATTAATGCTAAGCTATTAGCTAAAGTAAATAGTTCTAAATATTAACTAGAAAAGTATAATTCAAAAACAACAAACCAGGATTTTCATGAGATATATATTTAATAACATATTGAGAACACGCATATATATATTACAAAATTGTTTCACACTTGGGGTGATATTATACATTTGCAAAACTTGGGATTTGTTTTTATAAAATCCCTGTTACATTAATTATCTGATGAATATAATTTTATGGAGTGGATTATAACTTGTGCGGAGTTGATATGCCAATTTAATAACATTTTATTAACAAAATGTTGTGAATGCCCAAAACAATCTACAAGATCGGAACAGATTCATATTACAGAAAGATAACTGATAATTTAGCATTAATCATTTTGACAAGTAAATATAAATATACAGTCTCAATCATTTATTTACAATCTTAATATCATTATATATATTTGGTAGGCATTGTTTGGACATAGCATCTTTAGAATAAGTATACAAAAAACAAATAATGTGCTACATTTATGAGAATAAGTTATACAATCATTAATACAAATTAGATTTTACATCTATGGGAATCGATAAACATTTTTAAAAAAGCAGTTTTAAAATCAACATACTGATTAATTAACATGTTGGTGCATTTCATGAATGAGTCATTATTTCCAACACCTAATGAAAGGACAAACAGGCATAAGTCCATTAACTAAAACAATAATGATGCTAGCATGTCATAAAAAAAATACGGATCTTATGGTACTTTGAATGCTTCATCATTTTAAGACATTTAATAATGAATGAGGAGTGATACATCTGCCATTTTGATGGGACGGTATCGGATGGAAATGTTTGGTTTAATGGCCAGCACACAATCAAAACCCTATAAACCTTGTGTTCCACAGGGAATAGTGTCCTGGATTATGAATGATTTTGAGAACTAAGGTAATAAAGAAATATATATGTTGAAGCACCATAAGATAAAGGAATGGTATTCCAGCAGCATTGTAACTATACAATAAACTTAGTATACTATATTTGAAAGCCTGTAATTGGTTTGACTCCTGCACAATTATAGATTTGAATAAAGAATCATTCTGAAAATTATCCTGGAGAATAACTCTTTAACTAAGACATTAAACTAACAAAATTTTATATGTAATTACGATTGCCATATATGTATCACGGATTACCTTAGCCCTTTAGGCAACAACAGAAAAGAATGGACTAATTATATTAATCAAGGTTCACAATATTTTAAAATGAAAATTTAAAGACAAATTCAAATAATAAAATAAAATATGCATGGACAATAAAATATTTTAGATAAAAAAAAACGTGAATAACAGATTTAAATATAAACTCAACCTAGTAAAACTTTCTAATAAATTTAACTGAAGCACCTGCTTCTTTCCCCATTAAACAAAGAAAGTAAACCCTTATTAGACTCATGAAGTTGAATGATTTTGGCATATTAATTAAAATAAATTATATATCTATTAAACAAAATATGTTAAATATTTAATTGAGCCGCACAAAGCTATATAACATAAATTAAGCATGAAAGAGAATAGTGAAAACTACATTATACTAGTAAGAAGAGAGTACATAGAGAGAGTTTTACAAGCAGAATTAGCAAAAGCTTATAAATTAATATACAAATTAAAGTACAAAGATTAAAGTACATATTACAAATTGCAAATGTATTTACTTATGAAGACAGCTCTACATAAGGTGAGTTTACTTATGGATAGCAGCATAACGGCAGGCAATCAGGTTGGCAATAATACAGTCATCTTCTATGGGCAAGACAAATGGATGAAAACTTGGCAGCATCATGATAGACAGTTCTCCAAAACAAAGGTACTTCTTTTCTACTCACAGTTCATAGCACCAAACTTCTGTTGACTTTTTAAAATTATAAGGTCTTGAAACACTTCGAAAGTAACTCACTGAAAAGTAACTAAAGTTAACTGACTAAAATCTCAACTCAACTCTTCACAAAACTTTTTTATTCTATGGCCCTTTTTATACACATTAATCCTGCCAAGAATGCAATCTCTGTTGCCCACAGCTATCTCTGTAATCTCTTGATTAAATAAAAAAACACATTTAATTAGTAAAATATTTTTAAAACAGATAAGGCCCGAAATACCATTTGATATATTTTTAGAGATTTGAAAACAATTAACAAAAGACTTGCTTTTGATTTTAATGAATATTTATAATTTTAATTAAAGAAAACGATCTGACTAGAGTTAAAGATAATTTCAGTATTTCAAACCTCCCCCATTTTGCCTTGTTTTTACATTCCAACACTCTAATTAAAATACATATATAAAAAAGATTTACAGTTACATAAAGAAAACATCTAATTTTCTGCAATAAATATTAACAAAATTATTGCTTCATTCAGATATATATATGCATCATGCAAAATACTGTTTCATTTTACTAAATATAATTAATTTTATGAATTTCTCTAATCATTATGCATACAATGTGTGGGTGAATGGCATATATTTATGGGGACATCTGAATTGCAGGCCCCCACAGGAGGTTAGTGTAGATGGTGAAGCATGAAGCTCGATGATGATTAGATATCGACTGCTTCACTCTTTCCCACTTAAAGTGATCATAAAAAAAATCAATAAAAAATGACTTTAGTTTGAGTCTACTATCATTTTGGTGAGAAAAACAACCTTAATAAATGAGCATGAAAAAAATGTGTCTGTTATTTGAATCGAGTTTCTAGGATGGAAAAGAAAAATCTTTCAGTCATCTCTATTTTTACTGCAACTTATCATTACTTTATCACTAACTGAAATCTTTGGTATTGAAACAGTAAGATCTGCTTTGCAGATCTTTGTTTCACCTTTTCTCACCTACTTCCTACCCTCATACCTTAGTTTGAACCCCAATCTATCATAATGGGTCTGCAATACACTTATATACCGAAAATCCCGCCTAATTTTAAACCACGAGCACAATGCTCATATTATATATATAACTTATTCCCAAATAAAATAAAATATTATGAATTAGGTATTTGTTCACATAATTTACATTTATTAAAAAGTAAGTTATATAAGTCGTAATTTTGCACACACTATGATATGCATTTTAAAACATATCAAAATTATAAATTGTTAAAGTTATTTTGTTTGAATCTATTTACAAATATATTACTGTCATAATATATTTTGATTTAAAATAAAATTCATTTAGTAAATATTCGTTTAGTAAATAGATTCAAATATTGCAATTTAAAAAGTAAAATCATTTTCTTTAATTTAATAAAAGTTATTCCAAATATTTCTGTTAAAATAAATGATGGACAATAGTTTAATTAGTTAATATTATATAAGTTTATCTAAAAACAGCAGATGTCCACTTAAGGTTTCTTTAATTAGTAAAAGTAATTTTAATTAAATCTAGTTTGTAATTCGAATGTCAACAGGGAAAGTAACAAAAGAAGTTAATTTATGTTGAATTCCTTTAGACATTCCGATGATTTAGTTACAGCTGATAAGTCCGATATTTTTGTAATGCTCCAGGGCAGTTCTATTGTCAAATTCTACTATAAAAAAAAGGTTTTTTTTTTGTTTTCCAGTTAGTTTTAAGTTTTATGCTAATGTTGCTAAAAGAAATCATTCTGAGTTCTATGTGTAATTGGTAAATCTTGACATCACAGAGTAGAGTGCAAGAAGGCTATTTCTCTCCGAGATGGTCATATGCTGCCATATACCATCGTAAGTTATCACATACGGACCCCGGAACTGCTGCTGCCAAAAATATGAACATTCCAGATTTTGCTGCTGAATTATAAAACCTGCTGAACATCTACCTGCAAATGCATCTCCAGAGGTAACCTAAATTAACCCAAGAGCTCTTGTGATTCCTAACTAACATGCTATAGCTATTTAAAATTGTTTTCCTTATACTTCACATAACTTTATTATGTATTTCTGTAATGTGTTTAAATATACTCAACATTTTGCTCTATCCTGGATTAATATTTTCTATTTATAAAGCTTTCTTTTATTTTATTATGATAATGTGTCAGAACCGTCTTTGACCAAGTGAACTATTCCCTTTATTGAAAGTAAGATGCCGCTATTAAGGCATATTTTAAATTTATAATTTTCCAATTTTATTATCTTGCAAATCACTCATTCGAGGGCAATTCTTTTCTTTAATATAATATAATCACATAGTTTAAAATCTACATGTTATTGATTTTACTCTAATATGAGTATGAGCGAGGGCAATGATTAAATGTGTCCCTTAATGCATGATTGCGTATATCAATCTATACTTACTTTTCAAACCCGCAAGCATGCATTTTTCTATTTTAATTACAGTGTTCTACTTTAATTACAAAGTTCATCATTGACGTCGAGAATGTGCGGACCCTTTTAAATGAATTTCGGGGAATTTGATTGGGCATTTCTCTTAATCCAAGTAAAACCCATTCAGTATGTTTTATATACACTCATCTCATATTGCTGGTAAATGAATTGGTTGTTGAGACCGCTTTGTTTTATTTTTCCAAGGATTCTTTACATGGCTAAAGCCGTTCTCTCCATGCTTGCGGTTTCCAGGCAGAGCGTGTCCCAAATGACACCCCTGAGAATTAAATGCAATCGTCACACAGTCACTAAGTTTCGGCTGTTAATAAAATACTTTCCTACGGGTTAGCGGCAAGATGCCCTCCGTAATTATTCCAGATCTTCAATATTGTTTTATTTTCTATTTATTTTACAAAGCATCCATGACTTAAACGTATCAGCAATACTGACCTCCCAATGCAACTCTATTAATATTATTATCAAATAAATGCTTTGATTATATTCCCACTTTTTTTGCTTAGTAAGCTTTAGTCCATACTATTCTTGAAATCAATGAATATTTTAGAACACTTAATTTCAAATATTTTCTTAAACTTGTATAATTTCTCACAGCACCTCGCACATGTTCCTATCTTGTCAAGCACATTATCGTAATGCTATTAGCCTGAGGAATAGAATATATCTTTTTGTTTTAAAGTCTTTGTCATATAATGCCAAATTATTTAATATGCATCCCTGTCTCATATAAGCAGACAGTGGCATTATATATATATTTATATAAATAAATTGTGTGAAATTATTTAAAACTAAATTTGATATCTTATGTTATTGATTCCTATCACTGTCTCAGTCTATATATATATTTTCTGCATTTCTTTTGTAAATCCATAGACGTTAATTAGCCACCCAAACTTCTTTTAGTATAGAGTCTTTTGTTTCTCCCTGACCACCAGGAACCGGTCAAAGGTCATACTAGTAGTGGCATCAGATGTGTTGTCACATAGATGGTGCTGTGAAATTTGGGCTTTAGATTCAAACTTAGTATATCTAGAAGGCAACCCCTCCTGTAATGTTCAGTTTATTGTCTGGGGTTTGAATTCTGCAGTGTGTTAGCGAGGTAGATGATTCTGACTGTTACAGTATAAGGATTTATAAAGTAGAATGTCCATTTGCATTTTTTTTGCCTTCGAATTTGTTTATCTATGGCTGCTTGGGGATTCATAATATGATAATGTCCATTTTAATTTTTCATTGTCTTCAACTTTGTTTATCCATGGCTGCTGCTACTTTTTTTTCAATAATATTTTCCTGGATCTGGAGGTATATAAGGTTTTAAATGCCTTGCATTGTAAGTCCATTTTATTCCTTGTTCATCCTTTAATACAAAGGCATTATTCCCATACCCCTTCTGAAGGGTATATGGCCCATGATATAGTGGGAAGAACTTCTTAAATTCTTTCCGGCCCATATTGCTGGGCTTGGGTGCCCGGAGCCAGACCTTTTTTCTTTTCCAAAATTGATGGCACTAGATTGATCCCCTTCTTTTATGAATCATTGCTATGCACACCAATCATAATTGTGCAGCTTCCTTGTCTCTTTCTGGATTGTCCTGGGTTTCTTCCATATGCAAGGATATTTTGAAAAGGTTTGGTCAGGGCTTTCCTTGGTGAAGCCTTCTTGGGGTAAACCCAGTAGACTCATTTACAGAATTATTAATGTAGTCCACAATCTCCTCAGTTTTCTTTACCCATCCCCTGTGATTGGTAGATGTGTAGGTGTGAAATAGTCTGTTTATCTCCCTCATTATGCTTTTGCATGGATTTGACTGGGGGTTTCTGATGGATGCAAGTTGATGGTTCAGCCCCTGTTTTTCAACCCAGTTCTTCTACTCCTTAGAGGTAAAGACTGAACCATTGTCTAAAAGAATGGTGCAGAGCTTTCCCACTTCTGGGAACTGTTGTTCTTGAAGGACACGTATTGTTCCCCTTGAATCCGCTGCCCTGACAGGGTAGGCTCGGACATATTTGGAAAAAATGTCATATGTGACAACTAAATACTGGAACTGCCAAAATTTTGGTAAGGGGCTATAATGGTCAATTGCCAATAACTCATTTGGATGTGATGCAAGGATTCCTGCATATAATTTGTTCGGTGGTTTGTGTTGAGTGCAAATGTGGCATTTCCATAATACTTGCAGGATTTAAAAATACATCCCAGGCCAGTAGAACTGGTGCCTAAGTGCCTCTCTGTTTTTCAAGATCCATAGTGCCCCAATGCCTTATGTCGTGTTTGATAATTTGGCTTCTTAACATGCTGGGGGCCAATATCTTCCAGGGACTATCTTGGCTCCTTGTTTTTATTTGTAGAATTCTTTCCTTTAGCCTATATTGTTGGTATTGCTTGGTATTGAGGTCACCTTCATGTACTGCTTTTAATTTTTTTATAATCTGATTGTACTGTGGTTCATTTTCCTGCCATTTTCCTGTTTTTTAATTTGCATTCTAAAGTTACCTCTCTGTTAGTCAGCATGATTTTTGCAGCTTGGTCTGTTAGCCCAGGATATTCTATATTCATGGGTACCAGGTGGCAGCTTAAAATATCAGCCATGATGTTTTCTTGACCTGGGCAATATATGATGCTGTACTGAAATTGTTGGAGGATCAAGCTCTGTCAAATCAGTCGGTCATTGGTGAGAAAGCTTTTATTTAAAAATTCAAAACATTTGTGGTCAGTTATGATGATCACCTCTGAACCTAGCAAAAATTGCTTGAACTTCTGGCATGCCCAGATGATAGTGAGTGTCTCTTGCTCAGTGGTTGTGTAATGAATTTCTGTCCTTTTAGTGTCTGGCTGCTGAAATATAATACCTGGTGTTCTCCAACATTGCCTATTTGGAATACAATCGCTCCCAGACCCTGTTTGCTACTGTCTGTTTGCAGGTAAAATGAATTAGGAAAGTCAGGATGGTGGAATATGATAGTGTGCAAAAAATTTGTCTTGATTGATTCAAACTCTTGATCATGAATATGGGTCCACTCCCACTTTCTGTCTTTTTAATAGATTAATAAGGTGAGCAGTGTCACTAGCAAAGTCTGGATAGAATTTATGGTAGAAATTGCAGAGTCTGAGGAATGATCGGACCTGCTTATGGTTAATGGGTTTTGTAAAATACTCAATGGCTTTAATTTTGTCCAAATGCACTTTAATTCCTTGGGCATTGATAACATGACCCAAAAAAGATATTTCTGCTAGTGCAAATCTACTTTTTGCAAGGTTGATGGTAATATTTTCTTGTGTACATTCCTGGAAAAATTTCTCCAAGCACTGTAGAGATGTTCTGTTAAGTTTCTTGAAGCAATTACAATATCATCGACATAGCAAACCATTTGCTGCTGTAGATCTTCCAAAAGCACCTTTAAACACCACATAAGTGATGCACCACTATTAATGAGTCCAAATGGGACCCATTTAAAAACATGGGTTTTCCCATTATATCAAAAAGCAGTATATTTTCGATCACAGGGTCAAGATTCATCTGCAATCACTGGAAGTAAGGTCCAAGGTGGTGAATATCATTTTTCTGGCCAATTGAATGAAAATTTCCTGGATGGAGGGACATCTCTCTCTAGGATAGTCATGCTGTTTAGATGATGCGCATCCAGGCATAGTCACAAATACCCACTTTTCTTCTTGACCACAACTAGAGGATTGTTCTATGGTGATGGACCTCATTCAATAATACCCCAGTCCCTCATATGTTGGATTTGTTTTTCAACTTTATCCTTATATTGAAAGGGGATCAGGTACATTTTTGCCTGACTATAAGTTTCTTCCCTTACTCTTATCCGGTAAGTATAACCCCTTATTTGACCAGGGGTATTGGAGAATAGTGAGGCAAATTCTTCTAGAATACTCCACATCCTTTGCTTATCCCTTGGTTCTGTAATAGCAGATTCATCAATCTTGGTGTTAATTTGCACTAGGTCTATAGGCTGAATTACGCAGCTTGTCTTTTTCTCTATCAGTTGTGGAGTAGATTTAAATGTAATGTGCTCATTGTGAATTCTGCATTGCTTTCGCCGGAAGTCAATAACAGTCTGGTTCTGAGTGAGAAAATCAGATCCCAGAACCATGTCATATAATATTCCGGCCATGATAAGAAAGGCATGACCTATCTATAGGGTTGTTGACACTAATTTCCATCCATAATTGGTAATTCTCATTTCCATTGTCCTTCCATTTGCCAACATGAATTGTATAGGGTGAGTTGGTAACTGCATAATGCTTGTTTTATCTTTCAATAATTGACCCTTGGCTTCCTGAGTCCAATAGTGCCTGGATTTTGTCGGTGCCTATGGTTACATCAATCGTTGGGTTGACATTGGGATTTTCTTTGTTTGAATTGTCATCCTTCTCTTGAATGATATTCATCCTTAGGCTGTTGCCATCTATCTCATGATTTTGGCATGGGTCTGGACACTTAGTGTTGAATTCATTAGTGTTGGGATGGTTTCTACAGCATCACAGTCTCCTTTTACAAAAATCAAAAATTTTCTTCCCTTAGATACTACTCATTTCCTTACTTCAGGGAATCTTAGCACTTCAGATTCTGAGGCGAGATTTCCATAATCTGTTGAGATCAGGAATTTTGTTATGGTATCCACCATGGAAAGTTGCCTACTTAGCATCATTTTTTTATCCCTGGTGGCATATTATTATGAATGAGACAAATAATGTGGCGGTCTGAATATTTGGATTTGGTTAGTGATTTAAATTTTGCCACTTGGTGCAGGAAGAACTAACTATGCATTTCCTGGAGATTGCTCTGATATTTTTCGTTCATCAGGGAGTGCAGAATACCCTCTTGGCATTCTTCACTCCAGTAATGTTGTAGTAAAATGGTCTTGTAGTCATCAAATGTGGTCAGCTGCTTCTGCAATGATCACCACCAGTCCTTAGCTGTAGATATTAAGTAATGGCTAGCGATGGGTACTTGTTCAACATCGCTTGTTTGGTGGAGAAAGAATAATTCCTGCAGACTTTCAAGGTGCTCTAAAGGATTCCCACCAGGTTCACCATGAAAAATCTGTACTTCTATGAAATGTGATAGAGATGAAGATCCCCGGGTGCATGCGGAAGGTTCAACTTCTTTACATTTTGTACTGGTAACTGTTTCTGGTCATTCTTCATTTATTTTTATTTTTTATGATAATCTAGTTCCGGGTTGGATTTTGGGTCCCTGGTAGTTTGAGGTAATTTTATCTCTGTCTCTTACTATAGGTTTCATGCTTCTTTTGAGCTGACTTACTCTTGTTTCAGATCTCTATGGCCTCTATTTCTTCATGTTGATTATGGCCATTGTTTCTTTCCAGTATCTTCGGTCTTCTCTCATTTCTTGTTTCTGCTGACCTGGTTTCATGAAGCTTACTCTCCTGGTGGGCATCTTGTTGCAATTTCTTCTTTGTAGTATCTTGCATCTCGTTCACAACTTTCATATCCTCCATTACTGATTTCTGCACAGGTTATCTTGTCTTTGGTCACGTCAATAATGTCTCTTTTAAACTCATTCGACATTTCCATATGCCATCTCTGAAATTCTGCATCTCTTTCTGCTTGCTCTTTATTTTGTTTCATCATTTGTTGCATTTGTGCATATGAGTTCAAAGACCTTTTCTTCCTCTGGCATCATTGCTTCTATGTTTTCTTCAGAATTCACTTTTTTTCTTTTGTAAGATAGTCAATATTAAATGTATCTGTGAAATATATTTTAATATTTTGATGTAAACTTTTCTTATTTTGTTTAACATATTGTCACTTATAATTGTTTGTGAAATAAGGCTTGTTTGTTTCTTCTTTTATTTTATACAGGATATACACCTCTCTCCCTCCTCTCTTCAACTGTCTCCATTTCTGCCATTCTTTGTTGCTGCTGACTGCTGTTCATAACAGGAAAAAAATATTTGATCATAACATGTATGTGTATGACATATTGGATTTCAACTGCCTTGCTGCTTGACTATCGGTTGTTTTTCTGCACCTATAATAGACTCTTACAAAAAATATTGATTAGTGATTTGTTTCAGCAATATCATATATGTTTGCTCATTATAATTGTACATAGAAAAACTGTGAAAAAAAGTCATTTAACTCTCTCTTAATCCCTAACATCCTGGTTTGAACTCATTTTGATACCTTATTTTTTATATTACATGTTGGCACATTTATATAATGGCGCCAGCCAACAGTATGTAAAAAAATTCCAAACACATCTGGGCTACTGATCTAGTAAATATAAATAAGTATTTGTTTACACATTATTTATTCTGATTACATATATAATGTAAAGAAAATACACTAAACATGAGGTGCACCTTGTTACAATTTCAAGGTTTATAACTTATGGCTGAAGTACATGGGTTTTATTTATAAAACATTTTCATTTTTGCATATATAACATAAGAAACACATTTTATATGTTTATAAAACCAGATACAGAAAAAAAATCACTTATGGTTGTAACACATGGGTATCAAAATTCTTTTCCTTTTTAAAAGCAAGATTTTTACATTTGTAGCTATAAACATTGTAGCTATAAACATGAAAAAATAATATTTTTCTATAGTTGCAGAACCAGATACAGAAAAAAAATTTACATTTATGGTTACAATTCATGGACATTAGTTTTTATACAAAATTTTTCACATTTTATATATATAAAATCGGAAAACAAACTCAGTTAGGAAAGAAATATACATATATATCATCATCAATGATCTTTTCAGGGTGTGGAATTATTAACAAGGCCCCACAATTGGGCGTACAAGCCTGGGGGAAAAATCCACTGTACCAGTCAAAATAGTATTCTCACTTAACAAGATTCAAATCCTAAGCAAAATTCCCTCGAATCTGATCATGCTCAAAGTACACAGGTCAGGAGCAATCCTGAATTCTAACTTATTTGCCTATTGTTCGAATCTCTGACCCAATGAACAACAATCCTGATGATACAGTACAATTATTTTAATTCTGGGCCTGGAATCAAAGTGGTAGAGCATAAGATCAGCCTGATGATGATTATTGAGATCAGAGTAGCCCAGTTATTACATTTATTATAGTTACTTATTAATGCTAAGCTATTAGCTAAAGAAAATAATTCTAAATATTAACTAGAAAAGAATAATTCAAAAACAACAAACCAGGATTTACATGAGATATATATTTAATAATATATTGAGAACACGCATATATATATTACAAAATTGTTTCACACTTGGGGTGATATTATACATTTGCAAAACTTGGGATTTGTTTTTATAAAATCCCCTTTACATTAATTATCTGATGAATATAATTTTATGGAGTGGATTATAACTTGTGCAGAGTTGATATGCCAATTTAATAACATTTTATTAACAAAATGTTGTGAATGCCCAAAACAATCTACAAGATCGGAACAGATTCATATTACAGAAAGATAACTGATAATTTAGCATTAATCATTTTGACAAGTAAATATAAATATACGGTCTCAATCATTTATTCACAATCTTAAAATCATTATATATGTTTGGTAGGCATTGTTTGGACATAGCATCTTTAGAATAATAAGTATACAAGAAACAAACAATGTGCTACATTTATGAGAATAAGTTGTACAATCATTAATACAAACTAGATTTTACGTCTATGGGAATCGATAAACATTATTAAAGAAAGCAGTTTTAAAATTAACATACTGATTAATTAGCATGTTGGCACCTTTCATGAATGAGTCATTATTTCCAACACCTAATGAAAGGTCAAACAGGCATAAGTTTATTACCTAAAACAATAACGATGCTAGCCTGTCATAAAAGAAATATGGATCTTATGGTACTTTGAATGCTTTATCATTTTAAGACATTTAATAATGAATGAGGAGCGATACGTCCCCATTTTGACAGGATGATATCGGATGGACAGGTTTGGTTTGATGGCCAGAGCACAATCAAAACTCTATAAACCTCACGTTCCACAGGGAGTAGTGTCCTGGATTACAAACGATTTTGAGAAGTAAAGTAATAAAGAAATATATATGTTGAAGCACCATAAGAGAAAGGAAAGATATGCCAGCAGCGTTGTACCTGTACAATAAACTATTTAGGCAGGATTTAACATATAACATGTGTATTGGAATTCAGTTCCACACTTATTTTTGAAAAAATAATAAATTATTTTCTTTTTAAACTTTCGAAGATATAAATAATTATATCCATCCATTTTAATAAGTGAACATTTGAAATACAGATTCACAAAATTCAATGTTTCCTCAATTTTCTTTAAGTAAAATTTTATCTGCTGTCAATGCTGCATTATTTGCCGATGGTTCAAGGTATCATGGTCATATAGAAGAGAAGCTCATGATGATTAATTTCGAGAAGAATAGTATATATCCAATAAAAAATTTACTCACTAATCATATCTTACAGTAATATAACATTTTAACTAAATTTTATTCAGAGATGGAGCTAGGACAACAGCAAAATTTAAATTTTTAGTATTTTTTTAAATGATAATTTAACCTGTATGAAGTTCCCCTAGAGAGAAAATGATGATTAAGAACCCAGCCTTTAAGATGGCTAAGTTTAAACACTTTTGGTACCCCCTCCCCTGACAATTTCTTAATGATACTTTTTGTCAATCAATTTATATCCAACTTTTAATTGGTTATTTGCTATTGTTTTATAAATTATCTATTCACATTTTTGCAGATATCAAATGGTTTTGTTGAATTTTGCCTGAGAGAATAAAAATGAAAGTTTTTAATATAAAAATAATAATACATCGGAGACCAACTTTAAACTCAAGATTTTGTATGGGAATTGGATGCTATAAATATGACATTGAAATAAAGTAATAATTCTCTCAAAAGGCTTTCCATCCATCCCACGTATTATTCCTAATGACTATTGATTGTTTTTATAATTAAAATTTTCTAATACATTTTACACATATGCATTTATGCACACATATATAACTCTATTTGAATCGATTTCTTAATACTTTTATTGATTCTTGATATTTCTATACAACTTTCTTTCGATATTTTATAGTTATAATTTATTTCTACAATGTTACGATTTTTATCAAACACTTTCTTCATTAAATAAACAGGATATTTATTGTATAAACCATACACCCCTCTCTTTCTGATTCATCTGCTCTATTAATACGACATGTAAAATATTTTTATTAAATAAACCATCAACCTCGACCGTTTTTCATCTTTAAATCTAATTAAATTGACCCTTTGAAATAAACAATTCTTATTTTTACTCATTTATAAATGAAATTTGCTTTCATACTAAGTAACTTTATGACAATCTATTCATACTTTTATTTTGACTTCGACTTAGCACTCTCTAAATAACTCTATAATACAACTAATGCAGTTTATGAGGAAAATTTTAACATACACTGTCTTAAATAAAAATAGCTTCAAGATCAGGAAGCTCTGGTTAAAACTAAAGGTTACAATATATATATATAACCTAATAAACGTTATACACCTGGATGTCACAATATTTTTCTCTCAGTCAGGAATGAGTATATCAGAACTCTGTTTATTACATCTTTATTACTTTATGGATTCTGCTTCTAACAGCAACATTAGTTATTTATAACAATTTTCTCTTTGATTTACGAAATGGATTTTTTTCTTTACGTATTCATAGATATAGGTGATACACAATAATTAGTGACCCAATTTGCTCCACAGCAAGATGGATTTCTTGCTATTACTTGTTCACATCTCAGAGTTGTAAACATGAAATAGAGATCCAATCATGCCCCACATTTATCACCTATAAATAAGTTGGATATCTCAACTGACTATATAGATTTTTCTCAAAGCTAGGGATTTTTTCACCAGTTCATCTTAATGAGTTTATAAATTATTCACTATTACTGTATTTGATAAAAAGTAAGCCACATTTTTGTAGTTTTAATATATTTAATGTAGATGACAGCAATCTGACTAGTTAAATAAATATGGCAGATATATGTTAACATCAACAGACATCCAAGTTAATGTGTGATCATCTCATACTTAACTTACTCAGAATATCTTTACTTATCCTTAATTATGATTGTTATTCTTTTTTAGAGGCTTTAATATCAGAGATTTATTCTTTTCACTATTTTCATTTGCTAATATGAAAATGCTATTGCTACATTTTTTGACAATTTGGCAGGTAGAACAAATTTTTATAAGTTTGTGAAATACTTTTTTAAAATGTGTGCCTCAGCTTAGCTAATTGATCGGATTCATATCTTTAAATTTTTTAATACATGAAAGGAAGGAGGCTTGTTTTACTATGTTCTTCTCCATATTTTAATTGATTCAAAGCCTTTAGTTGGTCTGCATTTAAATAATGAATAATTTGGGTTTAAGTAATATAGAGACCTTTAACCCAAAATGCAATTGCATAATCCATCATTGGTGAAAAGAGTTAAGATATACCAATAATAACCTGCCCAGCTTTCACATAGTGCATTTACATGGATTTTATTAAAACCTGCAGATAGAATCAATTGTGTCTATTTTTCCTCTTTTCCATCTATTATTACTATTCCACTGACACAAATGCAGTTCAATGATCTGATTTTGCACTACTGAAAAATTCTGGTGTTTCTACTTGTATGTAATTCTAGATTAATAATTTTTTATCTATATTAATCAAAGGTAGGTTCAAATTTGGTTTGCTATTAATCCTTGATAAGCCTTAATTCCTATATATTTCAACTTTTTCCTCACATTGAATATGCTGAGTGTTATCAACTTTGTGGCTAAAAAATTGACAAGTTCCCTTTCACAACTAAACTGACACTTATCATGGTCTTGATACAATTACTTTTAACTAAGAAATCAGACTCAAAATGATCTCATGAACATCCTTTTATAATCAATCCCATAGTTTTTGCATTTTTTCCTATTCTTTTATCCACCAAAATTTTTTGAAAACCAATTTAGTACTTTGTCTATTTGGAAAGATCAATTACATAGATTTTAGAGATAGAATTGAAACATGAAAATTTAGGTAGATAATTTTTTATACACAGCTTCAGACATCAAAGATATTTGGCTTCCTGAATTACATAAAGTCTTTACACTAATGTTAATCAACAGTATATGAATTTTGGGAAAATTCAACAATACAACTTGAGTCATTTGTTATTTCAATCATCTGTCTAATTATCTATTTCTCCAGTATTACTCCAGTTTTGCAATCTTCTGTCCATATTCTTGTTAAACCTTAAAGTGAAGAACATATTAAGGAATGTCATAATATATTGACTTATTTCCATCTTATAATATTAAATGTTGAATGTCTTGAAATTTTTAAACTTTATTTAAATTTACTCCAATTTAAACAATTGTTAGCAATAACAATCAAATAGACATCAAATATTAGTAGATTATATAAATTATTATTATTCTCCACTTTTCTTCAGAAACTAGTGGCCTGGCCAGGAACAATGCTAGCAAAGAACCCTGCCTTATAAATTGAGTATTCAAAAATCTAAAGATGTAAGTCTTACTCCTATGCTATCACTATCACAGATCAAGCCAGCAACACTCAAGGAAGAGTGGGCAATATTGCCACTTGAAATGCGTAATATAATAATTTATGCTGTTTGCACATTATTACTTACAGTTGTTTGTATTTGGAAAGGTTTAAATAAAGTTTTTTTTAAAATACTCAACATTTAATGCTAAATGATGGAAATAGTCCAACTATTATCACTTCTGTAATATGAGCATCACAAACTTTGGGGCAAATATATTAAAGAAGGTTGCATCTGCTTAATATTTTATATTTTTAAATATTTGGTGTCATATTATCTTCTGTGTTTTGATACAAGATGAGAGTAAATGCTGATTATCTCTATGATAGTGATTATCATTTATTATATTTGCGCTATTCCACATTTCATTGTAAATGTGGATTATTTCACTTATTACCTATCAACATTATACTTTTTTATTATAGTAATTATACTATGGTGAAGAAATTTTTTTCCATTTTATAATGTTATTGAATTTATGTGAAGTTTATTCCATTATATTAAAACTTATTTTAGGATTCAAACCATGTTTTTTTTCTCTCTATGTGCAGCTATACTACTATTGTAAGCTCTAAAAGAAACAGTAACATTTTTAATCATTTTCTTGCCAGTACTAATCAATATAGAAGCAACTTATCACTATAGGAATTATTTGATTTTTGAATAATTGATTGTTGGTAACTACTTATGTATGGCCACTTCTCTTTTAAGAGATAGATTTTACTATTCACTAAGACCACCTTTTTTAGAGGTACTTAGTATTTAATGTCCTCTTGATAGTCTTCACTCCTATAACATTTTAATATTGTTTAAGTATATATGAGAGATGATGACCAGGCACAACTGATGAGTGCTGGTTCAGCACAAAATGCATCTTGGGGGTTATTTGTCTTTTATTATATTTTTATTTATATGAAATTATTTATGAAATAAAAAAGAATGGAGAAATATGGAAGTTGTCTATCTATAAAAAAGATATTATGCATGGGAGAAAGAGAAACGTAAATAGCCATGTGTGTGCTGAAAATCAGATATATTAATCTTTAACTTGGATTAAAGTTTATATTTGTGCTAGAGGAAATCTCTAGTTTAATAAATGATTAGAAATAATCACATAAAAGTTCGGAGAGGAATAAATTGATGCTTGAAAATAAAAATGAGACAATTTGCTCTACATAAATAATCTTCATGAAATAAAGATATATATGAGAGATGATGACATGGCCCAACTGATGAGTGCTGGTTCAGCACGAAATGCATCTTGGGGGTTATTTGTCATTTATTGTATCTTTATTTATATGAAATTATTTATAAAATAATAAAATGGAGAAATATGGAAGTTGTCTATCTATAAAAAAATATAAAACTTATTAAAAAAGAAATTTCACCAAGCATGGGAGTCTTCTCATGTGATGTGATGCACTGTGACTTCTTATATGGAGTCATGAAGCTCTCGGCAACTATGTCCAGAGAAACCTGTTAGCCACTTTGAACCCCTTTCCATTCCCCACCCCAAGTTTTCCCATATTCTTTTCTACCCTGCTCCATCCCAAGGCCTTTAGATCTAAAATACCTTATCTTTTCCCAAACCCAGCAGAAAAACCAATAAGCCACTTTCTGTATAATCACTTTGTTCATATTTATTTTTCCACAACTTCATTATCTGTATTCTTTCTGCTTTCAGGAATTTACATTCAATTAACAGATGCCTAATATTTTCTATACCTTCCTTACGCAGCTTGCAGACTAAATCACCCATATTTCTTCATTTACATGTATATTTCCTTGTTGAAAAAGATCCTGTTTGAGTCTTAAACAGTAAACTACTTTCCTTGCTATTATCTTAAATTAACTCACACCCAATATTCTGTTTACTTCTATAAATATTTAAACTCTTTTTATTCTCCATACTAACTCTCCATCTCCCTATTCTTTATTAATGCATCTATTTTTATATCCCATTCCTTAACACTAAAACACTTAACAATTCTCCTAAAAATCATACCACCTTTTGTATAGGTATACTGACATAAATTCTTTATCTAAGACTTATGCATAATGCATTATCTTTTGCACCCATCTTGTTGCCTGCCCTTTATTCATAATCCAATTAAAAACTTTGGTTATTCTTTTATTATCAATAAATTTCAATCTACTGAACATTTCATTTTGCTTATTGTATCTCTCATATAAAAACTTGACCATCCCATTTCTCCTTGAATCACCTCCTTTGCCATCCACATCTCTGCATCTAATGCATGTCTTCCTACTTCTCTTTGAACTTCTTCTAAGTAATCTAATACCCCTTTACTAAGACATAACACACCATTACCATATGTTAACCCTGCTGCAGCCACTCCCTTTCATACAATTCTAGTTGCATCATATTTATTATAGGAGAACAATGTTAATTAATTTTTTTATCAATGCCTTTTTTTTTGCTTCTTTTATCAATTTTTTCTCCCATCCATCCAAGAAATTTCTCTGATTACTTAAAACGATTCCCAAATAGTTATATCTATTCACCACACTTAAACTTTATATCCCCCAATAAAAATTCTTTGTCTTCTTTTTCCACAATATTAATCATCATTACTTTGGATTTTTCTTCACTAAATTTAATTCCCATCTCTTTACCCACCTTCATACATGTCCTCAGCATAACTTCCATATCTTTTTTCTGCACACAAAAACATCATCCACAAATAAAAGACCCAACAATATATATACTCTCTTACCACCTATTAATGGTATCTCTACCCCTCCTCCTAGTCTTTCTATTGCTCTCTCCACTCTCCATTTCTCTCAAATACAACAAAAACAAAATAGGTGATAGAAGACATCATTGCCTTAGACCCACCCATTTGTAACTTTAACTGATTCTATATTCCCTAATTAATGTGTAGTAATTATTTTTGTATAATTTCTTAATAATATCCACTAAAACTCCATCCATTTCCAACTTTACTAAACTTACCCATAATCCATTTCTATTTCTCTATCATATGCCTTCTCTATATCTATAAAAACCATATATATTACTCTACCTGTATTCCTACTCATATCCATAAGTTGTGTAACTACAAATAAACTATCTCTTATATGCCTATATGATGAAAAACCTCCTTGCATTTCTTCAACTAAATTATTTTCTTTCATCCATTTTGCAACCCTCCCAGCCACCATATATGAGAAAACTTTATATAGCACTGATGTTACCACTATCGGTCTATAATTGTTTAGCTTTCTATGATCCTTACCCTTACCTTTAAATAATAGCCTAACTCTTGTATTACTCCCAACTACCTGGAAATTCTCTCTCCTGTGCCATCTTATTAAAATATGATAATAGTTTTAATTTTGCCTTCTGCCCTAAATTCATAACCATCTCTGCTGCCCATCCATCCAAACCTCTTGCCTTTCCAACTTTCAATTTCTTACTTGTCTAATTCAGTTCATTTTCTGTAAATCATATATTCCCATTACTATATGATCTCATGTTTACCATCACTGTGTCCTTCTATTCCCTTATCATCTAGTAATACTAATTCTCTCTCCCCTATATTCCTTCTTTTAATTTACTTCCAAAATGTTTTACTCCAATCTCTTCCACTTTTATTAATATCTTCTAGCATAGATGGTTAAAGTAGTCAGTGACTCTAGTCAAATGGTTGAAACTAAACACACCCTCTCTACAATGAATTGGTATTCTAGAGAAGCTTTCATCATGTTCTGAAAAAGTTCTGGTATTTAGATATTGATTCAGAGTGCTGGATGTTTAGCTATATTCACTAGACTACATTCTTATACTTTTTGCTTAATTACATTCTGCTTCAATACTACTTGTATTTTTCTTAATATGTCACAACTAAATTACAATGCTCACCACCTTTGTTCAGCCTCTTCTGTATTTAACTATTATTTCATCTCATGCTTTATTCTGGTTCACCTTTCTTATCTGGAGTTTTAATAAGTTTGTGACAAAATTCACTCCTCTTGTACTTTTATTAATACTACTTGATTCTAATTCTGCATTATTTTCACAGTAACTTAAAGATATTGTTCTATATGTTTATAGATTTCTTCCCTTCATTTTTTATTCCTTTTTATCCTCCACTAACTTCAACAACTTTGCTATTCAAACTTAACAAGCCATCATTGAATCTCTTAAATAGTTTCCTAGACATGTAATCAATTAACCATAATTTTTTATCTGTTTTGATATCTCATTTATTTTTTCATTTAACAAAGTCTCCTTTTGAAGTAATTTTTAATTAACTTTTATTGTTTTGAACATGCCATCCATTTAACTTTCTGTTTTACTATTTTTTCTTGAAGTCAACTTTGATTAATGTTTGTTTCTTTTCATATATCATCTATTTTCATTCATTTATTATCAGTTTTGAAGTCAGCATTCATTATTGATCAACTATTTTTAAATTTTTCTTAATATGCCCATCTCTGCATATTTTTGATGTATACTTTCTGGGAATTTATTGTATTTTTTCTGTATATTCATTTCCCTCAGTTTACCTTTTACTTTTGGAACACATTATTATTAAACAAATATTACTATTTTTTTACTTCTATGCTTATATAGATTAATAGCAAATCTGCCACAACCTCTGTCCCATGACTTATTTCCATATTTGCTGCTCATGTTATTGCTACATAACTTATTCTTAGTCACATATATTTTAACTTTCAGCTTAATTCAAGCCCAGTGAATTGTTTTATCTCATCTTCATTTAATTTATTAATAATTATTTATTTTCCTTTTAAATTTATAACTATTTATGAAAAAGTATGTTTCTAAACATTTTCATATATATATAATTCTAACCTCAGCTTTAGGCAAGTACATAGTCGATTGAAAATAACTCTGGAACCGAACAAGAGATGCTAGTGTGTTTACTTAATGATAGTAATAATAAGATTATGTACACACAGGCGCCAAATTGTAACTATGAAATCGTAATGCCCACCAGAGATCATCACCCATGCTTATTACTATAAGATATAATGAAGAAAGGAATTAAATTGTTTTAAAATATATAATGTTGATACATCCAATTTATTATGGTTTTAATTTTAAGCTTAGTAACCATTATGTGAATCCTCTTGTGATAAGTGATTACTGCTAACTAAATAATATGGGTAACTTTCTTCCACAACTTTATATAGAGATATGATCTCGAGTGGTAATTACAAGAATGTTATGTATATTTCTAATATATAACTGACTAGAAATAAATTAGTAATAGATGCGGAGAACTCATAACTTACATTTATAATATAATGAAGCAGTCGGATCTGAGTTCGATCCTAGCTTCATGTTATTTACCCTAATACTAACCTTAAATTTCCGATGCAATGGGGCTTTATACGTTCAATCCACGCTAATTTCCATAATGAATAACTTATTTCAAATGCGTAGCAAAATTAATTAGTTTAGTTTAAAATTGATCAATTCTCTAAATAAATTCATGATAAAACATTCATGAATTTATATATATTAAATTGCGTGGATTGTGCGAATATATATATATATATATTTGTAAATATTAAATGTATATAATTGTTCGAAAGTTTCATTGCGTCGGGAATACTTGTTTTTTTTTTACTTTTAAATAATTTGTTAAAGTTTTGTGATTAAAAGCTACATTCTTTCGATAAGCTCTCAAATTCTCAAAAACAACAGTAAAGTTTTATTAATTGGAAAAAGATAAGGATTCATTTTCTAATTAAAATCATTTCAGATTTTAAGAATTCATTTCTAATTAGAAAGTGAATTCAAGTTAATTAGTTTGAAAGCCTTATCGAAGGAATGTATCTGAAAACAACTAATTATAAAAAAACACATTGATAATAAAATGAGTGCTAGCCTTAAGGCATCAGGACAGTATATATAGCCCTGAAAAGTCGGAAGAAAAAAACTAGCTTTTGTTGTCGAGTAGTGCAGTGAACTCTGTGCGTATAAATTGTATTTCATCATGATAGAGGGCTAAAACATCAGGAATCTGGCTACTGTTCCTAAAGTCCCTAGAAATCTTCAATGGAGCTGCTGAATCTTTTCCGGACCAATCATTCTGCTAAATTATGGAGGCTACTAAAATGCTGTTCCAATAATCAATCAATGGTGCCTACGTTTTCAACAACTTGGAGGAGTAATTTAAGGACAAGCATGGAAGGGTAATATATTTCTATAATGAACGTTAAACTTTCTGGCCAGTTTGAACTTTATTTTACTCGCCTCCTATTTAAGAGCTCTTTATTCTTTAATGTAACAATTTTTATAAAACCTTTTATTCATGCTACTGTAAATCTATCTCGTAATTCTTTAAATCTCTAGTCTTTAAACTTTTTCTTTTCTTACTTGGCGGTTCATTTAATATATATATTTGTGTGCTTTATTAATGTCGTATTTAAAATTATATGCCAATAATTTTTCGACTCGATGAGCTCCTTGGTTCCATTTGCCTCACGCAAATAATATAAATATTAAATAGTTATTCTCGCCCATTAGAACTAAATTTATAAGTTCTATTAATCATCAAGTCGAAAGAAAATATTACATGTTTATGATTTTTATAATTGGCTAATAACAAACTATTAGCTCCGTTTTTCACCTATGTCCCCAGCTCCTAAGTTACAAGTGTTTATATACTCACAAAATGTTAAAATATTGATTTCTTGTTCCACTAATATATATTTATTCGAATATAACCTTAAATGTTTTTATTGCAAAAAGGGTCGATAAAGAGTTAAATGTATTTTAATTCCACTTCTGTTATTTTATATTAATATTCAGGAAGGGCACGATATTAGGGCATAATTAATATAGTTTATAAATGTTTTAAAATAGTTCGATAAAAGCTCGTTTGACTTTAATTAATTGGTCAAGTCATCACATAGAGCATTCTACATGGGTTTTATTTTTCAACGATGACTATCAAGTCATCATCATCATCAAACGTTGCTGACGTAGGGCCATCTTCCGCTCCGTTAGGCTGGTCGGTGATCATATTCTCTTATTTAAATTTCTCGAGGAAGACAGTACTTCCTTTCCGATTCATTAGTCAAAGGGCGTAAGACGTACCAAATGCAAGCTGCCATAGGACTTCGATCATTGACTAGCGATCATCTTTAAATTTTACTCTCTGCCTCATAATTCGTCAAGCACCGTTGCATCTTTGTTCCGGTAAAACCCTTTCCCTGCTCGTAATTCGTGATGAAGTGATTTAGATTAAAGTCGAACAAATTCTCAAATATATTATTAATTAAATAAGTTTCATCAAGATTAAAGTTATGCCCTAAAATACGTATCTTGCTCTTCGTGAATAGATTTTCGAATGTGAAAATAAATATCACATTCCATCGTAATCAAATTAGAGCAATCATTTCCTTCGTTAATGAATACATTTATCAGCCTTTATATTTCTTGTTGGGGGCATAGGCAGAGACTTTCAATTTACATAATACTTGTTGGCATATGATAAGGACCGCCACTCTTATTATATTTATAAATTCTTTTAAAGACTAGAGGTAACTAATGCAATCTATATTTTATTGAACAAAACAAATTATTATTATTATTAAATATTTTCTAACATACTTGGTTTCTCAGTTCATCATTCTTTTATAATTATTTAAATGTTAATACTCGCTGTCTGTGTTGGCAACCCGAACATACATATGATTCGATTTAAAAGTAGTCAAAGTTAATTGATATTCGTGTCAGTAAAAGGGTCTCTAGTCCTCACCAACCGTTGAGCTAGTTCTTGGCGCATAGCACTGTGCCGTCGATTTCTGCTATCTGAGCTGTTGAGTTGGGTTTGAATTCAGTTTGGTTCAGCTGAGTTTGAATCCGATTTGACTTGCGGTGGTGGTGGGTTTCGACCGGTACATGGTTATGTTTTTGGCTGCCCAATCGTTGTGGCTCGACTTAATAAAACTTTACTGTTGTTTTTGAGAATTTGAGAGCTTATCGAAAGAATGTAGCTTTTAATCACAAAACTTTAACAAATTATTTAAAAGTAAAAAAAAACAAGTATTCCCGATGCAATGAAACTTTCGAACAATTATATACATTTAATATTTACAAATGTATATATATATATACGCACAATCCACGCAATTTAATATATATAAATTCATGAATGTTTTATCATGAATTTATTTAGAGAATTGATCAATTTTAAACTAAACTAATTAATTTTGCTACGCATTTGAAATAAGTTATTCATTATGGAAATTAGCGTGGATTGAACGTATAAAGCCCCATTGCATCGGAAATTTAAGGTTAGTATTAGGGTAAATAACATGAAGCTAGGATCGAACTCAGATCCGACTGCTTCAATATACTATAAGATTATTTAATTAGTAGAATAAAAGAAATATAAATCCTTTCCATTTAACCCAGATACTATTATCATTTTCGTTCTCAGCATCTATTGCTGTAATATTCACAATTATATAACACTAAATGTCTGTGTTATGTTCTCATTTATATCTTCTTAACTGACAACTCTTAATCTTATTTCCTTAAACAAACATGTATGCCTTCCGACTAACTATAGATCATTATCATTGTCATAATAGTATTCCCCGATTTTCATATTTACACTATTTGACTTCCAAGCTAGCTCTCTTAAATTTAATAATTGAAATACTCAAATTCCTCAAGATCTTGATCTGCTAATGAGGGGCAATTTATAAAGGATTACAATGCAATGGATATGATCCCAAAACTTGCTAAATTGAATTTTAATGTGAGTTTACCAGTGGATATCATATTAACTATCAAAAGCAGAAAATGGATTTTGCATCTACTCCTAATATTTCTAATATTGCAACAAACCAAATACCGAAATTTAACATATCTAAATTGACTGTTTTCTTTCATTTTATTTTATTTCATATCATCTGTTTGCCTAATGTCACTAGTATTTTTAAATCTATTATATTTTATGAGTTGGGTATATTCTTTATCCCACAAAATGATCGTTTCCTCTATATAAGAAAAAAATCTTTTTTGGTTGATATTTTACAAAGGTGAATTATGGAAATCAATCGTGGAAGTAAACTATGGAGGTAAACCATGGAAATCATTTATGGAAATCAATCACCATAAGATAATTCATAAATTTAAATGTGATCTGGTGCTATTATAAAATTGGTTATGGCAGTATATAGAATATGACCTTTTACAAAGCGATGTAAGGTTCTAGACATAAATTCTAATAGGTGCTGGATATAGGTTCTAGACATTTGAAATATTAAAACGCAAGACACATGTGTAAATTTATAACAATAACAAATATTTATTATACCTAAACAAGAAAGAAACACACACATATATAGTATCACTACAATCTCAGATATTATACTCATGGTAAAATAAAAATAAAAATTACTTTATTTTATATGAAATTCATTTTAACTAAAAAAAAATAATAAAAAATACACATACTTTCAGATTATTTAAATTTCCTTAAAACATAATCACTGTTTAGACCCATATTTCAATGTAATGTTAATGCGCTTATGCACAGAATCAGAATTCTGCATTTAAATATAAATATGAAATTATCTTATGACTTTACCCAACAGCCTACTCAATTTTTTTGGCCCCCCTTCATTACAACAATTATAAATTGAACTATTCCAACAAGCCATAATATCTTGTATTTCCTATGTAAAAATAATGTTATATCCAAACTATTTAACCATTCTAAATAATTGGTTGAAATATAAAACTATGGTTTTATTTCCATGCAAGCTAAATATCCATTGATATTCCCCTATAATCCTGATCATCATGTTACCACTTTAGCGACTGTATACATTTTGACAGGCTAGTATGTTGCCACAGCTTGACGGTGTCTAATTTTATTACCTTCCACAAACTGACTACAGATCGGCCAGTTTATAAATTAAAGTAACTCTCTGTCATTCCCCACATCAACACACACATCTTATTACAACCTAAACCTGTCATAGCAACTTTTATCCTATCTTGCAAAAATCCTCCAGATATTTTATAGCATTATGCAGCACTTCACAGTGCACACATTAGTGTCTCAGTAAGGGAAATTAAACATTTCATATCTTCAAATGTTAGCAGTGCCCAGAGAACTGCCTTCTTCCTCAGACTATATATTATGTGAGGAACTAGTCTCTACAACATTTACTTTAAATAGACATGCAAAACATTTTACCACAACTACATCAATAATTCCCTACTTAAATAATAAATAAAAATGGAGTTGAGATCAAGTCCTCGATCTCCCAATACCTGCACACATAGTAACTAAATTATGAGATAATTATTTCCTATCTATCCCTTCAAGGTAGCATGATAACTCTACCTCAGTAATACTCAACATTTACAGCTTCATGCATACACATACAGTATTATTATTATAGTCTTGATGCACACTGACAAAGTTTTGACCAATCATGAACCAAATCCATGTACAATATTAATTTAAAAAGTCAAGCACACAGCAACATTCATCCAATCTTTTATAACTATAATAGATCATATCTACATGTTAAGGCACAGCAATGATGATTCAGATACTTTTCACACCTCTAATAATAGGCATATAATTTTGATAATAAAAAAGTCTTTCCTCTCCTTTTTTTTGTATGACAAATATATGAGTATTTAGGCTTTCTCATTATTACACATTAACATTTTTTTAATAGTTTCTTATAGGTCAAAATCATTTCTTTTTTTTCTTTTTTTTAAAGAAAATCCTATAACTGTTAAATATCTTTTAAACATACTAACGAACATATAAATAAAAGCAAAATAAATAAACAATAAAACATTAAACACTGCCTTTTTGTTTTAGGTTCCTTCAGAGTCCAGTCTGACTATTTGTACAATCAATGCCAATTTGTCCACAAACACCAATTACCATTTTTAGTTCACTGCCTTGGAAAACACATTATATTTATCTTACTTTAATGATTACAGATGCACATAAAATAAATTTCTTTTCATTCAAAATGTAGCTACATTGATTGTGATAATTAAAACTGTTGAAAATTAGTTATGCAGATTACTTTCATTTTTTAAATACTTATCACCCCAGGTTTGAATCCAGATGCTGGGTTTCACATTTTAGTCCATGACTTTAGTTTCTTTAAGTTTCATTATTTTTTTTTGTTCTTTTAGTTTCTTTTAGGAGGGAAAAAATTGAAACAAAATAGTGTTCTGGATGTTCTTTTTCTACATATATTCTTAGGTTGGAGTCACAATGAAACAAAAATTTTACTAAGAAGAATGATGAGTATTTACCTAACTTTTATATTATAGTTCGATAGTTCCTTGAAGTTTAATTAAATAAGCCATGGATAAAGTATTGTTCCTGAGGTGTCTTCTTTTAAACAAACTTTTAAATTCCAAATACAGAGATTGAGGTATTGAGTACAGCACTTTTTGTTGCAACCTAATTTTGCCATAATTAATTTTGGAAAAGAGATTAGTACACCATTTATTTGTTTTAGCCATTCATCTTAAGTAATATGTACACACTTTTTAATAAGTTGAGCCAATTGCTGACTGAAAGAAAAATGATCAGAGAAGTCATCAGATATTGAATTAGCAAGAAAAAAATTCCCTCTTACTTCATTTTCACTAGCTTTTATAAGAAAAAGGCCACCCACAAGTTTTTTTTGCTTTGATTTTTCTAATCAACCATTTCTCTCTCATGGCAATCTTTTGACACTATTTGTTAAATGTTGGTTTTGGTTTATTGTTTTCAGCTCCAATTTTGTTTTAATTTTATCTTTCTTAACTCATTTTACACCATTTTGATTTACTAGAAATATTCAAAATATATATATATTGTAACCATATATTTTAGTATAAAATATATTAATTGATGTAACTGGTATAAAAATTTCTCTTTCTTCTTTTGGTGATTTGATTGGCTTGATTGCACTTTGAACAGATTACTTTCTTATATTATTTTAATAAATTTAAATTTGCTTCGTTCCATATACTAATTCATATCATAATGTTTAACTTTTTAAAATTTTTGACAACACATTTAATTTGGTAAAATAGTATTAAAATATAATACTTTATTTTTATTTGTTTAAAATGATCTTAAAAATTATTTCATTTGAATTAACAAAACCATTTGTTCAATTAAAATAAATTATTAAAAGTAAATACAGTAATTACGTAAGCGTCTCAATGTAAAAAAAGAAAAGAGCGCGAATTTAGGAGCAGATCATCTGTTAGTTTGCTTTTGAAGGGAGAGAGAAAGAAAAGAAATGGTAAGAAGGCAAATGGTGTAAATTTGATAAGTTTATTTTAAAATAGTTAACAAGTAAACTGATTACCACAAATTTGCTATAAACGTAAAAATAAAATCGTGGTATTTAATTATAAGATGAATTGCTAAATTTAAAAGTCTGTTCAAGTCGGCTGGCCAAGTGGATCGAATCACCGGTAATAATTTCCCAATATTACATTTAAAATGCCGGAGCTTCCCAATTTAAAAGAATTAATTGCAAGAGTTTGGTATGTTTTAAAATGTTTATTGTTTTACAATTTGGAAAAATTAAATAAGTATTTTAATTACAGAAGTTTTATAAATATGAAAATTTGCTTTTTAAAAAAGAAGAAGTTTAAATTAAAATAAAATGTTAAAGTTATCAACCTAGTTTAATATTTCCGTTTCTAATTCTAATAAAAATATAATATTGATTGATATTTAACTTTATAATGCTAGTAATATATTTGATAGTTAATTTGTTTGCCATTTCGATAATAAACAGTCTTCAATAATTGATCAAAGCTATTTTCTAATTTTATCATCAGTGTGGAATGATTAAACAAATTGCTATAATTGTTATTCCTAGATTTAAGCGTGGATAAATAAATATTTAGCATGGATGTGAGAAACTTGGAACATTTTTAATAGAGAAATGTAGAAATTAATAACTTTTGAAAAACATTTTCATTTAAATTCTGCTTGTCATGTTTTGAAATTGTTTCTTATTTATGGAGCCACGTAAATCGTTAATCTAATAGTGATTATGATAACTAACACAAATGGATAAAATTACATGTATGGAATTCAACTATAATTATAGCTATTACTTCGTACATTTATTGTTTGACACATCGTACATGGATTTCACGGATCATATTTGTGATTATAAAATGCTATACAATCTAATTTGTGACACACACACCTGCTAAAATTCATATGTTGAACTATAAAATGCTATACATTTAAATTATATCACACACACACACCTGTTAGATTTTATGTATTTGACGAATAATTCATTACTTTAATTTTATCGTTATATGAACTTGCATGTGAAGTTCATAAGTTATATTTTATTAAGTTTAAATTAATAGGGGTTGAATAAAATACTTATTCAAGAGAATAGCGCTTGCGAAAAGGGCTTGAAAAGTACTAAATGAATTCATGAGATGTATCAATCTTTGTGGGGTATTTTGTGAGTCTTTCCAGATTTATATTCCTATGCTAATATTACTTATATTGCATTACACATATGTTTTATTTTAAGTAAGATAAGTTAGTACATTAGTTGTCCTGATTAGTGTAACATTTTATTATGCAAGAACCCACATTTGCTAAAGTGTTAGTGTTTTCTGAATGATCAGAGTAACTGAGGAGGAGGATTTTGCACTTTAATGTGAAGTAAATAGTAATGTTGTTTTAGAATGTTAAAAGGCATTAATCTGTGCTGGTGGTTAATCCGCAGATTATTTAATTGCCATTTTTTGTATTTTACACTCATTCCAGCGCTGGTGGTTAATCCGCGGAATTGTGTAATTATACGTATTACTTTATGATGGTGTATCAATCCACAAAGCGTTTAGTATTATTTAATTCCTATGTGTAGATGAACGCATCCACAGGAATATGTTTTACTTCATAGATATAAGTTGGGCAAAGTATTTAGTTAATCTGCTAAATCATCTTCTTCCATTTGTAAGCATAATTCATAAGTTAGATCGTCAAATTGTAGCAGGACATTCTATTCAAGTTACTTCATAATAATTAACTGTCGGTTGATTATTATTTACCGGAGTGTAAGTTTACATTTTCATTTTATTTAATGAGTACATTATAGCTAAATCCTACAGATATAATATTAATTATTATATTATTATAATTTTACGGTATGGATTTATTGAATCTGGAAATGACGTTAAATACTTCATGAGTTGATGTTGAATTTAGTATAATTTGCTCAAGATTCATTATATCAAATTGAAATAAGGTATGATTAGGTTTTTAAAACCGTACCTATGATATGCTAGTGAAGAAAGTCGATGGAATTATAATTTATTTATTTTATTGTTTATTTATGTTTTTTAATTATAACATTGGAATTAATTATTTATTATTCATAAATTTGTAAATAAACGTTGATTTATAATTAAACTTACTGTGCCGTTGCTATGTGTCATTCTTAAAATCAGAAATCATAAACCTTGGATAGAGCATACATAAAGTACATACTATCGTCAACATGATATAAGAGTTTAGTAATATTTGAGAAAACATTTGGATGCTTTTCGTCTTTGGTAGTTTATGATGTGTAAAGTACAATAAAATCCCATTTACCTTTTCCATCATTTTGGCTTTGCGTAGTTGATTCTAGTATACCATACAAATTGATTATTAAACTTGTAAACAGATTTACCAAATAATGACACGATTAAATATATTTACTTAATGTTTTTAAAGTTAAGAGCGTGCTAATAGTTCTAAACAAGCTTTTTTTTTTTTTTATTTATGATAAATGCTACTACAAGAGAAGGCATTCAAATCATGGTCCCCATCCCCAGACCGGTTTCGACCTATGGGTCTCTTCAGTGAGAAGTTGGGACATTGGAGCTATTAGCACGCTCTTAACTTTACATATTAGTAAGTGCAAGCTATATATAAGTCATGTGACTTCTGACTTGTTACTATTACTATTAACGTTTTTAAATTGTTATTCGTCAGTATAATAAGAGTCTCAGTAATATAGTAAACTATAAAAAGGAACCCAAGTATTTATGTTTATTTATTGCAAAGCTTTACCTGGACTAGCATTTGTATTAGAAATCATATAGATGGTTTAAAATTTCATAATCTTATGTAATTCCACAAATTATGCCATCTTGTACATGGTCGGCCATTGGGTCTCACACAATAAAAATCGCAAATTAAGGTTTGAAAATAATAACATTACACTTATAATTTGATTAAAGTATTTTATCATAATACTATGGTAGTTCTTCGCGGTACACCCTGGCTGCGATCAAATTAAATCATAAAAAGTTTAGGTTAGATCATTAGTTTGGTCTGTGGTAAGTTGCCCCAGATGTTGATTGTGGTCTTTCGTGCATAAAATAGATAGCATGATATGCTTTTGGATACAGCTCTTAATAGCTGACAATGTGCAAATGGGAATTGATCAGTGATAGAAGTTACGATTCTTAGTGCATTGTGTTTCTGTAGTTGGGACCGCACAATTTATGGTTACAATTTTGAGTGCCGCAGCGGGTTCGGCACGATGGGTAGTTGAGAGGGCGAGCGGACGGTTACAATATATATATAATTTGGGTATTTTATAAAACTGATATTATATAAATAAATCTCTTATTTAAAACCTAAATCAAATTTATTATTGAAAACAATAACCAATTCCTGTAAAACCCATAAAAAAATATATTCATTTTACATTATACTATCAAATAATCTAGAGTACAATATGTCAATATCCACAAAGAAAAAAAAATATATGCATTATACACGCACATACTCACAATACTAAATACTGAACTGCTTGTTTGTATTCAACTTAGTACAAAATATATTTTATTCACATTAGTACAAAATATCTTTCCTAAAATTTTAAACCTATTCTCATGCAAAGAACTGTTAAACTAATGCTATCTATAACAAGTTCAATTTGTACTAACATTTTATTCATAAATCAACATTTTTAAGATATTATAGTGTGCGCAATAGTCAATCCCCCTTCTCTCTACATAATGATATGCTATAATTTTAAATAAGATACAAACCGACTTTTCTCTATAGGTTAAATTTAAGCCACACAATTATTGGTCCCTCTAAATAAAGCTTTTAACTTTTTTTGACTTTAAAAAAAAAATTTATTTGGATATAGTTAGAAAACTAACCCTACTATTTATTTCCCAATCATTAGTTTCTTTATGAAATAAACTAAGGGTTACAATATATATTCCCCTTTTTTTCTGTCTAATAATAATAAAAAATTTGTTTAAATAATAAACATTATAAAAATTTTATTGGAGTCATGATTCGTTTAAATTTCTCAAAATATAACTTAATTGTGACAAAATGTGAGTGCTATTATTCTGTCTGTTAATGTCAAAAGCATGTTCAGTAAATTATAAGTGTAATAAAAGGAGTATTATCTTTTCTTTGTTAAATGTTCAAAATGTTTATAAATTGCAATAAGGACAATAAAAATGAAATAACCTTTTTTTGAATTACTATCTCTGAGATAATTTAACTGAATTTTCTTATACAAAAATTAATAACTATCAAATTATAATACTTAATAGTTATCAAAGTATAATATTTCATCGAGAAACACCCGTTATTTTCTGATTAATGGCAAAAGCAAGAGATAATTCTTTGCATGAATGTCACAGAATTGTTATATAAATTGAAATCCAGGCCTACTGAAATAAGGAGTGTTGAATTAAATCAGTAATAACCTTAAATTGCTTATAAAAACATGTGCTATTTATATGTAATTTCAGACTTTATTTTTGTTTACATAATGATATTGGTAGGAGAATTGTACCAGTGGTGGTATCATAGATATTTTACACTTGAATATGAAATATACAAACAAACAATTTAACGGTAAAAAATATTATATTTTAAATTCTTTAGTAGCGCTTACGTAGTAATCCTCGTCAGCTTTAAATGAATTTCAAATTTTAATATTATGTAAATTTCCATAAGCATACACAGATAGCTCCAACACCTCTCCAACATCTAGTATACACCATGAGGCTCAACCCTAATTCATGAACTATGATGTTACTGATACTTATTAATTATCAGATTAGTAAACATTAGGGCATCCAAGTTGACAAACCAATAACTACAATCTACATTTGAATCCCAACCTCAATAAACAAAGATTTAAACTAAATCTATCAAACGGACATAACAACTAACTGCTTACAAAAAAATACTATTAAATGTGTTATGATTGCAGACCCAATATAAAGATAATTACTAGATAGGATGAATGAATAAAATCAAGAAATAAAAAAAATATTAAAATAGAGAAAAACCAAATAATTTTTTTTTTCTTATTGTTATTAACAAATTATTTACATTAACACTTAGTAAAGATGATGTCAACAATGAAGTAAACGGATGATTACAAACATGCTTGAGTTGAACAATAAGATTTTTCAAAAGAAAGATAGAAAAAAATCTATCACCTGCAGAAGAACTTATAATTTCCTACGTGAAGAAGTTGAAGTAAAAGTTTGAAGACAAATAAATGTCGATAAAGTTTGAGTGGTAATATTATCAAAAAAATATTTATATATAAATATTTGAAAAAGTGAGGATAAACGTAAAAAACTCAATATATTTAAATAAGGAATTCGAAATCAAAGTCTGTAAAGAAAGTCAAAGTGTTAGACTTTTTAAAATTATCGTTAATTCCCTGCTATAGATCACAAAACTTAGATGTGAAAGTATACAATAAAATAAGAAACATTGACGATACTCCACTTGAAATAAAGCAAATATAATTAATAATGAGAACAAACATGCAGTGCTAAGTGTGAGGAATGCATCGGGTAAAAAAGTTTTGATTTGCATTGTTATGACTTGTCAAGATTGGGATGGGATTGGCCCATCACTCCACATATCAATTCTCATCTATACATAAATAAACCACCATAGATTACTGGGCCAAGTCATTAGGATATTTTCTATATAAACATTAAAGCCAAGTTAATGCCATCTACATTATTTATGTGCATATTAGATATGATAGTTTTGTTTTCTTTACTTTAATATAGGGCAAAAAGGTTTAAGGTTAATGTTGGAAAGTAATATAAAGAAGAAATATCTTCACTCTCTAGATAAGTTTAACAAATAAAATTTATAATTCATCTTCATTGCACAATAATCCGATCAACATCAAAGGGGAAAGGTAAGACATTAGCTAATATGTGAATAATCTAAACCTTGATATATTCACATGTTCACTTTCTTTATTTATATAAATGATTGTGTTAACTGTTTTGTTTTCATCTTTTCTTTTTATATCTCATTAATTCTCATTCATAGCATGAACATTGACCATAACAGGGGAATCCTAAACTATCATGATGACAAATAGGGGTATAAAAGATTTAATTAATCATCTACATGTATAACAATTTTATACATACTATGAAGATTATTTAGGTTAATTGGGATGATGAGTAACTATTTTTGTGGGATCGTAGTTTGGGATGTTAGAAATCAAATATAAATTAAGAATAACCACAAATGCCTAAGTGAATGTTTATTACAATTTTGGTTTATTTATTTTCTGTTTAAATACTAACTACTGTAAATATGATTATTAAATTTATTCAAATGTTAAAGTAGGATTTTTGATTTGTTTTTCTGTAGTCAAATTTTAATTAGTCATATTCTTCCATATATTTAAGATCATTACATGTGTTTATACATGATATCATATCTTTTCACATATTTACAATCATTGCATGTGTTACACATGATATCATATACATTCCTATAAAGCAAACATATGCATATTTTACACTTTCTCATACTCTGGTTATACAAATATAACCTGAACTAGATAACTATGCAAAATCTCCCTGGGTTTGAAATTGGGAATAGTGGAAATGAAGTGCAGTATGGATGAGGTAATTTAAGTATAGAATTAATATTTAGTTAGTTCTTAATCTCTCCTCTTCTAGATATGAATTCAATGTGTGCAAGGTATGTATAAGTATGAAAGACAAAGATCTATTTCTTTATCTATCAGAAGAAACCTACCCATCTTTGTGCATACCAGGGAAAGTTCATTCTGTTACAATTTATATATATATATATATATATATATATATATTTCATGTTATGGTAGTGTAATGTTATATATATATATATATATATATAACATTACACTACCATAACATGAAAGAATCCACAGAAGAATGTTCAAATAACTATCCTAAATCTGTAAATGCTATTCTTTATTGCAAATTAAAAATTCCTTTAAAATTATTTAATTACATTACAAATTCTTCAAAATAAAATCAAATATCACATATATTCAAGTAAAAAATATTGAAAGAAATCAAAATTTTTTGTGAGAAAAGGCTGTATAGGAATGGTCTTATTTTAGAGAGTAAATATTTGAAAGTGGCTAATTCTGTTTTATTTTCAATTATAATACATGGAAATTCAAATTATTTCAAATATAAACCAACCATTGTATATAAAACCCAAGTTTTTACACTCTATTTACCCACTATATAATATTCCTAATATGCAGAGTAATGTGTTGATTTATATAAAGAGATTCATTGTTTACTTAATAAAATGACAGACCTGATATATTATATTATTATTAAAACTGATTTGGCCAAAAATCAAAAGTGTAATGTGCACTACTACAAAGTGTAGAATAACATATTTGTATTTTTACTGAAAACGCTTTAAATGTTAATAGTACAAAAACATTTAATACCACGTATTTTTACTATTCTGTAATAATTGATGGTAAATATTCCATAATTCAATTGAAAACTTTTATTGTTTCAAGGTTGCTCTTTAATAAAGAAACTTCATTTTCACACAAACTACACAAATCTGCTAAATGAATTAATAATAATAATAATAATAATAATAATAATAATAATAATAATAATAATAATAATAATAATAATAATAATAATAATAATAATAATAATAATAATAATAATAATAATAATAATAATAATAATAATAATAATAATAATAATAATAATAATAATAATAATAATAATAATAATAATAATAATAGTAATAATTCAATTTAATTTATTTACCATACAAAACTACAGCATTAAGCCAATTACAGAATTGCACTATAATAACTATACAATAATATACATAAAAGAGTAAAAATGATGAAAATAATATAATTATATGACATATTTTTTTATAAGATAAGTAACAAATTTTTTTGAAGTCTAAAGAAAAAATATTTTCATTAATAAAATCATGATTATAGGTATTAGGCAAACGAAACAAAGGTGAAAATTTTAATATGTTAGAGCAACAAACAGTAATACAAAATAAAGTAAATGTACGTGTTTTATGCAAACAATTATTAAAAGTAATATTTGAAATTTTGTTAGTTAATATAATTTTTGATTCACAAGGTTATATAAAATTTTAAGATATCTCATTTTTCTTCTAATGGATAGGGATAGATAATGGTCTTTTAATTTAATGTACTTAGAAAATTTGTCATAAACCAATTGAATTTTACTAATATCTCGTTTGGAACTGGGATTCCAAAAAACAGATTCATATTCTAAAATTGGCAAAACCAAAGAGAGAGAGAAATAATTTATATTTTGTAAAACTACTAAATTGTCCACCATGCCTTAAAATTGCACCCATAATTTTAAAAGCCTTCTTTACTACATTTTCAATATGATGATGAAATGATCCATTGCTTGCAAAAATAATTCCAAGGTCTTTCTGAATATCAATAAATTTTATATTATGATCTTCAATATAATAAGGACAAATTATCATTTCAGATTTTTTGGAATAACAAACTATTGAACACTTATTCATATTAATATCCATTTTATTATCTCTACACCATTTCACAAAATTATTAATATCTTTTTGTAATAATATGTAATCATTAATTGAGTTTATATAATAATAATAATAATAATAATAATAATAATAATAATAATAATAATAATAATAATAATAATAATAATAATAATAATAATAATAATAATAATAATAATAATAATAATAATAATAATAATAATAATAATACATTCACAGCTTTCTGTGGCCTTTGCCATATGGCTGAGAAGACTTTACAGCATATAATTTTCAACTGCAAGGCCATGGAGCAGACTAGATGCATTCTGCAGGGGAAATATAGAAAACAAAACACTACAATGATACAAAATATGTCAACTTACAAAGGTAGGTCTGTACCAGCCATAAAGGCCTCAACATTTGTCTTATATGCACTTTGGCGCACTAGGTGTGTGTTTGTATTGGATAATAACCCCAGAAGGCATCCAGCCACATTTGAGAATAAGTTAATTAAAATTCAAGTTAGAGACAAACAGATCACCAGTCCGGATATTTATGCGGCTACTTGGTTCATGCTCAGACAAACAGCAAAGTTGTAAAGAATGGGCAATCCAGTATATTATATGTAGACAAGAACTATGTTTTAAGCTCATGTAAATTAAGAAAGAACTCTATCAAAATGACAATGCAAATGTTAAAATTTGTAATCAACTTGTAGTAGTTAATTCACTATGTAACCACTAATGTTGTATTCTTTTGAGACAATAAAGGCCTTTTGAAACATCATCATCATCATCATCATCATCATCATCATAATAATAATAATAATAATAATAATAATAATAATAATAATAATAATAATAATAATAATAATAATAATAATAATAATAATAATAATAATAATAATAATAATAATAATAATAATAATAATAATAATAATAATAATAATAATAATAATAATAATAATAATAATAATAATAATAATAATAATAATAATAATAATAGTACAAGAACCATGCTACTAAGAAAAAATTGAAGAAAATGAGGCAAAAATATGAAGAGGTGTAAGATATCATACTTTTTTTATACATAGAGAAAAATTAAAAATAATATAAAGATAAGATGAATATAAATGATAAACTATTAATATTGTATAGCTTGCTGCTGATATGATTATATAACTGAGAAGAAATATAATCTGTAATTGACATTCAATGGGTTTGTTGAAGAAAATGAAATATGAAAAACAATAGAAAAAAAATGAAGAAATTAAAATGTATTACAGAGGAAAATCAGATGGCCATAAAGTGGATAAAAGTGAAGTTCTGCACCATTTTCTAGTCATTAAAAACCAGAAACAATTAGTATAACTAGATAAAAAAAATTAAAAGTGACATTACCCAAAGAACATTAATAGAATGTGAGAATTTATCTGAATTTAAAAGTTATTTTTTCAAGTGCTACATCAACTGCAAATTTATATGGGACTAAGACATGGAAATTGTTGGAATATGTAAAAAACAAGTTCTTTAAGATGTAGTGTATATGATCAGCTTCAATTAAACATTAAAGAGTTTATTTGACTGGGAAAATAGGGTATTTTACAGGTGATTGTTTATAGATGAAATAATATGGTTGGACATATTATGGAAAACTTAGGCTGATGTTTTAATACTGCTGGAGGCAATAATAGAGTGAAGAATATCATGGAGAAAATTTATTATAGGAATATCTAGATGGATTAAAGATCAGATTAAAGAACTATTACTCCCTACCAACTATGAAGAGAGGAGGAAGATTGAAGTCCACTTCTATAAGAAGAGATTAAAATTTTGAAAATTCATGTATAAAATGAAAAAAAAAATGGCTCTTTTATATTTTAAACTCACTGAAATATATTACAATTATTAGACAAAGTGATTGCTTAAAATTTGAACTAAAATGTATAGATTAGAGACTATATCTATAACTTTGTATTTTATTTATAAACTGTATTCAAAATGGCATCAAATCCAAACTTTACAAATTGGATAGAGTTGATATCCATTTTAAAGACTGAATAAAGTTTTTGTGTCAATTCAAGTCATCATGACATCTTTAGATTGCATTTATTAATAATGGGAGAGAAAAAATATATATGAGTAAGCCGATTGTGAATATAAGTGCCTTAATAAATTATAAATGAACAAAAGTTTAACATAAAAGCTATAATTTAAATAATAGAGGTTGAATGTTAAAAAAATATTTCTTTTGAAAGTAGCTCTTTAAAAAATAGTAAATGAAAATATTTAAAATGAAATGTAAAAAACACATTTTTTTCATAATGTAGTCATTGCTAAATATTGTTTTTATTTTTACAAAGTTCTTAGCAGGGAAATATAATACTAAGCCAAGTGATTGACTGAAAAAATATTAATGCATTAAAATTTATTCTCATGAGAATGCAAACAATTATATAAAATACGAAGTCTGCCAGTATAGCCAAGATAAGGCTCATCTTCGATTATCCCTCCTAATGTCTAATGAGAGTTATCATAATACATTATTAAATTAAATGTAAATGAAGGATCTTTATATTACAGATTTTGGAAATTTTTTATCTTATTTTTGTATGTAAACTTGCATATGCACACATATAAAAACTAATAGTAATATTTTTATACATAGATTTTATTTATAAAACATTGGATAAATAAAATGAAAAATTTATACTCTAAATATTATGTATTATAACTGTCAGGGTGGATTGGTAGATGGAGTCTTACCATATCTCCATACAAGGGCACCACCAGGCTATTGGAATCTGGAAATTTTATATAGTAGGCAGATACTGTTAAGATCCAAATTTTATTTTATATTGACTGAAATGCCTTAGTCACTAGCTCATGGAGCAGCAGAGATAATATATATTTTATTATAAAGAAATAAAGATAATAAAAAATAAGACTAAGCCACTGCCAGATTAACTATACACAGAAACATTTATTTTGCACATATATAAAATTCAGAATTATTTTATTATAATGTTTACTTTAGAATTTGATTTACTTTTTACTTTTTTATTTTATAAGTTCACACAGATGAATTAATTAGTATTTTATTAGAGTGTTGAGTTTGCATAGACTACATAGATTGCACTCAAAAAAGAAATTATTCTATATCCCTTATTTAACCCTAGGCCAAAAGTTCACAGTCAAACTAATGTCAATCTATCTGATATATCCATGTATTCAATGCAGCATGAATACGACAGCACATTACTGTAATGTCAGAATATACATCTGAACAGCATAGTTATCAAGAAGAAAAATCTCTCATCCAGTACAGGAATACTTTGTCTGTCTGGTGAGAAGAACACTAAAAAAGAAAACTCCATAGGAAGGGATTGTGGTCTTTTTTGATGTCCATTCCATAGGCTAAAGGGGTCATCCAAGGAGCAGGGAATATGATCTGCTTCCGATGGTCAGTAAGAAATGGGACTTATTTTGCCCAAGTGTGGTGTATAATGTGATCCTGCACATATTGGATCTTCATGCTACATTTAATAATTACACCAATACATCCAATCCATTGACCCAATTTAACTGTGAAACAAATAACCTAAGATTTACTCTCCTTTAAACTAACATAACTTTATGAATCTATGCAGCCATTCATGCCTGACTTAAATTTAACATGATTTAATTAAAAGTTTTAACCTAATGTAAAAAAACATAAACACTTAAAAAAATGGAAAAATTAAATTAATGGAAATGATTTTAAAACTACATATGATAAAAATAATTAATGATTTAATTTGGTCAAATAGGAATTTATATTTATATTTAAATATTGGAAATATTTATAAATTAATGTTCATGAATTATATATATATAGTTCTTACAGTTTATAATATATATCCTTAATGTTATGAATTATATATATATAGTTCTTACAGTTTAAAAGTCCATCCTTAATAGTTGCTTGTAATTTGGATCCAGTGTTAATTCCAATGATGTCCTGGGGAGACCAGTATGCTGTCGGCCGTTCTATTGGTATTCATCCGGAGGTTCTTTACTGTAGCTGGCATAGTTCTTTGCAGACTTTTATTAGAGGACCCTGATGTTCTGGGGTCTGCAATATAGGAAAGCAATATTTCATTTCTTCTTTTAGAAAAACTGAAGGGATTGAAAGTGCATCTTTTCAATCCCTTCTCCTTCAACTCTTCTGGACTTAACACATATAGCACACAATAATTTATTTCCAATCTTTTCTTTTTATATTAAAGTTGCAGATTGACTCAACATGATGCCATGATGATGATGATTCTTTCGCTGTGGTCCATTTCCCGAGGGATTTTTTATTGGCTATTCTGTTTTTATTGTTATCTCCTATCTGACCTTTAATTATAAATTTTGAGATGCCCAAAGGCTAGTTTACTTTGACTAATTATAAATAATCATTTCCATTTTTAGCATTTTTACACAATTGAATTAATAAAATTATTTTACATTCTTAAAGATATATATATATACCCGGGTCTCCTTTTATGAAATTTAATGTGATTTTGAAGTTATGTGATTCATGTTTCTTCTTAATATCTTTGTATGCGGTTTTCTTTTATGCAATAAAAATTATTAGATCAGAAGTCGAGCTTTGATAATGCGCTATTATTTTAAATATTATAAATTTTGTGCACTCATGTCATATTTAAAGTAATAGCGCATTATCAAAGTTTGACTTCTATCTAATAATTTCAATATTTTCAGCGCTTTATAATAGTATTGTAATAGATTTTATGCAATAAAGAAATTCATAATTCACTTAAAAACAGAATTACCCCATTTTATATACACACATTAAATTTTACAAGACTATAATGTAAATCTATTCAAATGTTATAGATGAAAAATACTATGTATGTTGTTATTTTTGCATTTTAAATCACATTCTATTTTTGCTTTTTAAAAAAAGAGTACACAATCAATTAATCGTTTAGGGTCCATAAATTTATTTTTAAAAGGTGAGTAACAGTGGCAGGAACAATTAAATTTGACAATTAAAATCTGATTTTTAATTGTAATTAACAATTTAAAAATTACTTAACATGATCTGAAATTAAGGTGATGAAATTTGATTCTTAAACAAAATTGAAAATTAAAAAATTAAAGTCAAAAATAAGAATTACATTTTTAATTGTTAGTTTTAATTAAATTTTGACCAACAGTGGTAAGTCAGTGTTTTTTTATTATTGTAAATCTAAGTTATTTTTATTTTAAACTCTTAGTTTACTCTAATGGAGAGAAAAGAACACCCAAGAAAATGAATTTATTTGGAAACAAAAATTTCAATTTTAGATCACTTAGCGAAATGGAAAGAATCAGCAGCAACTGGAAAATGTTTTAGTTGTATTTCCTCTTGATTTCATTTAAGGAGAAGCTACAGTACCTCACATCACATCACATCATGATGAATCTGATGTCTCGAATAGTGATAATGATTAAAATACCGTTCATGTATGAAAAAATGTAAATTACACATAAAAATATATTGCTTTGAATAAAATTAAATACTGTAGTTAATAAAAAAAGTAAAGAAAAGTTTGTCTTGTATCAATTTTTTTCAAATTTGGAATTTTTTATTAGTCATATTTTATTTTTTTATTTTTTGTATGCGAATTTTAAAGAAATTTTACATAGTTACTTTGCTTTTATGTGATTTTTGGAAAATTAGAGTACGTATCTCCCATTTTTCAAAGTAAGTTAAGTCTATTTTTGTGCAATTTCTTTTGTGTGCATTTTCTGAGGAACCTATCTACCATATAAAACGAGACCCAGGTGTATATATATATATTATTGTACCCTCACTTTCAGGAAATATAATATATAATGAGACTAGCTCAGATAAATAGTTATTCTCAGCTAAAATGCATATAATCGATAGTAAAGATATTCTATGTTAATGTCTATTGATTAACTAGCTCTAACTAGTAAGAAATAATAATATAGTCCAGTTTTATAAACTAAATAAATAAATATTTATTAAATCATGAGACTATGAAGTGAGATACAAGTGGTAATATGAATTACATTGAAACCAATATCCCACAGAATACCACCTCAATGGCATAAGAATACTATCGCCCCTTTTCTTATCTCCAATAATAAATACATAACACTCTTACGACTTTCAAATACACCTGGGTTTCTTTTTACACAGACTTATTTAACACGATTTTGAAGTTAAGTGATTAGTGTTTCACCGGAAGTCGAACTCCGATAATGCGCTATTACTTTAAATAATAAATTTCGAGCACTTACGTTATATTGAAAGTAATAGCACATTATTGGATTTCGACTTTCATCTTAGTAATTTCAATATTTTCAATGCTTTATAATAGTAAGATTTTATGCAATAATGAAATTAAAATCATGATTTCCACATTTTATGTATACACACATTAAATTTTACAAGATAATGTAAATTTGTTCAAACATTGTGTGTGTTAATTTTGCATTTTAAATCACATTCTGTTTTTGCTTTTTTAAAAAAAAAACAATCAATTATTAATCATTTAGTGTCCACAAGGTTATTTTTAAAAGGCGAGTAATGGCACAATTAAAATTGAAAATGAAAGACAAAAATAAGAATTTAATTTTTAGTTGTTAGATTAATTACTAATTACATTGTCACCAGAAAACCATTAACACAACATGAGAGTGATATTGGCGCTAGTTGTATTTTATCTTGTGAAGAATCTGTTTTTTACCAGTTTGCTTACAAACTTGTTTAATGGCAAATAGCGATAATAATTAAAACGTGTATAAAAAAAATGTAAATTAGTGTAAATTATGGATAAAAATATATTGTTTTGAATAAAATTAAATATTATAGTTAAAAAAAGTTTGTCTTGTATCATTTTTTTTCAAATTTGAAATTTTTTATTAGTCATATATTATTTCCTTATTTTTTTTTGTTGTGCAAATTTTAAAGTAATTTTATGTTGATGCTTGCTTTTATGTGAATTTTGAAAAATCACAGACCACATCCCCCCTTTTTCAATGTAAGTTATGTCTATTTTTGCACGATTTCATTTGGGCATGCTTTCTGGGGAACCTATCTATCACGTAAAATGAGACCCAGGTTTAATTAATTAAAATAAGACTGATAAATAAATCTTAATCTCATTATTCAAAATAATCTAACGAAAATAATCTCAGGTTCTGTAAATTAATTCAACTTAATTAAGATTATTATAGTCAAGTATGATAAGGGATTTGATATCACCCTCAACTACACCTAACTACTACTACTACTGCTGCTGCTACTGCTACTACTACTGCTGCTGCTGCTGCTGCTACTACTACTACTACTACTACTACTACTAATAATAATAATAATAATAATAATAATAAAAAATGTATAATTCGATCTCATCTATTTTTCCCCATTATAGTTCTTATCAATAATAATAATTAATAAATGATATAGCATAATCTTTTAGTGTTCATGTGGCATCTTAAATAAGATATGTCATAAAATCTTATAATCTGAGAATATGTGGTAATGGATAATATTATAATTCTGTGTAATATATTATATAATTAAATTATGATCTTATTATAATAATGATAATGTAAATAAAATTTCTCAAATAAATCATATTAAGAAAACATAATTCTTAAATAATAATCTTATTCATACTGTGCAGATATTATGTTTTGGATCAAGATATCTGTAATCATCTGTTTGCGATGTGGAATAATTGATTCAACACATAAATTTATAAAAAACAAGTTTAACAAATTTTATTACCATAGTTTAACAAAAAAAGAATTATTTACAATATTTAAAGACAACGAATCTTGTCTGATTACAATTTTTATCATCTCAAAATAAAATAACAAAATAAAAATCTAAGCACCCAAGCCTTCATTCCGACTTAGAACTTGTTATATATTTCAAAATATTTATAATAATGCTACAAATAATAATCATCATGAATATACATAGAGTTTCACATGTATTAGATACAATTGAATAATACTATAATATGTTTCCAACAAAATATAAACCAATTATGAAAACATAAATTACAAAAGGATTACTTATTCTAATATATGTCTATTAATTTACTCTTAATTATTTAAAATAACTTATCATGATAGTTCTGATGTTATTAAACAAAATATATTTATTTCAGTTCGTTAATAAAATAAGTGGACTCAATTAATAATAGAATTATCATACATTATATATCTTACTTGGTATTAATCTAGTATAAAAACAATATGTATGTGTTGATGTGTTTCCAAAAACATAAAATAATATTTATAAAATATAATTACTTGTCCTATTCTATGTTGTCTCTTTAGTTATACTATCCATTAAAAATATGCATTACATATAAGTTAAAAATATTTTTTAAATTATTCAAAAATTTCGTGAACAATTTTATTATCATTTACATACTTTCTTAAAAATAGTTACTAAAATATAGAAAATATTTTATGATTTTTTATCCTTATTTTAAACTTATTCTCAATCTCATTTGTATTTATTCTTAACATCATTAAAAGCAAGAAAACCTATCTTATCCTCATTCAAATAACAATCCTCCTATTCCAAAATTATTTATCATTCTTCCTCAAAGATACAGTTCTGTATGATGTAATAATTAGAAATCATGATATCGATCAGATGCATAGGTATGAAGAACAAACTAGAGTATCAACTGCACATATAAGATGGTCAACATGGTAACAGTGCATAAAAAAGAGGTCTGACTTCTCTATCTAATAACCTCCACTAAAATAACAATGTCCTAGCTATTTATTCAGCTTTTTGAAGTATTAATATTCAATATTAAGGGAAAACACTGCCCATGGGAATATACTAGCTACAGGGCTGTGTTATCTGCACCTGCATAATTACTAAGATAATAAAAATTATTTCTACTTCCCATAAAAACCTACAACAAAGCATCACTTTGGTTTCATTTTAAAATACTCCCAAGTCACTACCTATTAAATTTTTTTTATAGATTTATCAACCTACATTGCCAAAAGATTCTTAAAAACATATTTCTAAAATAACAAATAAATTTGCATATAAAGTCAACGATCTATATTATTCAATAAGAAAAGGTTACTTCACTTTTAAGAACTTCTTGAACACAAATACAAATGACAGGCATCAATATAATAAAAATCAATACTACTAACATTTTAAAATAATAGAGTTCTTTTACAAAAGAATCATATAATTATTTTCCATTACATTGTGCTATATCAGTAATATAAAATAAAAATATGCATATTTTTAATAAAATCTAACTCCTATACATTTTATATGTGTTTAGTGTATTCACACATACTCATATGTTCATACAATAACATTATAAAATACATTGGCAATCTAAAAAAAAGAAAACAAATACATCATAAAAAAATATTTTACAATTATTACCCAAGTGATATTCTTTTTAGTTGATCACTTTTTAGACATCTTCTTAGTTCACAATTAATAAAATATTGCATAATATAACACTCATTCAACACTACCATACTTAAAATATTAAAACTTTAAAATTACTAAGTATCCTTTATGGAAATTATAACATTATATTAGTAAATAATTAATTTTTATATGTACCTTTCCTATCTCTAATTATACTAAAAAAAAAATTAATATTGATATTAGTTTATAAATAATAAAAATATAGCTATGTAAAACTTCAGTCCATGATAAATATTCATTTTTTAAAAAAATGTTATTTTTTCTTCAGGATTTTATTATCACTTTCTTGCAGGCATTGAAACTCCCCAATCCATGTTGCTATGATGACTGTCTTTATACTTGAAGACAATAAATTCTCTCCCCAAACACAATGCATGCTTAGTTGATCCCAAATAAAATGATGAATGAAAATTTAAAATAAATGAAAAAGGAAAGTCGACTTTTAAAATCTGGATCCATTTATAAAAATAATCACTAATCTGTTCTTGTAAGTTTATAAAAATAATAGTCTATTGTTTCTATTTTTCAGAACAGTGAATACAGAAAATGATTTCAGCTTATAATATTTAAAAATAATTCTCCAGAGTTTTCATTATATTTTTAATTAAGGATTGTTCTTTCAGCAACCCTTTACACAGGTAGATAGTTGTTCTTGGTACTTCCATAGTTATGCAATGTTAAGATTAAATTTTGAGAAATTGACTTAGCAGGGAATTTTAGTTGCTCAACCTGTGTATATTTAACTGAATAAATTTATAATTTATTTAAATACTCACTTTTTAAAAATAATTCAATTAGCACTGAATTGACTTATTGAGTACTGAATTGACTAACCAAAAGCACACTTGACTAACAGAAATCACTCTGAAAATAATTGAGCATCTGTTTTTATATCAGAAAAAATTGATAAACTGATTGGCTGATTAAAATTTCATCTGATGGTCTGATTTGCATATCCAGCCAAAACTGCACAATTAAAATTAAAAAATAAAAATCTATGACTCATCTTTTAAAATATTATTTAATAATATTAATTCTAAATTAATTTTTTACACTTTATTAAAACCAACTAAATATTTTAAAAAGTCTTTTAAAAATAATATTTCATTAATTTATTCAATATTTAGTTTTAATGTATCTATTTTTCTAAACAAAAATCTAATTTTATTAACTACATTCATTTTAAAACCTATTTAAATATTTTATAATAGCTAATTTTATATTGTATCTTGTGGTAGAGAAATAAATATTTTCAATTCTATAGTATAATTTTAAAGCAATTTTGAAACTTTATTAACAAGAAAACTTGTAAGCACACATGTAGGAATATTTACATGTCACATGACTTACAATCCAGACAGAATGAATCAAGATTTTGTCTGAAAATAAAATAAATGTTTGATTTCAACAAATATATTTAAAAAAATATAATAATAGAATTTAGAATAATAATTTTGATACTATAAAATTAAGTACACATTTCTCACTACAAATACTTTTTTTAAAAAAATAATTTTAAGGACAATTATTAAATATAATTTTCATTTTAAAACATATTATTTATATTATTGTAGATTATTACTTTTAAAATTCAGCTTTTAATACTTATTTAAAAGACATTGATACACTATTTTATTATGGCCAGCTTTTCCAACCATATACAATTACAACATTTAACTTTATTTAACTGTTTAATATATTCAGCATAATTTTATATTTAAATATTCTCATTTTACATTAACTAAGCTTTTAAAAACATTGTCAGCATAACATAGTAATCATACCAACAAAATGCATCTGTAAATTTATTTTTTTTAGAAAATTGACACAATAGATTTATTTAGACCTAAAGAAAAGGGTACAATATATATTTATCTGTATATCTTTAAGTTTTTTTTAAAAATTTAGTTTTAAAACTTTTTATAAATAAAGTATTTTTTAAATAATTTTCCATCTATGTGATTATATATATATATATGAGTTTAGATGACTTTTTAATTTTTAATAACACATTTTTACTTGGGAACTTTTTATTTTTAATTTCTAATTTTATTTATTACAATGTAACAGCATGTGTGCCTGTTACATATCAGTAAACTTGCTAAAAAAAATATTTAGGGTTAATAATTACAGTACACGATTAATGACAATTTACAAAGACATTTGGTTAGTAATTTTACAAAAAGAGATTACATACAAAAAAAATGTTGACTATCATTTTCCTATGAGTGACCTCTCTTCCCCCAAGAGTTCCCTTTTCTCTACATTTCATTCTAACACTCAGCCAACAAGCAAATTATTTATTTAAGGAGGTTGCACTGAAGTAAATACATTTTAAGAGATAATGGATTTATACCTGTATATTTGAAGCCCAATTATATATATATCACAAACTTATTTATGATTAATTGAAATGCGTAAATAGGGTTACACTGATGTAGATTCCCAAAAGACACTCATTGTGAGGTGCCACATTTACATTCATTAACTTATATATATTAACTTATGTGGCTGTACATGCCTATACACTTTAAAGCATAATATATATATATATATATATATATATATATATATATATATTGTAACGATATATAAATATGCCGGTACAATAATTTAAAATAAAAACTAAGTTCGCAAATAAAAATAAATTTATTAAAAATCTAAAAGCTAAAAAAAAATTAAAAGAGTTGTAAACATATATATATTCGCACAGATGCAAAACTTTAAAAATATTTTAAGTAAGTATTTGAATGTACTTTGTTATAAAAAAGTACAAGATAGAAAATAAAGATAAAATATTTTTGTAAAAAGATTTTATATAATCTTTGTAAATGGAAATGATTGTTTATGAATTATCAAAAACCAAACTAGCCCATGAGGTTCTTGTGTAATTAAAAAGTCAGATGAAAAATAGATAAGAAAATAAAGAGAATTTAGCTTGACCAATGGAAGCACCAAGCCTCTCGGACCTTAACGAAAATTTGGATTAGTGACTTCTTTGTTTGTTCAATCTGGTGATTTACTATAAAAAGAAAAATATTGAGTTTCCTGACAGTTCCAGCCTTATTGTTTTGAGAGGGCGATAAGACACACTTGTCGTTCTCTCTCACTTACCTCAAATGAAATGACTGTAATACCAGGATTGTTTCAGCTAAGGCTGCCTTCAGATAGACTGGGTTTCAAATAAAGACTCTGTGGAAATTAAAACCAGGAACTGGGAGCTCTTCTACCATAAGCTATATGAACTGAACAATTGTTAAAATCATAAAATTAATTAAGAACTTTCATCAACATTTGACAAGTTTAATAAACAAGCTAACCTAAATTTTAAATGGACTTTTATCTGACTTTTTTAAGTTTTCAGTAATTAATAATGTTTAATTTTATATGTTTTGCATTTGATAAAAATCATTTCCATTTTTTTATTGTATAAATTATTTAAATGCATGAAATTTAAGTTGGGTATAGATGTTGCATAGATTCATTAGCAGTTAATTATGTTGCTGTTTCATATTCGATTAGAATATATGTCATTGATGTCAGTGCAGCATCTTATGATGAATGCTATTGGGTTTCTTGTATTCCCTCTGCAATTGATGTTATCAATCATTTTGTATTTTGATCGTTTATGTTTATTTTGAAATATTTTTAACCATGGAATCTGTGCAGCCAATCTGTGCTCAACATTGTAAAACAAATTTTGATAAAATTCATCTGTGTGAACTTATATAAATATTAAATTTAAGTCGGGCATGAATGGCTATATAGATTTGTAAAATTATATTAATTAGTTAGGGGAGGGTAATCTTGGGTTATTTGTTTCGTAGTTAAATTAGGTCAATGGATTGGATATATTGGTGTAATTAGTAGATGTAGTACTAGATTTGCTACGTGCAGAATCACTGTATATGCCACACACCTTCATTTTGCCTTTGGATGGGATCGTAATTCGGCAAAAAGGACTGCAGTCCCTTCCTATGGAGTTTTTTTTTATTGTTCATCTTACCCGACAGACATCACATTCCTGTTCTGGGCGAGAAACAATTTCTTCTCTTAACCTGCTGTTCAGAGGTACATTCCTGACAGTATGATTTTTGTGTTGCCGTATTCGTGTTACATTGAATACATCAATATATCAGATGGATTGACGCAGGTTTGACTGCAAACTCTTGGCCTAAGGTTAAATCAGGGATAGAATATTTTCTGTTCAAATACAATCTATGTACTCTGTTCATACTTCATACTCGACACACTTAATTAAAAATTAATATTAAAATCTCAATAATGAATGTTATTCCTGAAATTTAGAATGATTATGTGCGTAAATAAATATTTTTATGTGTTAATTACTGGAAGTGGCTTTTATTTTTATGGATATAAATTAAACAACTTATTTCTTATCTCTGCGTCTCTATGAACTAGTGACATTGGGCTAATGGTCTAAATATTTAAATAAAGTGGAATCTTAACAGCGCATATCTGCCTACTTCATAAATTTTTATAGGTTCAAATGCCTAGATGGCACCCTTGTAGTGCAGATATGATAGATTGCTGTCTTTCACTTTCTTTTGGATCGTTATAACTGGCTCATGGAGATGCAGAGATAAGAAATAAGTTGTTTAATTTGTATCTATAAAAATAAATGCCACTGCCAGTAATTAACACATAAAAATATTTATTTATGGATATATAGATTTGTAAAATTATATTAATTAATTCGGGGAGGGTAATCTTGGGTTATTTGTTTCGTAGTTAAATTAGGTCAATGGATTGGATATATTGGTGTAATTAGTAGATGTAGTATGAGATTTGCTACGTGAAGAATCGCTGTATATGCCACACACTTTCATTTTGCCCTTGGATGGGATCGTAAGTTAGCAAAAAGGACTGTAGTCCCTTCCTATGGAGTTTTCTTTTTTATTGTTCTTCCTGCCTGACAGATGTGACATTCCTGTTCTGGGTGAGAAACAATTTCTTCTCTTCATCCTGCTGTTCAGAGGTACATTCCTGACAGTATGATTTCTGTGTGGCCATAATCGTGTTACATTGTATACATCAATATATCGGTTGGATTGACGCCGGTTTGACTGCGAACTTTTGGCCTAAGGTTAAATCAGGGATAGAATATTTTCTGTTCAAATACAATCTATGTAGTCTGTTCATACTCAACACACTAAATTAAAAATTAATATTAAAATCTCAATAATAAATGTTATTCCTCAAATTTAGGATGATTATGCGTGTAAATAAATATTTTTACATGTTAATTACTGCAGTGGCTTTTATTTTTATAGATACAAATTAAACAACTTATTTCTTATCTCTGTGTCTCCATGAACTAGTGACATTGGGCTAACGGTCTAAATATTTAAATAAAGTGGAATCTTAGCAGTGCGTATCTGCATACTTTATAAATTTTTCTAGGTTCAAATGCCTAGATGGCGCCTTTGTAGTGCAGATCCGATAGATTGCTGTCTATCACTTTCTTTTGGATCATTATAACAAGCTCATGGAGATGCAGAGATAAGAAATGTTGTTTAATTTGTATCTATAAAAATAAAAGCCACTGCCAGTAATTAACACATAAAAATATTTATTTATGGCTATATAGATTTGTAAAATTATAGTAATTAATTGGGGGAGGGTAATTTTGGGTTATTTGTTTCATAGTTAAATTAGGTCAATGGATTGGATATATTGGTGTAATTAGTAGATGTAGTATGAGATTCGCTACTTGCAGAATCAATGTATATTCCACACACTTCTGTTTTGCCTTTGGATGGGATCGTAAGTTGGCAAAAAGGAGTGCAGTCCCTTTCTATGGAGTATTCTTTTTTATTGTTCTTTTTGCCTTACAGATGTGACATTCCTGTTCTGGGCAAGAAACAATTTCTTCTCTTCATCCTGCTGTTCAAAGGTACATTCCTGACAGTATGATTTTTGTGTTGCCGTAATCGTGTTACATTGAATACATCAATATATCGGTTGGACTGACACCAGTTTGACTGCGAACTTTTGGCCTAAGGTTAAATCAGGGATAGAATATTTTCTGTTCAAATACAATCTATGTAGTCTGTTCATACTCGACACACTGATCTGTCACTAAATCCTTATGCTTTGTTTATGGTCTGTGCACTCTTCATGATTCCATTGGTCATTCTGCTTCAGAGCTGGAAAAATCTTTAATTTTTTATCTATATCTCCTATCTGAGTTTTTTAATTATATACAAGGCCCAAGAGCTAGTTTGTTTTTGTTTAATGAAAAGAACAGGCATTTCCATTTTGAAATTACATAAGAATTAATTAATACCTGTTTGCATTTTCATTTGTTACTTTTAAAAAAATATTAATCTTTAAATCTTTATTTTTTTTTTATAAAAAAGTATTTGAATGTACTTTTTTATATAAAAAAGTAAAGATTTAAAGATTAATATTTTGCTAAAAGTAACATAAATGAAAGTGGAAACAGGTATTAATTAATTTATATGTAATCTCAAAATGAAAATGATTGTTCTTTTAATTAAATAAAAAGCAAACTAGCCCTTGGAGCTTGTATATAATTAAAAAAGACAGATAAAAGATATAAATAAAAAAATTAAAGATTATTCCCACTCTGAAGCACAATGACCAATGGAAACATGAAGACAGAAAGGACTATAAATGGAGGATAAAAATTTAGTGACAGATCGATCCAGTGGATTGCTGATAAAAGGATACAAAAATATAAAAGGCAAAATAATTGTTGTTGTGGGACTGACTATTAATCTACAAGTGGACTATTAATCTATCTATAAACTAGCTTATTGTAGGCTCCATGATGTAGGAGTCTGCAGTAGATTTAATTTGTGGACCAGCTGAGGCCTCCAGATGATGATTCTTGACTAATTGAATGGCAAGTAGTGGCTCCATTTCAAAGGACAAACAGTCTACAAGAATGATCATGAAAATGGACAAAACAGACTACAGGCAATCTACCATGGAAAGTATGAACTTTTGCCATTACAGACTGTTTCAATATATCATCTATAAGCAAAGTAAGTTAAACTTAACTTTAAAGGAACTTATCTGACTTAAAGAAAATTTTTAAATTCATTTTATGTATAAATGGGCTAAGTTAATAATCATTTCCATTTTTCTTTCTTTAATAATTTCGTATTAATTAAATTATATAAATGTATATAATTTAAGTTGAGTGTGGATGGCTCTTTTGATTCATTAAGTTTATGTTCATTTAAGGGAGGGTTAATCTTGGGTTAGTTGTTTCGCAGTTATATTGGGAAAATGGATTGGATATATTGGTGAAATTAGTAAATGTAGTATGAAGATCCGCTACATGCAGGATCACTTTTACACTGCACTTGCGAAAAGTAATTTCATTCTTATCAACTATCAGAAGCAGATGTATTCCCTCCTCCTTGGATCACCCCTTTAGACCATGGAATGGGATGATAAGTTGGAAAAATGACCGCAATCCCTTCCGATGGAATTTTCTATTTATTTATTTTATTGTTCTTCTTGCCAGACAGATGTAACATTACTGTACTGGACAAGAGACAATTTCTTCTATATAACCATGCTGTTCAGATGTGTATTCCTGGCAGTATGATACTGTGCTGTAGTATTCATGTTGCATTGAATACATTGATATATCAGAAAGATTGGCATTAGTTTGACTGGAAATTTTTGGCCTAGGAATAAATAAGGACTATAGAATATTTTCTTTTTTGAAGGAATCTCTGTAGCGTATCTATACTCAACATTATAAAACAAACTCTTATTAAAATCGATCTGTGCAACCTTCTAAAATTTAAATTTTAAATATAAAAATAATAACAAATTTAAGATCATCTTTATTCCTCAATTTTTAAATATTTATATATGCATTGATAAACCTTTTTGTGTGTGTTATTTCTGGCAGTAGCTTATTTATTTTATTGAAATCTTTTTTATTAAAAGGTTATTTTAAGCAAGTTTTATTACCAATCACTGCATCTCCTCGAGCTAGTAGCATGGGCTAATGGTCGTAATAAAATATATATGTAAAAATTAGATCTTAACAGTACATATTTGCCTACTGTATAAATTTCCAGGTTCCAATAGCCTGGTGGCACCCTTGTATGGCAGATACAGTAAGACTAACTATCAAATTTTCCCCAACCATTATAATATATATATATATATATTGTTTAATTATTATAAACATTTGTATATCAATCACATAATCAATTAGTTTTTACAGACCCTTAACATTGTACCGGACACTCAATCCATCCCAATCACAGAGAGCACCACCAGGTCACTACATACCTGGAGATTAAAAAATTTAAATATATATAGAAATAAACAAAATATTAGGTATGAGTTAATATATGATATTAGTAAGGAAAGTAGTTTATTGTTTAAGGCTCGAACAGGATCTTTAGCTACAAAAGAATATACATGTAAAAAGAAAAATATGGGTGATTTATTTTGTAAATTATGTAAGGAAGGAATTGAATATATTAGGCATTTGTTAATTAAATGTAAATGTTTGAAAACAGAAAGGGTACATATAATGAAGTTGTGGAAAAATAAATATGAAAAGAGTGATTATACAAAAAGTGAATTATTGGGTTTTATGCTGGGTTTGGGAAAAGATAAAGGAGATTTAGATATAAAGGTTATAGAGTTGACAAAGATTATGTTGTGAAATGGGATAGAGCAGATTATGGGTAAATTTAGAGTGGGGAATGTAAAACAAAGTGGCTAACAGCTTTATCTGGGCATAATTGCTGAGATATTTTTGACTTCGTTTAAAGAGATGTCATAATACATCACACATCACATGGAAAAAAATTATTTATGGTGATCAGAATGAATGATAATGATGGTTACTGCTGACTAGACTCAGGGAGAAACAAGAAATCTTAAATATTGTTTAGACAATTGAGAAGTATTAGTACTTAGACAAACATCAGCCAAATTAAGTTTAAACATGTTTTAAAAATTTTATTTAAAAGAGTGTAAATTCTGAAGTATAAGTTCATGACACAAGAAATAAGGTGATATCAGGCATGTATCAGAAAGATGAAAATCCAATGCTCTGGCAGACAGATTTATCTTTTAATAGTGAAATATAAAGGGAGGGAACCAATTTCTTTCAGCAGACAATTCACCTAAACACTGGTTTTCCCATTCACAAATATGAAAAGAATATGTTCTTGAAATAAATCAATGAAACCAGTGCCAGTGAACTTTTCTAGGCTAGAAAAATGTGTTGGGACCCAGAATGTCATATGCTCATAGAAGCTGCATCTAAAACTAGGTTCAAAACAAAGATGATTGATTTACCCCAAGAACAAACATATATATAATTTGGAATAAATGAAAAACAGACAATTAACTTGCAAATCCCCCAACCAAATGATTGGCCAAAACTAAAAATAATTAAAGGTCTCAATCGGAGACAAGTATATAATTAAAAAAGCAGTTATCTCCACAAAAGCATTTCAGGGAAGCGAAATAATTATAATTCAGAATAAATTTATAAAACAAGTTCTGCGTACCCACTCTGATAAATTTAAATTCACAGGTAAATACAAAAACAAATCTAGAAAGCTAAATGTAAACGTTCCTAGATTTCTTTTTATAAGTTAGTTTATCAGAGAGTGTTTATGAGTAAAAAAAACATTAAGGGATTAAATATTTTAGCAGAAAGAAACTCTCTTTCATGTGTAATTTACAAAGAAATAAATATTATCTTCTTGTTGGTGATTTATAAAATTACCAAGAAAAAAAATTGCAGTTTCCAATTTCAAAGATATAAGATTAGAAGATCTGAAATCTTCAAATACAGAACTAGTGCAATAAACACGATGAAATCGCCAAACAAAAGATTTTTCAGGTTGCATAAGTGTAAACACAATATTTTAAGTCAATTATTAGCTAACAAAATAATTACAGATGAGCATTTTAAAATATACAAGATTGCTAAACCATTGATAAAGAGTTAGGCATAAAAAATACAAACTCACTAGTCCTCTCCAATAATCAAAATTGAAAGCAAACTTGGAATCTTAAAACTAAGATTCCATGACACACTATAAATACCTGTAAAACGAAATACGGATTATAAATATTAGATTAAGTAATTACAATAACTAATACAACTTTATATATAACACTTATCATTAGATTGAGCAGAGATTTAATTAAAAGCAATTTATTTACCCTGGCTAGAATAAAAAAAAATGTTTAACTTATGGTAATGTAGAGTTCACATAGTTTTCTGAAGAGTGAGCACTTTTAATAAGTTCTTATTTCATGCATCTTCTCTTTATGATGGTGGCAAGTATCGAGGCAAATTGGAAATCCGACTTTTGTTAGAGTTTATGGCATCATGAATGCCATGGTTCATCCTTATTTAAATTAGCAATGTATCTTCTTGTTTCTAATATGTATAGCAGCATTTGTTGACATCGCAAAGGCAAATTTCAAAAATATCTTAAGTGTCCGAACTGCTATTAGTAAGAAGTTCCACAGATTAATCAGAATATGAAGTATTTGCCTGGTCAAGGCTCTCTAGAACAAGTAACAACTATCCTTTCCAAAATTGGTGGGGTGATTTGTTTCTTTGCTACATTTCCCATGAAAAACTTTCCTTGTTGTTAAATTCTTTGCCTGAGGCAGGGCAAATATCAATTTTCCATTTCATCCAATCTAAAAATTCTACCCTGGGATTATTTTAAACAAAAACAAAAAAACAACAACACAATTAAATCTCTGCTTTTACAACTAATAAAATAAGAGACAAGAATGTAATCAACACATTTGCTTGTTTTTAATCAACTTGATTAAAAAAAGTAAAAACAAACGGTAACAAAAAACTAATTTAAAATCAATTTTTATAGAAAAAACAAAATATATTTTAAATATAAATGAGTATGTGTATTAATAGACATACTCTTTTTAAATAATTAAAAAGATTTTTTTACATTAGAAACTTAATGAACATTAAAAATTTTTAATTTTGGCAGTAAAACCATTGAATCGGATATCAATCCGGTTCAACTGCCTGAATACATGATCAAAAAAAAAAAATTCCTGTACCTTTTTTTTTTAAATTGCAAACATTTTAAAACTACCCCTAGAAATTTGGCTGAATGATTGCCCTGCACTCAGAAAAACAAAATAATATTTCACTTTAAACATTTATCCATTCTCATATTCTGTTAACAAAATTATTTTTTTATTAAAACAATAGAAAATGACTGCCTAGTTTAAATCTAAACTCGGTCAGGTGGTTCCCTCTAACAGGGTGTTTGATCACCTTGGCAGTCTACCCTAATAAATGTGTCTGTGGATTCTTAGACTATGTTGCTGTAATCTATTTGAGTTAAAAATTCAGCCATTTCCTCAATTGACTGACTACTATTACTCATCATCATTTGCTGTACAGTGGGTGACATATTATGATGGATGCACCATATTATTTGATCCTCTGACTAAAGAAACATGGTCAGAGATTTCAATTTTGCCACCTGCCAAAAAAAAAACTTTGCATGCATCTCACCATGGTCAACAGTATATTTCTCTTGTGATGTCTTGTAAAGTATCCCATCTTGTCAGGCTTTACTCCAGAATGTCCTCAAAATGGCAAGTCTGTAACCCTCAAATGTATGGGGTTAAGTATACAACATGTGCCACCAATCAAAGGCTGTTCCAGCTACCAGCAAGTGTAACTTTATCATCATTGGACCAGTCATGGATGCAAAACAAGCTATCAAGACTTTCCAGATGACTTAAGGGATTTTCTCCCACCTTGGTTTTCCCAGAATCTGCAGGTGTTTTCCTCCTGCCTTTTGCCTTCTGAGTTTCTATACTTATTTTCTATCTCAACTAGCCTATATTAAAACCCTTTTTTCATATCCAGACACCTTTGTTGAACCTCAGCTTTCAAATTATCTTTATTTTTGACTCTATTCAGAAGTGTCCTCTCTAGCTTTTATTTCTACAAGGACTATTTTAATTTTTAAGTTAGCAGACCTAATGCTATTCTGTTCTAACTGATCTTTCATTTCTTTGCTTTGATATCTTCTTTTACACTTTCCACTTCCTGCCTATCTTTTCTCAATTTATTTTCTATAGTTTTTATATCTTCCTGATTATTCTCTACTTTTCCCATTATTTCTCTTCTCATTTCTTTTATTTACCTAATTATTTCTTTTTTTATTGCCTGCTGGCCCTGCTTAACTTCAATAATTTCTTCCTTCATTTCTATTACCAACTTCATCAACATCTTCATCATCATCAAAGACTCATTCTTTTTCTACAATTTGAAAGTTTTTGAATGAAAAAGGCGTTTCTTCTAAACATGCTGAACCTATTGCTTTCTTTTTTGACTTCCATTTTTACACAAGGCCAACCTCGCTTTTTTTATCTTTTCTTTAAAAAAACAAATCTTCTCGCAAATAAAATGTTATTTTCTGTTCACTAATTATTTATATGCAAAAAGAGAACAAAGTATTTTTTAACACTTTGGAATTCCAAAAATTAACTCTGAAAGATTGTTTTAAAAAAAAACACTATTTACTATTTATTTATTTGTCATATGAAAAAGATGAAACCCCGTTCTCTTAAACTGCTCTAACAATAGCTCCCATAAGTACCAAAAACTGATCCCCACCTACTATATCTTGCAACTTACACCTAAAATCGTTCTCAACCATCTTTTTTTGCGAATGATATTTTGTTTTCAGAAAGAAGAGAAGATATGGAAGTTATGCTGATGACATGTGCAAGAGTGGGTAAAGAAATGGGGATTAAATTTAGTGAAGAAAAATCAAATATAATGATAGTTAATACTGGAGAAAGAGAAAATGTAGAATTTTTATTGTGAGATATTAAGTTAAGTGTGGTGAATAAATATAGTTATTTGGGATTATTTTAAGTAGTCAAAAAAATTATTTGGATGAATGGGAGAAAAAAACTGATAAATGAAGTAAAGGGAAAAAAAGGATTGATAAAGAAATTAACACTTTTTTATATAATAAATATGATGTATCTAGAATTATATGGGAGTTGCAGTAGCAGGGTTAACCTATGGTAATGATGCATTATGTGTTAGTAAAGGGGTATTACATTACTTAGAAAAAGTTTAAAGGGAAGTAGAAAGACATGCATTGGATGCATGGACAGCAAAGGAGGCAATTCAAGGAGAAATGGGATAGTCAAGTTTTTATATGAGAGATACAAAAAGTAAAATGAAAATGTTTGGTAGATTGCAGTTTAGGGATAATAAAAAATAGCCAAAATTGTATTTAATTGGGTTATGAGTAAAGGGCAGGTAACAAGATGGGTGAGAAATGTAATGCGATATGCAAAAGATTTGGATAAAGAATTTATATCAGAATATTTGTACAAAAGATGGGATAGTTGTTGAGTGTTATAGTAGTAAGGTATGGAATAAAAGAATAGATTTATTAATAAAGTATAGGGAGTTAAAGAGATGGAGAAATAGTATGGAGAGTAAAAAGTTTAAATATATATAGAAATAAGCAGAATATTAGGTGTGAGTTAATACATAATAATAGTAAGGAAAGTAGTTTATTGTTTAAGACTCGAATGGGATCTTTAGCTACAAGATAATATACATGTAAATGTAAAAATATGGGTGATATATTTTGTAAATTATGTAAGAAAAGAATAGAAAATATTAGTCATTTGGTAATTGAATGTAAATGTTTGAAAACAGAAAGGGTACATATAATGAAGTTATGGAAGAATATGAAAAAAGTGATTATACAGAATGTGAATTATTGGATTTTATGCTGGGTTTGGGAAAAAATAAGGGGGAATTAGATGTTAAAGTTATAGAATTGATAAAGATTATGTTGTGGAAAAGGTATGGAGCAGAATATGGGAGAACATTGAGGGGAATGGAAAATTAAGTGGCTAACAGTTTTATCTGGGCATAATTGCTGAGATATTCTTGACTTCGTTTAAGAAGCCACAGTATCTCACATCACATCACAAAGAATTGAGATGTTTTTTATCTTTAAATTTGTTTTCTCTGAGAGCATTAATATTACTTATTACTGTGTATGAAAGTGTAATTAGTGGTTACGATTATTTGAAAGATTGAAAATTGTTTTCTATTTGTTTTAAAGTTTTTTTAGTTTGTTATTTAAATGAATAATTTTTTTTTAAAAAGTTATTTTTATTATTATTTATATATTGTTATTTTATATATAGAAATTATTTATAAAAAGTTATTTTGTTAATTAGTTTTTAATAAATTTGTTATTAAATAATTTGTTTTTAAGTTCAAGAAACATTTTTAAGAAAAAATATAACATTAGAAAAATGTGTAAAATAAAGAAAATGGATTGTATTTCACAATGTCTATATAATCAGAAAAAAGGAATTAGGCATGTTTTGGTAAAATGTACTATATGTGATGAGGTTTATCACTTGAAATGTTTGAATAAGACTAAGAAGGATGTAATAGGTTTATGGTTATATAGTCAGTGTGTAAATGTGATCAAAGAAGTGAGAAAAGATAGTTTAAAAAAGAAGACAGTGGAAAAAGAGAAAAATGTAGTTAAGGAAGACAGTATAGAATATGGGTTTAGTGAAGTGTCAGGAAATATGGGTGGAGAAAGTAATAGAACAATAGAGATGAGCAAGAGAATAAATTAGAGGAAGAAGTGAAGGATGTAGATGTAAAATTAAAATTATTAGAGATAAAATGTGAGGAGATAAAGAAATTACTGAGTCAGAATGATAAGAAATAAAATAAGGAGGATTAGAAGGTGTTAGACAATATTAGATGGAGTAGACAAAGTAGATTATGAGACAGTTTTGATCGGAAATTCACTAATTAGAGAATGTGGAAATATAATTACAAGGAAAAATAAAAGCAGGTATGTAAGAGTATGTTTGCCTGGAGCTAGAATTAGGGAAGTAGCAGATAAAGTAAAAAAGCAAAGTAGTAGAGATGTGTGTGTTATCGTGGGGACTATTAATTTGTTAGAATCAGAGAGGATAATAAATGTGTATGTAGACTTGATTAGAAATTTAACTATTGTAACAGTAGCTGGGTTCAAACCCTGTTACAAGGGAGTTACACAATATTCCTTAACTGCCTATTTCAGTGTGAGTTTAATAAATTTGATTCACATGTGTGAGTAGATATATAAAGAATTAGATATATATGTCGAAGAGAGAAAGTTTGAAATTTTTTTTTTAAAAAAAAAGAGAGGGAAAGACAAAGATGTTTTATAGTTTTTTGTTTTAAAATAAATTCAAAAAAATATGTTAATAAATTGTGAGAATGCAGTTATATGCAAATATATACATTTTTTTCTTGTATTATTAATTTATTTTAAATGTATACTTTTCTGTTGTTTTTATTGTATATCACATTTTACTGAGAGTAATGAAATAACTTTTATATGTATACCTGGAGGCAATTTCATGTCTTTTATTACCTTACTTAGCCACTCAAAATTCCAAGGAATCTAAAGAAAATATACAGCAGGAAAAAAAATGTTAAAAGCATGTGTAAGAAATAGAGATCTGGATACTTGATAAACTATTTTGGAAAACAAAAAAAAATTGGAGAAATTAGGGAGTTAAAAAAAACAAAAATCAGAACAAGCAAGAGTCATTTTTTGAACTGAAATGAAATATTAATATTTTCTTGTTGCTAAATTGACTGATATGGCTATGTTCATATTATAAAATGAAACATTAAAACAAATCCTTCAATCAACCATCTGGACAAGAAAATGGATTTATATATAGTCACTCAGACCATCACTACAATCGGAATGCAGGAGTAAAACAGAATGTTTAAGGGCTGCCATCCTAAGCTCCAAATATGAATATGTTACTGTTAATTGCTTGCCCTCCAAGAACCATAGGGTACTCACTGATAAGCCACTAAAACAGTCCAGGAAGAAAAAGAATATCGAATTGTGTACAATAAGAATGCTTCTAGTCAGCCGTCATTATTTCTTAGACCTAAATAATACTCCAAAATGGATGTCCATGCAAAACTTTTGCTATTAGTAAAAAAAATTTGTTTTGTTCTTCGACAGGAAAAGAATACATAAATTTCAGTTGGATCATCAAAATCAAGCTTACATGGAAATAAATTTATCAATATTAAAAATCCTGGATACTTTAAGGTAACTATAACTAGTTTTATTATTTTAAAAGAACTGAAAATTGCCTATCGATACTCTTCAAAGGTTCAGTCATCGTGTAAAATTATACATTTTAATTTAAAATGTATAAATGCATTCCCACACATGTGTTTCTTTATACGTTCTTTTATAATTTATTCTGTTTTTTGTCTTTTATGTTATCATTGATATATAAATTATATATATACATGTTTTTCTTTCTCAATATTTAATTAGCCATAGTAATAAAATTGTCTACTTACTTTAAAACAAATTGTCTTTCATTAATGAACATAGTTATCACTTATATTAGCCTAGTTTCCTTCTTGGCAGAATATCGGAATGAATAAAGTATGCTGTTCAAAATAGGCAATTTTATTACATGTAATAGGTTTGATAAAGAAATAAATCGCCTATAGAGGAAATATGTAGAAAGAGGGAGTTCACATTAGCTAATTTTAAATGACACATGATCTAATTTAAGGAGTATAGAAAATAAACCGTTACTATGTAAGTTTAAATATATGCATCTTAATTTGAAAAGTATGTAAAGCAGGGAAAACTTGTTTCAACAAGTTAAATTTAGCCATTGCCTCTGTTTATCCTGATGGGTATTGTTACTTCCCAGCCCTGGGACTTGTGCTAGCTGAAAAAGCCAGGCATCTAATTAGCAATAGTTTTAAGATTACTAAAAATATATATATACTTCTTATGGTCTTATTAAGATTAGGCACTTGTCATCATTTATTAATTGACGGTCATAAATATACTTTTTCTGAAGAAATTGTTGTTTGTCATTTTAAATGAAATCATGGCCACTAGATAGATTTTTTAAAAATATTTTTTAACATATATCCTGATATCGGATACATAGATTTTATTTTTTAAGATATATTTAAGAAAAGGATTCATATTTGAACACAATATGATAGATAGTAATCAAATCTGCAGGTGTTATGAGGACTATACAGCCATAATTTTGTGTTTACTACTCTATGCGGTCAACAGATTCAACTGTTTGATAGACAATTATATAAACAACAAAATTAATACTGGAGTTGCCTGTTAAAATAGTGCCCAATGCCATTTTAACAGCCCAATGCCATTTTAACAGGCAACCCCGGTATTAATTTTGTTGTTTGTGTAAGTGACTATCAAAAAAATTTGACTCTTTTGACCACATAAGTTAGTAAAGACAAAATTATGGCTGTATAATCACCATAACACTTGCAGATAGAATTTGACTACTATCCCCATCTTGGGTTCGAATACAACTTTTTAAAAAAAATATATCTTAAGAACTAAAACCTACCCATATCAGGATATGTGTTTAAAAATATTTAAAAAAATCTTCCTAGTGGCCATTATTTCATTTAAAAAAGACAAATAACAATTTCTTCAGCAAAAAAGTATATTTATGAGTGGTCAATTAATAAACTGACCCCAAGCACCAATCTCACTATTACTGTAAGAATTATACTTTTCCTTTTTAAGAGATCTTAAAATTATCACTAATTAGGTGCCTGGCTCATTCAGCTAGCTCCAATCCCAGGGCTAGGAGGTAACAATACCCATCAAGATGAATGGAGGTAATGGCTAAATTTGCATAGTTGAAACAAGCTTTCCCTGCTTTATATACTTCTCAACTTAAGACATGTATATTAAAACTTATGTATTAGTAACAGTTTCTTTTCTATGCTCCTTAAATTAGATCATGTGTCATTTAAAATTAGCTACTTTTAAACTCCCTCTTTCTACACATTTATTATATCTATACGTGATTTATTTCTTTATCAAATCTATAGTTTAGAATTTAAAATTACATGAAATATACTCGCTTATTCTGATATTCTTCCAGGAAGGAAATTAGGCTAATATAAGTGATAAAAAGTTCATTAATGAGAGACAATTTGTTTTAAAGTAAGTAGACAATTTTATTACTATGGCTAATTAAATATTGAAAAAGAAAAACATATATATAATTTATATGTCAATGATAACATAAAAAACAAAAAAACACAATTAATGAATTATAAAAGAACATATAATTAAACACATGTGTGGAAATGCATTTATATATTTAAATTAGAATATATAATTTTACCCAATGACTGAACTTTTGGGGAGTAACAATAGGCAATTTTCAGTTTCTTTAAGATAATAAAACTAATTATAGTTACCTTAAAGTATCCAGAATGATTTTTAATAAGGATTAAGTTTATTTCCATGTAAGCTGGATTTTGACAATCCAACCGAAATTTATGTATTTTTTTTTCTGTTAAAGAATAAAACAAAACATTTCTGCTAATATCAAAAACTTTGCACGCATGTTCATTATGTATTTTTTTTTTCTGTTGAAGAATAAAACAAAACATTTCTGCTAATATCAAAAACTTTCACGCATGTTCGTTTGGTGGTATTACTTGGATCTAAGAAATAATGACGGCTTACTAGGGGCATTCTTAGTGTACACAATTTGACATTTTCTTCCTTCCTGGATTGTTTTAGTGGTGTATCAATGAGTTCCTATGGCTGTTGGAGGGGCAAGCATTTACCAGCATATTCTAAGCTTGGGATGGCAGCCTTTACATGTATTGTTTTACTCCTGCATTCCAATTGTAAAGATGGTCTGGATTATTATATCTAAATCCACTTTCTTCTCCTGGTGGTTGATTGAAAGATTTATTTTAATGTTTCATTTTATAATATGAGCATAGCTGCATTAGTCAATTTAGCAACAAAAAAAATTAATATTTCATTTCAGTTCAAAAAACCATATGAGCATAGTTGTATTAGTCAATTTAGCAACAAAAAATATTAACATTTTATTTTAATTTGAAAAACAACTCTTTCTTGTTCCCAAGTAATAAAACCACATCCAGTCAAAGTCTTGGCTATTAGAGAATTTCCTAAATCTATATCATGAAAGCAAATTTGATCATTTATGGGCCTCTGCAATTTCCGTAACAGGTTTTATGAAAGGTTCGCACAACAAATGCACCTTTGGTCAAGCTAGTAAGAAAGAATGTCCCATGAAAATGGGCTCAGGAACAAGAAAAAGCCTTTGAGAAAAGAGGTTTTGAGAAACAAGTAATGTTGGCATTTTTTGATTTCAAGAAGCTGTTCATTGTACAAATGGACAGTAGTGGGTATGGGCTATGAGTTACACTATCCCAGATGCAGGATGATAATCAGATGAAAGTATTGTACTTTATAAGCTGATTGCTTAAAGGACTGGAGTGTCACTATATCACCACTAAAAGAGAAGCCCTTGCAAATGTCTGGGCCTTCCAGAAGTTCAGGAGTCTCTTGTTTGGATCAAAAGTGATTGCCATTACTGCCCATAAAAGCTTGGAGTTTTTGAACCACAGCTACCCCACCAACAACCAGCTGATTCGATGGAGTCTATACCTCCAGGAATATGACTACACTGTAAAGTATTGCAAAGAGTCAGAGAACATTGTGCCAGACATATTGAGTCATAACCCTGCTTGATCCCAACCATGCCATTTAAATGGGAAGAACTTGTACATTTCCAGCTTGAACCTAAAGATAAATGAAGCAGGACAAAATTTGGCCAAACTACCCCACTGCCAGTGGAAAGATGGACAACTAAGGACATTGATTGAGCATCTAGATGAAAAGGTGACAAGACTTAGGATGGGGAAACAAGGCAGAATGATACCAAATAAGACAATCGATATTACAGTATCAAATTTATGAGGACCAAGAGGAATGGAAGCCTGTTTTACCATGTCAGATGACAGAGGCCATTATCACCCATGTATACCAACTATATGGTCATTATGGCACACTCAAAACTGAGTGTTTATTCAGGGATTGGTTTTATTGGCCCAGAATGCATACTAAAATTATGGCCATGGTGGGACAGTGTGAGATATGCCAAAAGGCAAAACCAGCAAATAGGAGTAAATGTGTCACCTATGACTTCCATATTTCCAACAAGGCCCTGGAAAATGATGGCCCTGGATTTCTATGGTCCTTTGCCCCCCCTTTAACAAGAAGAAGTATCTGGTCATGGTCTATGATCTATTCTTGAAATTTGCAGCCATGTACCCAATATCCCAGGAAAATACTAAGAACACTATAAAAATGCTAGAAAATAACCACTTTCCCACTATGGGAAAATCATGGCACTCCATACATGTTGGGGGAATGGCATAGGTGGATACAACAGGGAATTAAGGACATATTGACATCCATACATAATCCACAATCGAACCCGTCTGAGAGAGTTATGCAGGAAGTAGGTAGGTTATTTAGAACATATCTTCTAACAAAGGATCGAGGGTGGGTCAAGAAAGTTCCACATGTCATCAATTATATCAATTGGTCAGTCAATGAATCAACCGGGTTTGCCCCAATATAGTTACATTTAGGAAAACATGTCCCTCAATTGATAAAACCCCCCTTGCCTGGGTTGAATCAGCCCCCAATAGATGTAGAAGCTGATAGAGTTCAAGCTTACCAGACCGTTATGAAAAGGCGTCAAAATAGAAATAAAAGGCCAGTGGGTATCCAGTACCGATTCCATATAAGATACAAGGTAATGGTAAAATGCCACACATTAGTGACCCAGGAAAATTTGTCTGCCGTAAGTTTTACAATTTATATGAGGGTCCATTCACTATTGTACAGCGACAGGGAAATAATGCATTTTGGGTGGATACTGGGTCAGAGGTTAAAGGGTCCAACAATGCTAGGGCTTTAAAACCCATACTATAATGGATTTATTATTTTAGACCTCAAAATAAGTATACCTCATTTTGGAGTCTTTCCAACAGGGGACATTGTAACAGTAGCTGGGTTCAAACCCTGTTACAAGGGAGTTACACAATAATCCCTAACTGCCTAGATCAGCATGAGTCTAATAAATTGGATTCACATGTGTGAGTAGATATATAAAGAATTAGAAATATATATCAAAGAGAGAAAGTTTGAACGTTTTTTTTATTTAAAAAAAAGAGACAGAAAGTTGTTTATAGCCATTTGTTTTAAAATAAATTCATAAACATATGTTAATAAATAGTGGGAATGGAGTTATATGCAAGTATATATTCAATCTTCTTGTATTATTAATTTATTTCAAATACATTCTTTTCTGTTGTTTTATTTTATATTACATTTTAATGAGAGTAATGAAAGAACTTTTATATTAATACCTGGAGGCAATTTCATGTCTTTTATTACCTTACTTAGCCACTCAAAATTCCAAAAAATCTAAAAAAAATATACAGCAGAAAAAGCCAAATGTTAAAAGCATGTGTAATAAATAGAGATCTGAAAACTGATAAACTATTTTGGGAAACAAAAGGAATTGGAGAAATTAGGAAGTTAAAAAAAAAGAAAAATCAGAACAAGCAAGAGTGGTTTTTTGAACTGAAATATTAATATTTTCTTGTTGCTAAATTGACTGATATGTCTATGCTTGTATTATAAAATGAAACATTAAAACAAATCTTTCAATCAACCAGCCGGAGAAGAAAATGGATTTACATATAGTAACTCAGACCATCGCTACAATCGGAATGCAGGAGTAGATCAATACATGTAAAGACTGCCATCCTAAGCTCTAAATATGAATATGTTGTTGTTAATTGCTTACCCTCTAAAAACCATAGGTATCTCACCATTAATCCACTAAAACAGTCCAGGAAAAAAGAGAATATCGAATTGTGTACAATGAGAATGCTTCTAGTCAGGTGTCATTATTTCATAGACCTAAGTAATACACCAAAATGGATGTCCATGTAATATTTTTGATATTAACAGAAAAATTTTGCTTTGTTCTTCGACAGGAAAAGAATATGTGAGTTTCAGTTGGATTGTCAAAATCAAGCTTACGTGGAAATAAATTTATCCATATTAAAAATCCCAAGTACTTTCAGATAACTATAACTAGTTTTATTATCTTAAGAGAACTGAAAACTACCTATCATTACTCTTCAAAGGATCAGTCATTGTGCAAAATTAAAAATTTTAATTTAAAATGTATAAATGCATTCGCACACATGTGTTTAATTATACATTATTTTATAATTCATTAATTCTGTTTTTTGTTTTTTGTTATCATTGATGTAAATATATATATATATAGTAAAAATCAGTCATATATCACCTGACCTATATAGTTTGTATTACCAATATGTAATATATAAAGAGCCTGCTACTAGCTCTAAACAAGCTTAATTTTTTTTTATGATAAATGCTATAAGAGAAAATACATGAAGCTTTTATCTATGATGGTTCCCATTCCCATACCGGTTTTGAGCTATGGCTCTCATCAGTGAGGAGCTAGGACATACGTTTCAAAATATTAACTCAAGCCAAGCATTTATCTAATTCTTAAATATTAAGAAAAAGATCCAAATCTTCAGACACCTACATGTCTTCAAACTCAGCTCTTTAACCAAAGAAATTATATGAGCCTGAACTAAATTCAGAGATCCCATATATTAGTAGGCTTAGCATTTTAATATAGCCAAAGACCTAATAGGAAAATTATAATAGTAAAAATCAGTCATATATACATGACCTATATAGCTTGTATTGGCAATATGTAATATATAAAAAGCCTGCTACTAGCTCCAAACAAGCTTAATTTTTTTTATGATAAATGCTAAAAGAAAAAATACATGAAGATTTTATCTATGATGGTCCCCAACTCCAGACCAGTTTCGAACTATGGCTCTCATCAGTGAGGAGCTAGGACATAAGATTCAAAATATTAACTCAAGCCAAGCATTTATCTAATTCTTAAATATTAAGAAAAAGATCCAAATCTTCAGACACCTACATGTCTTCAAACTCAGCTCTTTAACCAAAGAAACTATATGAGCCTGAACTAAATTCAGAGATCCCATATATTAATAGGCTTAGCATTTTAATATAGCCAAAGACCTAATAGGAAAATTATAATAGTAAAAATCAGTCATATATACATGACCTATATAGCTTGTATTGGCAATATGTAATATATAAAAAGCCTGCTACTAGCTCTAAACAAGCTTAATTTTTTTTATGATAAATGCTAAAAGGAAAAATACATGAAGATTTTATCTATGATGGTCCCTAACTCCAGACCGGTTTCGAACTATGGCTCTCATCAGTGAGGAGCTAGGACATAAGATTCAAAATATTAACTCAAGCCAAGCATTTATCTAATTCATAAATATTAAGAAAAAGATACAAATCTTCAGACACCTACATGTATTCAAACTCAGCTCTTTAACCAAAGAAATTATATGAGCCTGAACTAAATTCAGAGATCCCATATATTAGTAGGCTTAGCAATTTAATATAGCCAAAGCCCTAATAGCAAAATTATAATAGTAAAAATCAGTCATATATCACATGACCTATATAGCTTGTATTACCAATATGTATTACCAATATGTATTTTTTCTTGTAGCATTTATCATAAAAAAAAATTAAGCTTGTTTAGAGCTAGTAGCAGGCTCTGTATATATTACATATTGGTAATACAAGCTATATAGGCCATGTGATATATGACTGATTTTTACTATTATAATTTTAGTATTAGGGCTTTGCTATATTAAATTGCTATGCCTACTAATATATGGGATCTCTGAATTTAGTTCAGGCTCATATAGTTTCTTTGGTTAAAGAGCTGAGTTTGAAGACATATAGGTATCTGAAGATTTGGATCTTTCTCTTAATATTTATGAATTAGATAAATGCTTGGCTTGAGTTAATATTTGAATCTTATGTCCTAGCTCCTCACTGATGAGAGCCATAGCTCGAAATCAGTCTGCGGATGGGGACCATCATAGATAAAAGCTTCATGTATTTTCTCTTATAGCATTTATCATAAAAAAAAATTAAGCTTGTTTAGAGCTAGTAGCAGGCTCTTTATATATTACATATTGGTAATACAAGCTATATGGGGTCATGTGATATATGACTGATTTTTACTATTATAATTTTGCTATTAGGGCTTTGGCTATATTAAATTGCTAAGCCTACTAATATATGGGATCTCTGAATTTAGTTCAAGCTCATATAGTTTCTTTGGTTAAAGAGCTGAGTTTGAAGACATGTAGGTGTATGAAGATTTGGATCTTTTTTTAATATTTAAGAATTAGATAAATGCTTGGCTTGAGTTAATATTTTGAATCTTAGGTCTTAGCTCCTCACTGATGGGAGCCATAGCTTGAAACCAGTCTGGGGATGGGGACCATCATAGATAAAAGCTATTAACTGAAAGGAGACCCTTTGAATCCTCTTGGAGGCCTTAAAAAAATCGAGCAGGGCAAATTTCTAATGTCCACTCCATACGTTCTTGTCGTTGCAGCTATTATTACTAAGTGATTATTCATATAGTATACGAACATGGATGGGCTGCTCACCAACATGCATTAGCCAGCGTGGTGAGTTTATTGGCTTTTTAACTCTGAGTTTAAGATCAAGAAACACCATGGTCTTTCTTCTCAGTGCCTGATAAGGCAGAATGAATGTTTGTGCAAATGATGACTATTTTCCCAATACATATATACAATTATGACAGACAAAAATAAAGCATGGCCCTTATTCGCAAAAGGCTGTAAAGTCACCAACCGAGGCAGCGGTTGGTGGCCAAAGGCGGAGGGTGCTAAGAATCCCCTGATTGCAGACCCAGGCTGCCATTTGAAGACGACTTTTTATTTAGGTACATACAACTGCAGATCACTTTCAAGTGAAGGAAGATTGCAAGAATTAGAAGAACTTTCTTATATTAAATGGGACATTATTGGACTTTGTGAAGCTAGAAGAAAAGGTGAAGAGACAATTGATTTAAAAAGTGGACATATACTCTATTATAAAGGCACAAATATTGGAAATACAAGTGGAGTAGGTTTCATTATAAATAAAAAGTGGAAGAACAAAGTGGACATATACTCTATTATAAAGGCACTAATATTGGAAATGCAAGTGGAGTAGGTTTCATTATAAATAAAAAGTGGAAGAACAATATTGTGGAGATTGATGGATTATCGGACAGAGTGGCAAGATTAGTTATACAACTTAATAGCAGATACCAAATGCAGATAATTCACGTTTATGTGCCAACAAATTCTCATAGTGATGAAGTAGTAGAAGATTTTTATATGGATGTACAAAAGGCTTTTGATGAGTAAACACTATTTTAAAATTGTTATGGTAGACTTTAATGCTAGAATTGGTAAAAAAAATGAAAGATGAAAGTGCTGTGGGTAATTTTGGTTATGGTAATAGAAATGAGAGAGGACATAGACTTGTGGAGTTTGCAGAAAATAAAAACTTTATATTATGAATTCTTTTTTTGAGAAAAATGTTAAAAGGAAATGGACATGGAAGCATCCAAATGAAGGTACAGCAGAATTGGATTATATTTTGACTAACAGGAAATACATATTTCAAGATTGTAATGTTCTTAATAAATTTAACACAGGAAGTGATCATCGATTAGTAAGGTGTAAGATACGTGTTAATGTAAAACTAGAGAGACAAAAATTATTAAGAAAAACAATATTCACAGTTGATATTCCTAATCTTCAGAAACATTGTAATGAATTTAAATTAGAACTTACAAATCGGTTTCAAGTATTAGTAGATTTTGAACATGATTCAGATTTGAATGAAATTAATATGAAAATAACTGAAAACTGCAACAAAGATAGCTGGTAAAATGAAACAGCAATTGACCAATAAAATTTCTACTGAGACTAGAGAATTTATGAAGAAAAGAAGGAATATGAAGATATACAAAAATGATGCATTAAAAAGAATTGAATATCTCGAATTTTGTAAAATGGTGTGGAAAAGAGTTGAAAATGATATAAGAAAGTATAACTGTGAACTAGCAAGGAAGGCTATAGAAGAAAATAAAAGTCTTAAGAATGTAAAACAACATTTTGGTATTGGTAGGAAATTTATATCTGCAATAAGAAAAAAAGATGGAATTATTACTAAAAGGAGAGATGACATGATGAAATTGGTAGAAGATTTTTATCAAGAATTATATAGTAATAAAGAACAAGTACCTCCTATATCTATTACATCTTCCAAATTTCCCAGAATTTTAAATGAAGAAGTGAGACATGCAATTAAATGTATGAAGAAAGGAAAGGCTCCAGGTAATGATGGAATTATAATTGATATATTAAAAGAAGCAGGTGAAGAAATAGAAATTTTTTTAGCAAAGTTATATACCAAATGTCTAAATGATAAAGATGTATCGGATGATTGGAAGAATGCAGTAATAATATTAATATTTAAAAAAGGTGATAAAGAAAATATTAGAAATTACAGACCTATCATCCTTTTATCAGTTTTATATAAAATTTTTACCAAGATAATTACTACTCGTCTACAGAGAACATTGCATTTCCACCAACCAAGAGAACAAGCTGGATTTAAAAGTGGTTTTAGTACAGTAGATCATATCCAGGTTTTGAGGGAAGTTATAGAAAGGACAAATGAATATGAGTTGCCATTATGTTTAGGATTTGTAGATTATGAAAAGGCATTTGATTCTATAAACATTTCTTCAGTGATTAAAGCATTAGATCATCAAGGTATAGATCCAGGATATTGTCATATTTTAAAGAATATTTATAAAAATGCAACAGCAACAATTAGATTACATAATGACACTAGGAAAGTCAACATTGAGAAAGGTGTAAGACAAGGTGACAAAACTTTTTACAGCAGTGCTGCATGAAGTATTTTGTGTATTAAAATGGGAAACTAAAGGAGTGAAAGTAAATGGTGATTATTTAAGTCATTTAGATTTCGCAGATGATGTAGTTATTTTTGCAAATAATGCTTCAGATCTGCAGGAAATGTTGCAGGAATTATCAGATGAAAGTAGGACTAAAGATAAATGTTAAAAAGACTAAAGTAATGTTTAGTAGATTTGCTCTAAATATGAAAATAAAGATTGATTATGATGAATTAGAAGAAGTTAACAGTTACAAATACCTTGGTCAGATTATTAATACAGATGGAACCATAATGGAGGAAATTAATCATAGAATTAAACTTGGTTGGAGTGCTTTTGGTAGAAATAACTTGATACTAAAAGGAATTATGCCTATGTGTTTGAAAAGGAAGGTTTTTAACAAATGTGTTTTACCAGTTCTTACTTATGGATCTGAGACTTGGACACTTAATAGAAGAGCAATTCAGAGACTTCAGACCACTCAAAGAAGTATGGAGAGATGTATGTTGGGAGTAACAAGAAGAGATCGTAAACGCAATGTATGGGTAAGAGAACAAACAGGTGTTACAGACCTCATTGAAAAAATTAAAAGATTGAAGTGGAGTTGGGCTGGACATATTGTTAAAAAAGATGATAATAGATGGACAATTGAAATTTTAAACGGGATTCCACAAGATTGTAAAAGACCCAGAAAGAGACCACATGTGAGATGGATGGATGAAATAAGAAAGTGTGCAGGGGTGATGTGGAGAAAAGAAGCTAAAGATCGGAGAAGATGGATTAAACTTGGAGAGACCTTCATCCTGCAGTGGATTGATAATGGTTGATAATGATGATGATGATTTTCTCTTGTAGCATTTATCATAAAAAAATTAAGCTTGTTTAGAACTAGTAGCAGGCTCTTTATATATTACATATTGGTAATACAAGCTATATAGGTCATGTTATATATGACTGATTTTTACTATTATAATTTTGCTATTAGGGCTTTGGCTATATTAAATTGCTAAGCCTACTAATATATGGGATCTCTGAATTTAGTTCAGGCTCATATAGTTTCTTTGGTTAAAGAGCTGAGTTTGAAGACATGTAGGTGTCTGAAGATTTGGATCTTTTTCTTAATATTTATAAATTAGATAAATGCTTGGCTTGAGTTAATATTTTGAATCTTATGTCCTAGCTCCTCACTGATGAGAGCCATAGCTCGAAACCGGTCTGGGGATGGGGACCATCATAGATAAAAGCTTCATGTATTTTCTCTTGCAGCAGTTATCATAAAAAAATTAAGCTTGTTTAGAGCTAGTAGCAGGCTCTTTATATATTACATATTGGTAATACAAGCTATATAGGTCATGTGATATATGACTGATTTTTACTATTATAATTTTGCTATTAGGGCTTTGGCTATATTAAATTGCTAAGCCTACTAATATATGGGATCTCTGAATTTAGTTCAGGCTCATATAGTTTCTTTGGTTAAAGAGCTGAGTTTGAAGACATGTAGGTGGCTGAAGATTTGGATCTGTTTCTTAATATTTAAGAATTAGATAAATGCTTGGCTTGAGTTAGTATTTTGAATCTTATGTCCTAGCTCCTCTCTGATGAGATCCATAGCTCGAAACTGGTCTGGGGACCATCATAGATAAAAGCTTCATGTATTTTCACTTGTAGCATTTATATAAAAAAAAAATTAAGCTTGTTTAGAGCTAGTAGCAGGCTCTTTATATATTACATATTGGTAATACAAGCTATATAGGTCATGTGATATATGACTGATTTTTACTATTATAATTTTGATATTAGGGCTTTGGCTATATTAAATTGCTAAGCCTACTAATATATGGGATCTCTGAATTTTAGTTCAGGCTTATATAGTTTCTTTGGTTAAAGAGCTGAGTTTAAAGACATGTAGGTGTCTGAAGATTTGGAACTTTTTCTTAATATTTAAGAATTAGATAAATGCTTGGCTTGAGTTAATATTTTGAATCTTATGTCCTAGCACCTCACTGATGAAAGCCATAGCTCGAAACCGGTCTGGGGATGGGGACCATCATAGTTAAAAGCTTCATGTATTTTCTCTTGTAGCATTTATCATAAAAAAAATTAAGCTTGTTTAGAGCTTGTAGCAGGCTCTTTATATATATATATATAATTAGCCATAGTAATAAAATTGTCTACTTACTTTAAAAGAAATTATTTCTCAGTAATGATTGTATTTATCACTTATATTAGCCTAGTTTCCTTCTTGGCAGAATATCAGAATGAATAAAGTATGCTTTTCAAAATAGGCAATTCCATTACATGTAATTTTAAAATTCTAAACCATAAATTTTATAAAGAAATAGATTGCATATAGAGGGAATCAATGTGTAGAAAGAGGGAGTTCAACATTAGCTAATTTTAAATGACACACGACCTAATTTAAAGGGTTTGAAAAGAAACAGTTACTAATATTTAAGTTTAAATATGTGTCTTAAGTTGAGAAGTATAAAAAGCAGAGGAAGCTTCTTTCAATTATGCAAATTTAGCCATTACCTCCATTTATCCTGATGGGTATTGTTACCTCCCAGCCCTGGGATTTGAACTAACTGAAAGGTCTGGGCACCTAATTAGCAATAATTTTAATATTTCTTAAAAGAGAAAAGTATAATTCTTATGGTCTTAGTAAGATTTCTTGCTTGAGGTGATTTATTAATTGACACTCCATAAATATACTTTTTCCAAAGAAATTGTTAGTTGTCTTTTTAAATGAAATAATGGCCACTGGGTAGATTTTTTTAAATATTTTTTAATGTATATCCTGATATAAAATACATAGATTTTATTTCTTAATATATATTTAAAAAACGGATTCGTATTCGAACATGGTGGATAGTAGTCAAATTCTATCTGCAGGTGTTATGGTGACTATACAGCCATAGTTTCATGTTTACTACCCTATGTGGTCAACAGATTCAATTTTTTTTGATAGACAATTATATAAACAAAAAAATTAATACTGTGGTTGCCTATTAAACTATGATTAAAAGAAGAGTAGGAGTAATTAGATTGTTACCAAGATTTGATAAGAGGCATTTGTTAGATAGGGCATGTTCTATAAATGAGGGATTGAAAAACTTGTGTGAGAAAAATAATGTTATGTTTGTGGATGTGTGGAATTGTTTTATTGGAAAGAGAAAATTATGTAGTAAAGATGAGTTGCATTTAGGTAAACAAGGAAGTGAAGTTTTAGGGAGTCTGATTTATAAAGAATATTTGTCAGGAAACTTATAAAGGGGGGTGGGATTTTAAATTGCAATATTATTAAAAAGATAAAGAATGGATGGAATGTAAGAAATAAGCAAAAGGAATTTGATTTAGATATAAATATAGATATGGAGAAAAAATGGGTTTGTATATAATTAATGGTAAGAAAGTTATTTATAAATGTAATGGAGAAGAAAGAATTAAAAGAATTTATAAAAGAGTAGTTGGGAAAGAAGAAATTATTAAAATTGGGTTTTTGAATAGGCAAGGTGGTAGGAAACAAGAAAAGTGGATGGAATTAAATAAAACAATTGAAAATGAAGAGCTTGAGGTATTAGCACTAGTGGAAACACATTTAAGAAAAGAAGAACCTATTTTGGAACAGTTAGTATGGCAGAATATAAATAGAAAAGAAAAAAGGAGTGGTGGTATAGGTGTTATATCAAAAAAATATTTAAAATTTTGTTAATTGTCAAGAACATTTGTGGTTTGAAATAAGGTTGGGTAGACAAGAATGGATGGTGGATATAATTTATATAGCCACTGGAGATAGTCAAATTACAATGGAGTGGAACAGTAACATATATAAATGACCAGTTAAGGATATACAAAGTTTTAAAGAAAAGGATGAGAATAATGGTTATAGGGGATATGAATGGACATATTGAAGAAATTGTTGATATAGATAATAACAATGGACAGCTTTTGAATACATTTTGTCAGAAAGTGAATTTGAGTATTGGAAATTTATTAAAGATTTATGAGGGACAATACACATGGTCTAGAAATAATATATTTCACACAATAGATTATGTATTGGTAGAAAAAGAGGGAATGAATAAAATACAGAAAATTAAGGTGTTTGATAATGAAAAAAAATGCACTAGTGATCATAACTTTATTGCAATTGAAATGGTTAGTAATGTGATGGAGAATAGAAATAAAAGTAGAAATAATAATGAAAAATGTGGATGGAGAGTGAATAATAAAAATAAGTTGGAAGAGTAAGAAATCATGGAAGAGTTCATTGGGGATGAGTATAAGGACTGGTGTAAAAAATTAGAAAATGTGGCAAATAGGGTTTTAGGTGATTATATTCAAAAGAATAAAAGAAATAAAAAAAATAAGAATTGGTAAAAGTGTAAAAGAGAGGAAAGAAGCATGTAGAGAATATAAGCATGCTATTTAGAACAAGGAAAGTGAAAACAATATTAATGCTAAATGGGAAAAATACTTAGAAAACAAGGAGTTGGCTAAAATAGATAAATACAGAGAGAGGATAAAATTGAATAGTAAATTGTTGGAGGATATTAATAAAAGTGGAAGAGATGGGAGTAAAAAATTTTGGAATTACATGAAAAAAGGAAATGTAGGAGAGAGAGATAGTATTAGTAGATGATGAGGGAATAGTGTAGCTCTAGAAAAGATTTAGAGAGAATTTTAAATAAATACATAATGAATATAGAAAAGATGTTAGATGTGAAGGATAGAGTGATTAAAACATGAAAGCATATAGTAATGGGAATATTAGGTTTACAAAAAATGAAGTGAATGAGGTAGAGAAAAAATTGAAAAGTAAAAAAGCAAGAGGTTTAGATGGATGGGCAGCAGAGATGGTGATGAATTTAGGATATAGGGCAAAAGTAAAGTTATTATCTTGTTTTAATAAGATGGCACAGAATGGAGTTTTTTCAGTAGTTGGAGTAATACAAGAGTAAGATTATTATTTAAAGGAAAGGGTAAGGATCATAAAAAGTTAAATAACTATAGACTGATACTGGTAACATCAGTTTTATATAAAGTTTTTTTCATATATGGTGGCTAGAAGAGTTGTAAAATGAATGGAAGGGAATAATGTTGTGGGAGAAATGCAAGTAGGTTTTAGATTAGATAGGCATATAGGAGATTGTTTATTTGTAGTTACACAACTTATGGATATGAGTAGAAATTCAGGTAAAGTTATATATAAGGTTTATAGATATAGAGAAGGCATGTGATAGAGTAAATAGGAATAGATTATAGATAAGATTAGAAAATTTGGGAATGGATGAAGCTTTAGTGGATATTATTAAGAAATTATATGAAAATCATTATTCTATATATCAATTAGGGAATATTGAATCAGTTAAAGTTAAAAATGGGGTGGGACTAAGGCAAGGATGGCCTATGTCACCTATTTTGTTTGTGTTATATTTAAGTAAAATCGAAAGAGCAATAGAAAGATTAGAAAGAGCGATAGAATGGTAAGGGAGTATATATCTTGTCGGGTCTTTCTTTTTTGTGGATATTTTTTGTGTGCAGAAAGAAGAGAAAATATAGAAGTTATGCTGATGACATGTACAAGGGTGGGTAAAAAAATGGGGATTAAATTTTGTGAAGCAAAATCAAATATAATGATGGTTAATATTGGACAAATAGAAGATGTATAATTTTTATTGGGAGATATTAAGTTAGGTGTGGTGAATATATATAGTTATTTGGGGATTATTTTAAGTAATCAGAAAAATTATTTGGATGAATGGGAGAAAAAATTGATAAATGAAGCAAAGAACATAAAGAAAAATCAAATATAATGATGGTTAATATTGGACAAAGAGAAGATGTAAAATTTTTATTGGGAGATATTAAGTTAAGTGTGGTAAATAGATATAGTTATTTGAGGATTATTTTAAGTAATCAGAAAAAAATATTTGGATGAATGGGAGAAAAAATTGATAAATGAAGCAAAGAACATAAAGGGATTGATAAAGAAATTAACACTGTTTTCATATAATAAATATGATGAAGCTAGAATTATATGGAAGGGAGTTGCAATAGCAGGGTTAACATATGGTAATAATGCTTTACGTGTTAGTAAAGGGTTATTAGATTATTTAGAAAAAGTTCAAAGTGAAGTAGGAAGACATGCTTTGGCTACAGATGTATGGACAGCAAAGTAGGCAATTTAAGAAAAAATGGGATGGTCAAGTTTTCACATGAGAGATGCAAAAAGTAAAATGAAAATGTTTGGTAGATTGCAGTTTATGGATAATAAAGGAATAGCCAAAATATTATTTTAATTGGGTTATAAGTAAAGGGCAGGTAACAAGATGGGTGAGAAAGATAATGTGGTATGCAAAATATTTGGATAAAGAATTTATATCAGTATATTTGTACAAAAGAAGAGATGATTGTGTTAAGAGGATTCTTGAGTGTTCTAGTAGTAAGGAATGAGATAAAAGAATAGATTTATTAAAAAGTATAGGGAGTTAGAGAGATGGAGAAATAGTATGGAGAGTAAAAAGTGTTTAAATATATATAAAAATAAACAGAATATTAAGTGCAAGTTAATATATGATAATAGTAAGAAAAGTAGTTTATTGTTTAAGGCTTGAACAGGATCTTTATCTTCAAGAAAATATACATGTAAATAGAAAAATATGGGTGATTTATTTTGTAAATTATGTAAGGAAGGAATAGAAAATATTAGGCAGTTGTTAATTGAATGTAAATGCTTGAAAACAAAAAAAGTACACATAATGAAGTTATGTAAGAATAAATATGAAAAAAGTGATTATACAGAAAGTGAATTATTGGTTTGGGAAAAAATAAGGGGAAATTAGATATTAAGGCTATAGAGTTGACAAAGATTATGTTGTGGAAATGGTATGGAACAAACTATGGGAAAACATAGAGTGGGGAGTGGAAAATTAAGTGGCTAACAGGTTTATCTGGGCATAATTGCTCAGATATTCTTGACTTCATTTAAGGAGAAGCCACAGTACAATACATCACATCAAATCACATGGAAAAATTTATTTATTGTGATCAGAATGAATGCTGATGATGGTTTTTAGCTGACTAGATTCAGGGAGAAACAAGAAATCTTAAATATTGTTTAGACAATTGAGAAATAAAAGTACTTAGACAAACATCAGCCAAATTAAGTTTAAACATATTTTAAAAATTTTCTTTAAGAGAAAATAAATTCTGAATTATTGATTTATGACAAAAGAAATATGGTGATATCAGGTGTGTACCAGAAAGTTAAAAATTCAATGCTTTGGCAGACAGTCTGATCTTCTAATAGCGAAATATAAAGGGAAAGAGCCAATTTCTTTCAGCAGACAATTCACTTAAATTTGGTTTTCCCATTCACAGATATGAAAACAATATGTTTTTGAAATAAATCAACGAAACCAGCACCAGCGAGCATGTCTAGGCCTGAAAAATGTGTCAGAACCCAGAATGTCATATGCTGGTAGAAGCTGCATCTAAAACTACCTTCAAAGCAAAGATGATTGATTTACCTCAAGAACAAACAAAAAAATATGATTTGGAATGAAAGGAAAACAGACAATTAACTGGCGAATCCTCCAACCAAATGATTGGCCAAAACTAATAATAATTAAAGGTCTCAATCGGAGACAAGTAAATAATTAGAAAAGCAGTTACGTCTGCCCAAGCATTTTAAGGAAGCAAATTAATTATAATTCAGAATAAATTTATAAAACAAGTTCTGGGTACCCACTCTGATAAATTTAAAGCCACACATAAATACAAAAACAAATCTAGAAAGCTAAATGTAAATGTTTCTAGATTCCTTTTTATAAGTTAGCTTATCAGAGAGTGTTTATGAGTAAAAAAACATTAAAGCATTAAATACTTTAGCAGAATGAAATTCTTTTTCACCTGTAATTTACAAAGTAATACATATTATCTTCTTGCTGGCGATTTATAAAATTACCAAGAAAAACAATTTCAATTTCCAATTTCAAAGACATACGAAAAGATGACCCAAAATCTCCAAATATGGAACTGGAACAATAAACACAATAAAATCGCCAACCAAAAGATTTTTTGGCTTGCATAAGCACAAACACAACATTTTAAATCAATTATTAGCTAACAAAATAATTACAGATGAGCATTTAAAAATATACAAGACTGCTAAAGCATTTATAAAGAGTTAGGCATAAAAAAATACAAACTCACTAGTCACTCTCCAATAAACAAAATTGAAAGCAAACTTGGAATCTTAAAACTAAGATTCCAAGACACACTATAAATACCAGTAAAAGGAAATACAGATTATAAATATTAGATTAAATAATTACAATAACTAATACAACTTTATATATAACACTTATCATTAGATGGAGCAGAGATTTAATTAAAAGCAATTTATTTACCCTGGCTAGAATAAAAAAATGTTTACCTTAGGGTAATGTAGAGTTCACGTGGTTTTCTGAAGAGTGAGCACTTTTAATAAGTTCTTATTTCAGGCATCTTCTCTTTATGATGGTGGCAAATGTCGAGGTAAATTGGTAATCCGATTTATGTTAGAGTTTATGGCATCACAAAAGAACATCCCAGAGTCCTAGGTTCGTCATTATATAAATTAGCAATGCATCTTGTTGTTTCTAATACATATAGCAGTGTTTGTTGACATCAAGAAGGCAAATTTCAAAAATATCTTAAATGTCCGAACTGCTATTAGTATGAAGTTCTACAGATTAATCAGAATATGGAATATTTACCCTGTCAAAGCTCTCTAGAATAAGTAACAACTATCCTCTCCAAAATTGGCAGGGTGATTTATTTCTTTGCTACATTTCTCACGAAAATCTTTCCTTCATGTTAAATTCTATGCCTTGGGCAAGGCAAATATCAATTTCCCACTCAATCCAGTCTAAGAATTCTATCCAATGATTATTTTAAACAAAAACAAAAAACAACAACACAATTAAATCTCTGCTTTTAGAACTAAAGTAGAACTGATAAAATAAGAGACAGGGATGTAATAAACACGTTTGATTGTTTTTAATCAACTTGATTAAAAAAAGTAAAAACAAGCGGTAATGAAAAACTTTTAAAATAAATTTTTATATAAAAAACCAAAATATATTTTAAACATAAACTGCAATGGTCAGGTTCAAGCCCTTCTCATTGCACCTTTCAGTTTAACTATGAAACCTATGTGTGCTGGGTTCAAACCCTATTAAAGTTAATATTTTATTAAAATAAACATCTAAACCATACTATCATGGCTGAATGTGTAGCATTTTATATGCACATGCGAATAAATGCTGTACATATGTAGATTAATAAATGTTACAGCAAATATTTTAGATTTTATAAAGAAATAATTAATGTTATAATTTTATATCTTAGAAATGCTAATTTAGTAAATTTAATAAATATAAATTCATATGTGGATATATGATTCACCTTATATAATAATATATATAGAGTGGCATAATTTTTATTTTGTAAAAAAAAAGCAAAAACTTTTAGTTTTTAATTAGTTAAAAATAAAGTTAGCCGTAAATAAATTTGCATTAAGTCCACCGCATCTGTGGCAAAATCAAAGTTTGGTAATTGCTTTATCCAAATTTGTCTGCTAAATTGTATTCATTAAAATCACTGAAGTAGCACTATTTCACACCTGGAAAAGGATCTAAGGTGCCATGGAAAACTAAACAAAAGCATTTTGGTTAATTTAGTAAATCTTATAATTTAAAGTGGTTTCCAGGAAAAATAAATTCTTTTCCAGTTAAGTGCTTCATAAGAAAAATATAAAAAGGGTATATTTGAAGCTTGAGGAATGGAGTCATTAATTTTAGAAGAGTGTCACCATGCTGAATCTACATCAGATCAATCTTTGAAAGACCTGACTGCAGAAAGGCAACTGCTACTTCTAGAATCCATGAAAGAATGATGTGCTGCTGCTAGCCTATGCTTAAACTATAGGAGCTGCCACAAGAAACTGTCCTGTAACAGCCATCAAGAAGATGATGATACCTGAAAGCCCACCCCTGATTATCCAGCCAGCAATTAATTGGTATGTCAAACCTCTAACCACAGAGCTCTGTGTTAATGAATTGTTTCTAAATTCAAAATTTCTACTTATGTACATTTAAAGCTAGCAAACTAAAATAATTTAATTTTTAAATTTCATAAATGTTTATTGTAAATTCCCGTTAAATGAAATAATGTATTATGTATATAACTTGCTTACCTCTTTAATATCCTAAGTAAACTTAAATGTAAACTCCTCTAAATGCTTTCATTTATCATTGCAGTTGTACCTTTAATATTTCTTCATAGTTATTTACATGACAATGTTTCGAAGCAGCGAGCATTTAAATAAAATAAATATTCAGAGATATTATTGCAAATATCTTCCCCATAACTATTTTCTTAATAACATTATTGATGCTGGCTGATTTGAATTCCTATAATTTTTATTTAATTTTAAATGTATTGTGGCCTATTAAATTTTCATCTTACTGATATTTCTAAATAGCGCAATGTACTGGTCTTAGTAATATAAAAGTATATTCAGAAATTATTTGGCAATTCTATCAATATACTTTCCCCTCCCCTGTACTAAATTATATATATAGATTGAAACCTATAATCCAGAGTTTATTATATTTTCCTTATCCTTCAAATGTTGCTTGATTTTATATAGTGTTGTTAGAATTGGCCCATGATAGTGACACTGGCCAGGCTATTGCCCCATATTTTTGTAATAATTAATGTCATGCTTTCACTTGGTGGATTAGATACACTATATTCACATTCAAAGTTTAACATTTTACTGCATCTTCTCCTTAAGATGGGACCTCAGGAAAGGCCATCCCATCTTACCTTCTTTTGGGGTACACACTAGTAAGACCAGATGTAATAATTCCCAGCAGTCATGTTAGCCACCCCAACCTTTTTAGAAGCAGGATGCTTGGTTCCAGGGTCCCAACTGGTGTTTGTCACAAAAACCCTTGATCTAATCTATCCAGTGTGCTCAGTTTTGTAATTTGCTGGTGTTGTAGCATGTCAGTAATCTTGTTATAGCCAGTTCTAAGTTCCATAATTTAATTAATTATCTTTGGTTTCTGGGTTCAATCCCTACCCTGAGTTGAGCTATATGCTTCTACTTTATTAAATTAATAATGTCGCAGGAAATATTTTGTCTAAAATATTTGTTTAAATGCTTAAATGTAATATTTGAAAGAAAAGATAGTAAATGTTTTGCCTAAGACTAGTACATCATTTTATAATAGCAGCCACTACTTTCAATAGGAATTGGCATAACTTAATTTGGTACCGCTTAGTGATTTCTTTAAATATGTCAATATTAATAATTAAAGTTTTAATGAGGACATATGCTAATCTTCACATTATAAAGCCTGCATGCTTTTCTCACATCAAGTTATGTTGTATTTGCTTAATAAATTGTGTTAAATTTATTCTGGTTTCGTGTTATTTCTCATTCCTATTTCAATCCAATTCAGTCTTAGTTAAAAATATATGTATGATATAACTATATGCATTAATTACTATTTATGAAAGTTATCTTTAATTTTGTGCTGGTAGCAATTAAATTAGTTAATATAATTTTTAAAGTCCTGAGTTTCATGTTTCTCCCTGCCCTATGCTGGCCACGAAAGATGGATATACTATGTGTAACTTCAAGTATGGTCGTTCATAGGGTCTTGAGTCATGGAGTACTGGCAAACGAGTTGAAGTTTGGTTGGATTTTGGACATCACAATCCTGGTGTGGTCAGCTTTGGTCTCTTTGTCTGGATTCTAGATTCTTTTACGTGAATGTACAAAACTTGACTGTTACAAAACGAGTACATGTATTAATACATATACTCTTTTTAAATAATTAAAAAAAATTTTTTTTACATTAGAAACTTAATGAAAATTAAAAGTTTTTAATTTTAGCAGTAAAACTCTTGAATCAGATATCAATCCAGTTCAATATATTTGTGCTCGTAAAACTGTTGTGTGACCATTTTATAAATTTTTTTTAAAAAAAAAACAGGATATTTTAGGAATGTTTCCAGCTAAAAAATCAAAAATAATGATAATGAACCCACTACCATAAGATGCATTTCGTTAATGGATGCATTAAACTATTTTGTGGACAGTTAAATGCACTTGTGAAGTTCTCGTAGTTTTTCATCATATTGTTGACCCTATAAGAGAAAATAAATTATTATTTAATGAATGAGAATAATATATTAAGTCAATTATTTTTACAAAAATAAAACTATTAAGTTATAGTGAAAAATGAATTCTTATAGAAAATGTAGAGGGTGTACACTTAAATAACGAAAATTTTGCAATAAAAAAATATTTATTTATTTTTATGTGTTGTAAATTGAATCATTTTCAAAAAAAAAATTTTCTGACGCAATGTAGTTCTTAATGTGTTTTCACTTTTCAAAGCAGTTCTAAAACTCACAAAGTTATGCTATTTCTTTCAATTCTGACAAGATTATTTACCATGCAGGACTAACAACAACAAGTAGCACATCAGTCAGAAGACTCTAAGTATGCAATCCATTCCTGTAAATAGTCGAAATCTGTTGATCTAAATTGCTACAGCCTCTAGGATGCTAGTAAAAAAATTGCTGAAGACCTATTGATATTCTACATGCTATACATGACCATGCTGCTGTAACTACAATTCAAGTCTTCAGCATGAGAGAAAAAGAAATCTACTTGTTAAGAGAAGTTATGAAGATGATCGTAATTACCGAGAAAAAATTTGAATATCCATTATTTATAACGTTAGATATTTTGATCAGTAAAATATTTACATTATTATATTAAGACGGCCATAGATTTAAAAACTGAAAACATATTAATCGTTGTGATGTGTTATATTTTATATCCGCAGTTGGAATCGCTAGTATAGACTTAAACAAATAATAAATTAACTGTTGCAATGCATTTCATTTTATATCTGCATTTGGAATAACAAATATAGACTTAAAACAGAAACTATATTAAATTTTGTGACACATTTTATTTTATATCTGCAACTGGGGATCACTATTATATAGATGGAACCATCTTAAGCCCATTTTATTTTTTAATAAATTGTTAAATTATTGTTTTATCAAGGCATTTGTTTGTTTATAACTCCATTAAAACATTATATTGTCAAAACACATATGCTAATTATGAGTCATCCATAACACTGGAATAACATGCAAACCGCTGGGAAATATGCTGGGATGTCATGATCATTATTTCATCAGTCTTATCAGTAAACTTTCTCTATTGAGAAGATTTGATACCTGGGGTTTCTTTTTTGATTGAAACCTAAAACAAATAAAATACTATTAGGAGTACTTGTGATTATAAATCCCAATCATCATCACATTGGCTGATATTATTATTAAAATTTTGTTTCATTATTGGAATTATATATATACACTATCATGTAATATTTTATATACTTTGTATAATTTTAGTTTGGGGCTCAAATCTGTTGCAGTAAGTATTTTTGTCTATATATAAATATGTAAAACCATCTAGTATATCAAACCTGTACTGAGGAATATTTACTGTTATAATATATTGAAATAGTATATTCCTTCTCTCATAACTTTTTCACCTAATTTTCCCCACATCTCCATCTGTGCCAGATTTAAACACTCTCTGACTATACATATATAAGCGTCAATCTGGCTATATATATATTTTATCGCACATATATAATCAGACAAACGACTGTGATATCAATTTATATATATATATTATAGCACTTATATTCATTTTAAAATAAGATTGTTATACATTTTGTTTTGTTAAAAAGAGTTTACATTTTAAATTGCATGTGTTTCTACACATGATCCTGTTATATATACAGGGATATTACTAAAAGCTGGAACAATTCACAATTTTAATCTTAAATAAATCACAAAGAAAATCTGCCTTAACAAGGTAATTTAATTTATTTCTAAACAATAGTATTTTTTCAAAGGTATACTATTTTAGTAAATAACATTTCCAAATGGCATCTATTAAAAATGTAAAAGGTCAATTTTAAAGAAAAATATTCTATTAAAAATGACAGGGAAATTTAAAATGTATTGAGTTATAGAATTTCAAAGAGGCACTAGGTGATTCTCAAGAAGTAAAGAGTCTTGTTGACAGCAGGGTGGTCTAAAGCTAGAATTATATAAATAGGCCTGATTTCTTGCTACAGAGGATCATTCTATAATTTTTTATGAAGCATTGCCTACCATAATCCATATCAGTTGTCATACTAACATGTCTGGTTAGGCCCAAACTTTTGTTTGCTGTCTCACAGCAGAAGATGGCAATTTCTATTCATCCCTACATGCCTGATGGCATGATTATCATCACAGAGAAGGGAAACTGTCCAGCAGCCTGAAAGCAGAGACCTTAACCCACCTATCCTGAGGAGAATACCATGATGTCATTGTCTGATGTGTCTGCATTACAAGCTACCACCAAGAAGGCCACTTTCTTTTTGAAGACTGCAGAGCTCTATAACTTAATCATTAAATCTGTAATATTAAAATAGCTTATTTATTATAATGAACGTTCATTTGTATTTCTTAAAAACTCTTTAAATTAAAATATTTATAAAGTAAACTATGTTAAGCTTGCCTGAATTCATCTTTATACTGTAAAATGATTTATATCAATCTTATTTGTTAAAATTTGTTAAATCAAATCATTTTTAAAAAAACTATGTAAAACTTGCCTGAATTAACCCCTTATGTAGTCAAATAATTTCTTCATCTAATCTGTAAGTAACTGCAATCAGATACATCTTAAATTTCTCAAAAGTGTGGTTATGTTTAGATTTATTGTTTTAGTTATTCTGTTTAAATTTAATATATATGTTATAATATGCCCATCTTTTGAAAAAGCGAATAATAATTGTTAACTGACTTTCAATGAAGATAATTAAATTCTCCACTTTAAATACTTTATGAACGTTACTTGTCATATGAAATCCATGTTTTGAAATATTATATTGATAGATAATAATTGATCACTATGCATCCATTGTTATCATGATTTTATATATATTATAATTGCATTATATTTCATGAGGCTTGCTTAGTCAATTATTATAATTTTTGATATCTGCTAGTTAGAAGTAATATGTTAGCTAGAGATGATATTGAAGTATATTCATTAATGTTTATCAATGTCCATCAAATATACTATAACGATCGAAATGCAAGTGAAGATCGAATCTTACCGCAAAAATGATATCTGCAACTACCAGGGAGCCATCTAGGCATTTGAGCCTAGAAAAATTTATAAAGTAGGCAGATACGCGCTGTTAAGATTCCACTTTATTTAAATATTCCGATCGTTAGCCCATGTCACTAGCTCAGTGAGTAGCAGAGATAATAAAATATAAATTGTATATCTTAAATATAAAAGAATAAAAGCCACTGCCAGAAATTAACACAAAAATATTTATTTACGCACATACAAAATCATTCTAAATTCGAGGAATAGGTTTAACATTTTTATATTTTTATATTACTCTTTAATTGTACATTTACATAAATTTCAATGAGTTTAATATTTTATTTAGCTGGTCAAGTATGAATAGACTACATAGATTTGCATTTGAAAATAAAACATTCTATCCCTATTTAACCTTAGGCAAAAATTCGCAGTGAAACTGGCATCAATCCATCTGATACATTTATGTATTCAATGTAGCATGAAAATACAACAGCACAAATATACTATACTGTCAGGAATGGACATCTGAACAGTATAGTTAGAGAAAACATTGACTCTTGTCCAATACAGGAATATGACATCTGTATAGCAAGAAGAACAATAAAATAAAAACTCCATAGGAAGGGACCGCGACTTACAATCCCATCCATAGGCAAAGGGTTGGTGCAGTGTATACAGCGATTCTGCACGTAGCGAAACTCATACTACATCTACTAATTACACAAATATATCCAATCCATTGACCCAATTCAACAACGACACAAATAACCTAAGATTACCCTCCCCTAATATAACTTTACAAATCTATATAGCCATTCACGCCCGACTTAAATTTAACATTTAAATATGATTGCACAGATTATTTTTATCCAATTTGTTTAAAAATGTTGGGTATAGATTGATTACATAGATTCCACGGTCAAAAACATTTCAAAATAAACATAAATGATCAAAATACAAAATTATTGATACCGACAATCGCAGAGGGAAATTTATAAGTAACCCAATAGTATTCACCATAAGATACTTGCATTGTCACCAATAACTTAAAAGATATCTGAATAAATACATTTTAGATACCGTATGGTATCATTATTTATCGAATGTCTATATATTTTGATCAAATATAAAAACCAAAATATAATTAACCGCAAACGAATCCATGCAAGTGTCTATAAACAACTTAAATTTCATGCATTTAAATAATTTTTACAATGAGAAAAAAAAATGGAAATGATGTTTATCAATCGAAAAACATATAAAATTAAACATTATTAATTTGATTTAAAAACTTACAAAAGTCAGATAAGAGTCCGTTTTAACATTTAAGTTGGCTTGTTTATCAATTTGTAAAACTTGACGAAAGTTCTTAATTGATTTTAATAATTGTTCATTTCATATAGCTTATGGTAGAAGAGTCCAGGTTCCTGTTTTTAATTCCCGTGATGCCTCCATTGGAAGATAATGTTCTGGAGATGGCAATAGCTGGTTCAAGGTATCACAGTCTTTTCATTTTTTTTTAAATAGAGAGGGTGGTATGTGCATCCTACCACGTCTCTCAAACACAAAACGCTGGAACTGTCCGAAAAAACTGTATTTCCCCTTTTATATTATCCACATGGATTCAATCAACAAAACGTCACTAATCCATCACTTTCGTTAGGGTCCGAGCCAAGGCTTAGTGCTTCCATTGGTCAAGCTAATTTCTCATTTTCTTATCTATCTTTCATCAGATCATTTTAATTATACAAGAGCCCAAGGCTAGCTTGCTTTTCAAACAATTTAAAAACAATCATTTCCATTTACAGATTACAAGAATTAATTAATACCTGTTTTTATTTTTAAATCTTGTACTTTTTTTTTTATATAAAAAAGTATGTTCAAATACTTATTTATTTGTTTTTTAGAAAAAAAAATATTTTTAAAATTTGGCAGCTGTGCGAATGTATATACGTTTAACAAACATTTTAATTTTAGCGTTTAGTTTTTTACTTTTATTTGCGAACTTTTAAGTTTTTATTTTAAATTAATGTAACAACATATTTATATATCGTTACATATCAGTAAACTTCCTCAAAAAACAAAAACATTAAAAAAAAAAGAATTTACTTAGTGTTAGTAATTACGTTACACAAATTGATTATATATGAAAATTTCAAAAGGACAAAACTTTTTTTTACAAGACAAAACAGTAATTACACCCAAATATAATGATTAAAAAAAATTGACTGTTGATTCCCTATTACCAGCTAAATTTCTGCCCCCTCCCTTCCAAGTTTCATTTCTCCTACCTTTAACTATTACTTAGGCAAGTTGAATGATTAGATTTTAATTTAACAAGACTTTTTTTTTTTAAAAAAAAAAAGATTTATATTTATTATTACGTTTTATTCCTCGCATTTATATTTACATATGCGCAATTTTTCTTACTGGCAGTACCTTTAAGACCAAAAATTCAAACTGTAACTCCACATCAATACAACAAATATATTTATACTAATTTCAAGAAAAATATTACGAGCATGATTCACTTTTAAAATTCTCAGGGCACTCGTGTTTATTAAAGATCAGCCCAAGTTGGGTAGCCAGTTATAACGATCCGGAGAATGTAGACTTACGTAACCTGCACTACAGGGCACCATCTAGGCATTTGAACCTAGAAAAATTTATAAAGTAGGCAGATACATAAGTAAAAAAAAATTTTTTTTTTTATTCTGGTCGTTAGCCCATGTCACTAGCTCAGTGGAATAGCAGAGATTTAATAATGTAATCTAAGAGTATATATAAAAAAAAGAATAAAATAAGCCACTGCCAGAAATTAACACATAAAAATATTTATTTACGCACATATAAAATCATTCTAAATTCGAGGAATAGGTTTAACATTTTTATATTACTCTTTAATTGTACATTTACATAAATTTCAATGAGTTTAATATTTTATTTAGATGGTTAAGTATGAATAGACTACATAGATTTGCATTTGAAAATAAAACATTCTATCCCTATTTAACCTTAGGCTAAAATTCGCAGTCAAACTGGCATCAATCCATCTGATACATTTATGTATTCAATGTAGCATGAAAATACAACAGCACAAATATACTATACTGTCAGGAATGGACATCTGAACAGTATAGTTAGAGAAAACATTGACTCTTGTCCAATACAGGAATATGACGTCTGTATAGCAAGAAGAACAATAAAATAAAAACTCCATAGGAAGGGACCGCGATCCTTTTTGCCGACTTACAATCCCATCCATAGGCAAAGGGTTGGTGTGGTGTATAGAGTGATTCTGCACGTAGCGAAACTCATACTACATCTACTAATTACACAAATATATCCAATCCATTGACCCAATTCAACAATGACACAAATAACCTAAGATTACCCTCCCCTAATATAACTTTACAAATCTATATAGCCATTCACGCCTGACTTAAATTTAACATTTAAATACGTTCGCACAGATTATTTTTATCCAATTTGTTTAAAAATGTTGGGTATAGATCGATTACATAGATTCCATGGTCAAAAACATTTCAAAATAAACATAAACGATCAAAATACAAAATTATTGATACTGACAATCGCAGAGGGAAATTTATAAGTAACCCAATAGTATTCACCATAAGATACTTGCGTTGTCACCAATAACTTAAAAGACATCAGAATAAATACATTTTAGATACCATACGGTATCATTATTTATCGAATGTCTATATATTTTGATCAAATATGAAAACCAAAATATAATTAACCGCAAACGAATCCATGCAAGCGTCTATAAACAACTTAAATTTCATGCATTTAAATAATCTTTACAATAAGAAAAAAAATGGAAATGATGTTTATCAATCGGAAAACATATAAAATTAAACATTATTAATTTGATTTAAAAACTTACAAAAGTCAGATAAGAGTCCGTTTTAACATTTAAGTTGGCTTGTTTATCAATTTGTAAAACTTGACGAAAGTTCTTAATTGATTTTAATAATTGTTCATTTCATATAGCTTATGGTAGAAGAGTCCAGGTTCCTGTTTTTAATTCCCGCAATGCCTCCATTGGAAGATAATGTTCTGGAGATGGCAATAGCTGGTTCAAGGTATCACAGTCTTTTCATTTTTTTTTAAATAGAGAGTGTGGTATGTGTGTCCTACCACGTCTCTCAAACACAAAACGCTGGAACTGTCCGAAAAAACTGTATTTCCCTTTTTATATTATCCACACGGATTCAATCAACAAAACGTCACTAATCCATCACTTTCGTTAGGGTCTGAGCCAAGGCTTAGTGCTTCCATTGGTCAAGCTAATTTCTCATTTTCTTATCTATCTTTCATCAGATCATTTTAATTATACAAGAGCCCAAGGCTAGCTTGCTTTTCAAACAATTTAAAAACAATCATTTCCATTTACAGATTACAAGAATTAATTAATACCTGTTTTTATTTTTAAATCTTGTACTTTATATATATATATATAAAAAAGTACGTTCAAATACTTATTTACTTGTTTTTTTTAAAAAAAAATATTTTTAAAGTTTGGCAGCTGTGCGAATGTATATACGTTTAACAAACATTTTAATTTTAGCATTTAGTTTTTTACTTTTATTTGCGAACTTTTAAGTTTTATTTTAAATTAATGTAATGACATATTTATATATCATTACAATACATTACCTCCTTATATATATATATATATAGTAAACTTCCTCAAAAAAAAACATTAAAAAAAAAGACTTTACTTAGTGTTAGTAATTACGTTACACAAATTAGATTATTCGAAAATTTCAAAAGGACAAAACTTTTTTTTAAAAGACAAAACAGTAATTACACACAAATATAATGATTAAAAAAATGTTGACTGTTGATTCCCTATTACCAACTAAATTTCAGCCCCCTCCCTTCCAAGTTTCATTGCTCCTACCTTTAACTATTACTTAGGCAAGTTGAATGATTAGATTTAATTTAACAAGACTTTTTTGAAAAAAAAATTATGATTTAGATTTAGTATTACGTTTTATTTATTACTTTTTATTCCTCAAATTTATCTTTACATACACGCTATTTTTCTTACTGGCAGCACTTTTAAAACAAAACTTCAAACTGTAACTCCACATCAATACAACAAATATATTTATACTAATTTCAGAAAAAATATTACGGGCATGATTTATTTTCAAAAGTACTAGTGGTTTATTAAACATCTGGCTATAACTTTACGTTAGTACAAAAATGTACTTAATTCAGAAAAACCAACAAATGTTATTGGCATGATTCACTTTTAAAATTCTGAGGGCACTCGTGATTTATTAAAGATAGAAAATTTCATCATCATCAATTCCCCTTCTCAGGGTCAATCTCCGAAGTAAGGCCCCATGTTGGGCACCAATTATAATGATCCAAAAGGAGGTGGAGACAGCACCCTGCAATATCTGCAACTACCAGGGCACCATCTAGGCATTTGAGCCTAGAAAAATTTATACAGTAGGCAGATACGCGCTGTTAAGATTCCACTTTATTTAAATATTTTGGTCATTAGCCCATTGTCACTAGCTCAGGGAGCAGAGATAAAATATAACTTTAATTTATATCTTGGATATATAAAAAATATAAAAGCCATTGCTAAAAATTAACACATAAAAATATTTATTTACGCACATATAAAATAACTTTGAGGAATACATTTAACATTTATATTTTTATATTAATCTTTAATTCTAAATTTAAGTAGATTGCAAATAATGAGTTTACTATTTATTTAGTGGGTTGAGTATGAATAGACTACATAGATCTGCATTTGAAGAGAAAATATTCTATCCCTTATTTAACCATAGGCCAAAAAATTCACAATCAAACCGGCACCAATCCATCTGATACATTTATGTATTCAATGTAGCATGAAAATATGACGACACAAAATACTATACTGTCAGTAATGTACATCTGAACAGTAAGTAGAATTAGAGAAGACATTGTCTCTCCACCAACAGGAATGCTACATCTGTGGCTGAGTAGAACAATAAACAAAAAATGCCATAGGAATGGATTTCGGACCTTTGCTGACTTACAAACCTATCCATAGGCAAACAGAAGGTGTGTGGCATATATATGCAATCCTGCCAGTAGCGGATCTCATACTACATCTACAAATTACACAAATATATCTAATCCATTGAGTTAAATCAACTACGAAACGAATAACCTAAGATTACCCTCCCTTAATATAACTTTACAAAACTATATAGCCATTCATGCCTGACTTAAATTTAACATTTAAATACGTTCGCACAGATGAAATTTATATAATTTGTTTAATAATGTCGAGTATAGATCAGCTGCACAGATTCCATGGTTAAAAACATTTCAAAATAAACACAACCGATCAAAATACAAAATCATCGATAATGTCAATTGCATAGGGAATACAGAAACCCAATGGTATTCATCAATAAGATACCGCAGTGACATTGTTGACCTATATATTCTAATCGAATGTGAAAACCACAACATAATCAACCGCTAATGAATCTATGCAATGTCTATACCCAACCTTAAATTCCTCATTTAAAATTTAAACAATAAATAATTTATACAATAAGAAAAAAAATGGAAATGATGTTTATCAATCAGAAAACATATAAAATTAAACATTATTAATTTGATTTAAAAACTTACAAAAGTCAGATAAGAGTTCATAGGTTTGAACGAAAGTTTTTAATTATTTTTAAATTTAGAGTTCATGTCAATATAGCTTACGGTAGAAAAGTCCAGGTTCATGTTTTCAATTTCCACGGAGTCTTTATTTGAAAGATCGATCTAATGTTCAGGAGGTGGCATTTGCTGGTTCATGGTATCACAGTCTTTTCACTTTTGTAAAATAAGTGAGAGGACAAGTTCATCTTTATCATTCGTCTCACCAAATTAAGTTCCAAAACTGTCAGGAAAACTATTTTTCTTTTTATAGTCCTCCTATGGATTCCACAAACAAAAACATCCCTGTTCCATTTTTTCGTTATGGTCTGGACCTTTATTTGCTGCTTCTATAGGTCAAGCTAAAATCTCTTTATTCTCTTATCTACTTTTGATCTGACTTTTTAATTACACAGCTTTTGGATAATTGATAAACAATAATTTCCATCTACAAAAATATTTTATCTTTAAATCTTGTACTTTTTTATAAAAAAAAGTACGTTCAAATACATATTTATTTGTTGTTTTTTTTTAAAATATTTTTAAAGTTTTGAATCTGTGCAAATATATACGTTTAACAAACATTTTAATTTTAGCATTTAGTTTTTTTTTTTTAATAGATTTTATTTTTATTTGTGAACTTTTAAGATTTTATTTTAAATTAATGTAAGGACATATTTATATATCATTACAATATATATATTGTAACCTTCTGGATAGGCACCAGAAATATTGATTGTAATTATACAGCATTGTTTCAATAACAGCTTATGGCATTTAACTAAAAAAAATGAAATAACTTGAAATTTAAAATTTTTATTATTAATGACCTAAAACTATGTGAAAGCACTTATAGATATAATTTGAAAGTTTTGAGATGTTTAGTATTTTTCTTTAGTGAGCAATTAATGATAGAAATGGGGTGGCTTGTCACAGAAGTTGTCAGTTTGGTTTAAGTTGATTCCAGTTTGTTTTATTTATCTGTAGAACAGTATTCAGATTTGTTTAGATGATTCTCTGGTTTATTTGTTATAATGTTTCAATCCATAGTACAAATAGTCCAATTTGTTTGGCTCATCATCATAGAAACTGTCATTTTAGTTGGATCAGTTTAGTACCTGTAGTACATTATTTGTGAAAGTTCATGTATGCCTGTGCCATCTTTCAGCTTCATTTTCTATTCATATATTTCATTAAACAACCAAATATTCTGTCTCATAGCAAAATATTTGATTTCATAACCAACAGCTTGAATAGTCAGCTTAGTTACATTTTAAATGAATCAATGAATCACTTGACCAGTGCATTATTAAATCACAAATATACTATCAAATATTTCATTTGCTAAAATAATTGTCATTAATTTTATTTTGTTACTTTAGAAATACAAAATATTTTATTCTTAGTCCAATTTAATATTTTTTTTTAAAAGACAAAATGATTTTTTTTCTTTTTCAAGACAAGAGAATTTCTTGCATATTTTTATGTTAATTAATTTCAGTGCAATGGTGGAGTAATTCTGTTTCTAAAGACCTTTGAACTTTGAAATGACCTTGGATTATTGGAAGAACAGATGCTTGGGTAATAGTCTAGGATATATAAAAGAAAAATCTTTTTACAAAATGTTGATTTTACTTCACTTTATTTTACTTGACTTCACTTTGCTTTCTGATTTTATCAATTCTGTTTTAATAAAAATTTTATTAATACAGTTTTGTTCCTACAAGTGATTCTTTCTGGATAAAAAACAGCTCAGAAACTATACTGGGAAAAATAGAGAAGAAATATAAAAAATGTAAATGACAGTAAAGACAAGATACATTTTTTTTACTTTCAGCTGAATGGTTTAAATTCTGAAGTCATCATTTGAGATAAGTATGTGTGCTATATTATAAAACTGTTTAAGTTTAATTTCTAATAAGATAGAAGTAATGGAAATGCATGTTTATATTTCAAAACTATTTTACTTAAATCTTAATTCTAATATTAAAGAAATAATTGAAATGTATGGATTTTACTATTTTGAAATTTTTTTGTTGAATTATAAGGTAATGAAGTTTAAACAGAAAGATGTGTGCAGATAATATATTCTAACTTGCTTTATTGTTATTATTGATAAAATATTTACCTAACCATTTTTGTATCTAGAAATAAGAAACAAAAATGAGTGACATATTGAAACAGTAAGATTTGCATTCGAATCTTAAGTTTCACCTTTTTCTATCGTCTCTCACTCACCACTCTATCCTACACAAATTTAAACTTTTTTTGGTATCGAATTGTGTGTATAGCAATATTAAAAATGTATCAATATATGTAAAATTCACCATAAACACACGTTTTGATAACAAAATTTAAAGCAATAAATAAAATTAAATGATATAGTTTGTATTTCTCTTTTAGTTATATAAAAATATATAATTTTAACAATTTATTTTAAATTATAAAGTTCATTATTTATTGCTGTGTTTAAATTTTGTATTTAATAATAATTTTAGAAATTTGATTGTAATTTAAGTAAAAGTAAGAATAATTGTATATTCCCTTTTGTATTTGAAATTTTAAAAGTAACGGTCAGTGAGAGATAATAGATTAATTAAAAAAAAAATTCCCTAAAATCTTTAATTACAAAATGAAAAGGTAAAAATAAATTTGAATAGAAATGCAGCTTTCTATATAAATTAAACTTATAAGAATGTATTGATTCTACCTTGGGGCAAATGAATGGATCCAAAAATAAAATAAAACAAAAGTGAAAAGATAAGATCAAAGAAAGCAGGACATTTTGAATTTTCTGAGAACTTTTAGTTAAACTTTAGCTATGCTCTTGATCAGTTGAGAGTCTCCAGAAATCATAAAGTAATTTACCTACCACAGTATGTTCGAGTAGAAAGTGCACAGACTATTCCCCCCTGGAGATGGTCAATTGTATGCCATGAACCTTCACATATGTCCTCCATAAAATCAACCAAAAAGAGCTGCTGCCCAAACAATTAGAAAGCTGCTGCTGCTGCTGTTAAAGTAAATGAATAACCTAAATTGCTGGAAAGAATTGCTACTTCTGAAATCATGAACAATTTGCTACTGACTACTGAATCTGAAAACTTCTTATAAAACAGGTACCTGTACCCAAAGGCATAGAGTATTCTAATTAATAATCATGCTATAGCTCACTCTCTATATAACTTGTAAAACTTTAAATTGTAAAACTCTGAATTTAATGATTAATTTATTATATAAATTTCTTTAATAATCTTAGCTTACTTCATTCTATCTTTTCTTGGGTATGTATTTCTAAATTTTACATTTCTTTTATCTAATTATAGCATGCTTATAAGATTTCCGACTGGACCTCGCCAAATTTAAATCTAGATTTTAATCAAGATGGTTGCCATCTTGTCCATCAACCTATAATATTTCTTTTATATACTTCTGTTGGCTGGTGAGCTCGGAAATCTCCATAATTTTCTAAATATAAATCCATGATTGCTTGAAACAGTGGATGCGTGTCCTGAAAATCCTCATTAATATTTACTTATATAATGTACTTAATATTTTCATATAAATCGTCACACATTCAATACTTCATTTATTGTAATGCAGGGGTCTACTATTTAGAAAATGGCTGACATATTAGTTATTAATACTCACCCAGCTTACCTATTGTTTTATATTTCATTAAGTTTTTAAGTAATAATTTCATAAATCACATTTCTTTGAGAGTCAAAAATGTTCTTTATTAAATGTTGATGATGTAGGGCTGAGTCATAAAATATATTTAAATCTTAACAGAATAGTCTGTAGATTATACATGTGTTATGTTTTGGAGACATGATGACCTATTATAAGCCTTGGATACTCCGGATTCTACAGGATTGAAATTAATCCATAATCCTACACAAGAAGACAGATAAATGTTCCCATAGGGCTTGACTGTCACGCAGTTAGGAAGTAATCATTGCACAAATCACTTGCCCCTAATTATGCTTATGTGACACCTTATCACTTTGAGCCTATGGCAAATGCCAGCCCGTTGTTATAAACTCATTCATGGCTTCACATTCTCAATATACTGCCACCCTCAATATCACCTTTCTAAATGTAGCACGTGTTTTGATTATTAACTTTATTACTCAATATATAATTCCATCTCAGCATTAGTGACATAAATCACTCTCAAGTAAATGTCTATCCATAGTAATTAGTAAATATATTCTTTAATTAAATAAATGTGTCCACCGTTACTATTATTAATTCTACTTTAGATTCTTGCATTGCAAAGATATAAATCCCGAAGGCATTTTCATGAAATACTTGCTCGAGAATTTAGGTAGCTAGATTACATCAGCCACATAAATGTATATGTTTGTAAAATATAACAGTATCGGAAATACCGCTACTAAGATTTTAAATATCACAAAATATTATTGGTTAAATGATTTTGTATAAAATATTTTAAATAAATAAATGTATATCTTTGTAAAGTATAACAGTATCAGAAATACTACTACTGAGATTTTAAATATAATAAAATATTATTAATTAGATGACTTAGTATAAAATGTTTTAAATAAATAATTTCAAACTATACATCTGCCATTATGTCTTTATTTATTCAATACCCATTCAATATAACATTTTCTTGATTCTGTAAAATATAAAGTTTAATGTTAGTGTTATTATTGGCTAACTTGAAAATAAATTCTTCAATTTCTTGCATCTCCCTGACCACCGTGCCTAAAGAAATATTTACTAGTGTAGCATAAGATGCATTGTTTCATAGATTGTATTATGGAACTGATAAAATATGTTAGAATTCAGTACTACAGGTGGCTTTGCTACCTAGATGGTGCTGCAGTTCTGTGTGTGGTGGTCAAATTCTGCACTATGTTAACAAATCAGACAAATCTGACCATTACAATATAATTGATAAATTATTGACTTATCTCTAAATGTACTGATAAATGAATGGGTAGAAAAGCATAAAAATTGGATGTGAATTTCTTTTATTTTATTGTTTTCCTAATTTGCAGTTGTTTTAATTTTTTTTTAAATATATAATCAATAAACTTATGTGAATTTAAATGGATTTTATAAACTGATTAGTTATGTGCTTTGTGAATGGCTTTTAAAAACTCAGAACAAATGCTTGAACACATCTAATGAATTAAGTAATAAATTATTGCTCTACTTATGCCATAATAAATGTTTATTGCCATAATGAAGAATTCTTGTATGTAATATTGCCAGTGGTATCATTAGCTATTGCTAAAATCTTTGAATTGCTGCTAAATTCGATCCAAATTAATATTATTTATCTCCCTGCAGGAACTTGTTATGTGTTTATTAATATTTATACTTATACAAGTTATCATCAGCATTTGTACATGGTTAAGGTATGTCATATACACACTATAAATAAACTTTCATTTCAACAACAAAAAAGCTTTAATGATTATTATTTTGTTAGCATTTGATAGATAGATAGATTTGTCTTATGATTTTATTTTTATTATTATTATTTTTCTATGTTTCTCTTCAAGAATATCTCACCAAAAGTATAATATGGAAAAATATTATACTGGGTAATAAGTATTATTTTAATATAGTTTTTTTTGTGTGCTTATATTTCTATATGTGTGTTAGCGATAAAAATATTCATTCATTGTTAAGGGGTGAACAGATCATTTTTTAAAAAAAAGCTCATTATGTAAAATTTATTGTTTATCATTGTGTTTTCAAGAAGTTAATAAATAATTATTTCTTAATAATTGTTTTACCAAACTTTTATTTTAATTTTGTGCTAATGCCAAATGCATTAAAGAATTATTTTGTCTTTTCTTGCTAGAAGTTATTTTGCCTTGCTTCTTTAATGATAATTAGTATATTTCCAAGTTAAAATATTATACTTGTTAGAAATGAGAGATTTATTCATTATTGTCTTTACAATTTATTAATTCATGTCATTACAGTATTTCTTATCAAAAATAATTTGAAATTGTTTGTGCATTATTATGCTTTTATATACATCTGTCATTCAATTTAGCTATAATAATGTTTGAATTGAAAGTAGAAATAATTTAATTCCCATCAGTTTTGGATGATGAAATATGCCAAAAGAGGTGGAAAGTTTAAAAATTTATTTAAGTGTGAATTTATTATTTCTTTATTACGCATAGATTGAAATATATTTAGTGACTATGCAGAATGAAATTATTTATGTTATATAGTATATTGTCAGGATAGAGATAAACTCTCCCTTAATTTATTTGGGTATTTGACATGAGTGGATTATGTAGTATATTGTCCAGGATTGAGGAAGCTCTCCCTTAGCTTGTTGAAATATTTATTAGGCGTATATTATATCCTCCAGATTAAGTAGTTATATTTTATGAATTGTAGTATGAGAAGCCAAGTAGTGTATTTTCCTTATTTTCTTGGTGATAAGACCATGTCCACAGCACTTTGTTTTAAATCTCAGAAGTTAGACTTCGGAGCTATTGTGTATTATTTAAATTATTAGAGTTATGAAAGTCCTTTATTGTCATATATCCCTATGGAAGGTTTTCCATCATTTATTCATAGCCAAGTATAAGATAATTTGCTGATAAAAAAGGAAACTAAAGATAGAATTGATTTTTTTCTCATAGGACAGCTGAAGCAGAATTAGTATTAAAGCTTGGTTGGCCATTGTCATCATCTGTATTCATCCCAATTTCATAAGTAAGTGGATCGCATTTAGTTATATTAATTATTTTATGACAGATAGCATAATTCAGATGCATGCACAAAATATTATTAATTTAGAAGGTATGAAGAAAATCCATCATTAATGTGTAATTTTTAATTATTGTTTCAAATCATTTTATATTAATTATTTAGATTTTATACCATCAATTCTCATAATGTTTCATCATTTAAATGAGCAAGCAAGAAAAAACAAAGTGTGGCTAATTAATAGAATTATTCATTTAATTTGTAAAGTATAGTTTGACCTCATACTCTTAAATTTAAACCCCTTTACTATTAATTTGATGTGCATTTCAAATAAAATGCCAAGAACTTTAGTTTTTACTTGTTGTGTTAGATGGCGCCAAATGGCTAACAATGTAATCGAGAGATAGAAGTGAGAATATGGAGTATAATTTATGTTAGTGAGTTAGTAGAAAGAAAGAAGGAACCACCTGACATAGTTTAAAAGTTAGTAATCGGGCAGAATAGTAAAGGAAATAAACAAAAAGGACCGAAAATGGACAATGAACTCGAATATGATTATTCTAACATCAATAATTTGTTAAATTTAAATCTGAAACTTCTATTTAAAATTAGAATAATAAATCAAAAATAAATGAATGATGATAAATTATTAGTCTTAGTAAATAAATAACAATCTTAGAGTTTTTAAAATGTCAAAGCAACGATAAAATGATTTATGTCAAAACCCTCAATTAAGTATTATCGATCCTATTGATATCCCAGCTCATAAGTCTAGAACATAGTGGAGCATGACACAAACAAAATAAATGTGAAAAATCAAATTAGACAAGCAAAATGATTATGTCAAAAAACCTCGATTATGTCTTATCGATTCTATTAATGTCCCAGCTCATAAGTCTAGAACATAGCGGAGCATGACACAAACAAAATAAAAAAAAGTGTATTAAATTAGGATTGAGGTGTGTGAGTATTTGGGCAAGGAGATGAATTCCAGGCCTGATTTTTGTTGGATTAAACCTTTTTCTTGCAGTGACTTTGTTCTACAGATGGGTAGTGCGAAAAATAAATAATACTGATGATAATGCGCCAGTAGAAAAGTCCTGGCATATAAAAGTTAATAAATCTGGAGGAAAAATTCCCAGTAACCAAATAAAATAAATATTTTAGTAAGTCAATTGTGCAGTAGAGATAGTCCTGCCATTCGCAATCTTAAAATCCCTTTACATGGTCCATTGTGCACAACAGTTGCCCATGCTGTAGTCACGACTTCCGCAAGAAACTAAAAGTTGGTTTAAGGTAGCACAAAGTCAATCTGTGTGTTGAATTGCCTTATACTTTGCTGCCTACTTCTCTTAACATTACATTTATTACCTAATGATGAAAATAAAAACTAAAAATGCACTCTAGAAAAATAAAAATTTGAAGTGGTCAATACTTAGGAAAAGTGATCAACGCACATATTAATAAAGAAAAATGTTCATAAATAAATGGGTCAAGTTAATGATTTAAAAGAAATGTTTGTAGAATTAAATAAATGAAAAAGATAATGGGATTTCTAGAATAAAATCAAGTTAGTCAAATAGATATTTGCATAACAATGAATCGCAATAAAGTAAAACAGTTTCTTTTTTCTGAGTAAACGCACATTAAAATAAAATAGTTTTGAATATACGCAAGTTAATAAAAGTTGAATAAATAATGGATCGTAATATAATAAAAATAGTTTTTCTGAATACACGCACATAGATAAAAAATTTGAGTAAGGATTGAAAATAATATTCGAGATTAGATTAATATAAATAAATATGAAAACTGATGTCCGTGGTAGTTTATAATAATACTGTGAGATTAGATTAATACAAATGTTTGAATAATGTTCATATGAATTTAAAAAATAATGTTGTAAGATAAATAATAAAAGTATAAAGTCAATCTAAGGTGAATTAAGAGTGTGTAAGTATACATGTGTATATACACGCACATACACTGGTAATATTCAGAAAATACAATACCTTATGATGAGTATCTTAAATGTATTTATCCAGATATCCTTTTTTGATTATTTTCTTGGTACTGCTGCACCTTATGATGAGTGCAAAAAGGGATTTATTTATTATAGATTCCCTGTAAGCAAGTCCAGTAATAACTCGATATCTAGAATATTAGTAGGTCTAGAATTATGCTGCATGTATACACATGTGTAGGAATTATCTAAAATAATAAATTAATAAATCTTTACAGTAAAGAATTAAAATTGCAAGAGATAAAATGGTCAAAAATGATGCATTTTACTCTAAAACAGAGGGGGGTGTAATGTGCCAATGCCAAATTGGCACATGTATGTAAAATAATTTTGTATAAAAATTATTATCAAAATCTTTCGGAAAAAAGAATTTGAAATAAAAGTTACAAGTAATTACTTTAAAGAGAGGAGGGGGAGTTTTTCTATAAAAAAACAAACTAAGAGTTTATAAAAGAAAAGAGTGTTATTATTATAAATTAAGTTAAAAATCTCTTTTTATTCCAGTTTAGTAGAATAAATGTGTATATATGTGCGATGATAAATAGAAATAAATGTTAGCTAGTTAATAAGATAAATGCATGTTAGAATGATATTTTATTATTTTTTAGTAAAGATGGTTGATTTAGATATAAGTGTAGATGTGGAGAGAGAATGGTTTTTTAAGATTAGTGGTAAGAAAGTTTGTTATAAACTTAATGGAGAAGAAGGAAGCAAAAGAATTTATAAAAGAGTAGTTAGAAAAGAAGAAATTGTTAAAATTGGGTTTTTGAATATGCAATGTGGTAGGAGATCAGAAAAATGGCTGGAATTAAATAAAGCAATTGAAAATGAAGGGCTTGAGGTATTAGTAGTAGTGGAAACTCATCTAAGAGAAGAAAAACCTATTTTGGAAGAGGTAGTATGGCAGGGTATAAACAGAAAAGAAAAAGGGGTGGTGGTATTGGTATTATATTGAAAAAAAATTTAAATACTGTTAAATGTCAAGAACATTTGTAGTGTATATCACCACTGGAGATAGTCAAACAGTAATGGAGTGGAACAATAGTATATGTGAATGCCTAGTTAAGAATATACATAGTTTTAAAGTGAAGGGGAAGAGAATAATGGTTATAGAGAATATGAATGGGCATATTGAAGAAATTGATGATGTAGATAATAAGAATGGTCAGTTTATGAAGGAATTTTGTCAAACAGTAAATTTGAGCATTGGGAATTTATCAAATGTATATGATGGACAATACACATGGTCTAGGAATAATGTATTTCACACAATAGATTATGTATTGGTAGAGAAAGAGGGAATGAATAAAATACAAAAAATTAAGGTGTTTGATAATGAAGAGAGAGTGTGTAATAGTGATCATAACTTTATTGTAATAGAAATGGTTAGTAATGTGATGGAGGATAGAAATAATGGTAGAAATAATAGTGAAAGATGTGGCTAGAGAGTGAATGATAAGAATAAGTTGGAAGAGTATAAAATAAAAATTGAAAAAACCATGGAGCAGTTGGTTGGGGATGAGTATAAGGACTGGTGTGGTGAAGTAGAAAAAGTGGCAAATAGGGTTTTAGTGGAGAATATGAAGAAGAATAAAAGTAATAAAAAATGAGAGTTAGTAAAACTGTAAAAGAAAAGAAAAAAGCATGCAGAGAATATAAGTGTGCTATTAAGAATAAAGAAAGTGAAAATGATATTAATGCTAAATGGGGAAAGTACTTAGAAAAGAAGAAGCTAGCTAAAATGGAAATAAATAGGTCAAATAGTAGTCATAGTAAAATAAGTTAAATATAATACGTCCTCTTAAAATGATTTTAAAACCTTAAACTAAAGATTTTTTTCTTAGAATTAAATTAATAAAATGATTTAAATGTTAGTTGAGTGTAGAGGGCTGGTAGACTCATTTAAATATATGTTAGTTTTAAAGGGGTTTTGATTTTGGACTATTTGTTTCATAGTTGTGTCAATGCTGATGGAGAGATATATGGACATATATATCAATGCAATGTGAAGTGTGTTTAGCATACAGGGCAATGTGCCCAACTGAATGCATGACCCCAAAGAGGCTCATATTTCCTGCACCATTGACCCATTCCAGCTCTATGGATTGGGAGGATAAGCATGGCAGGATAGACCACTCTCCCATCCATACGAAGCATTATTCTATTATATTATATTACATGCATTATTCCTTTGTGTACTGATGAAGGTCATGTTTCTTCAAATAATATCACACTGTTCAGATGCACATTCCTGTCAGTGTGATTCTATGTTAACATGTTCACATTGCATTGGTTGGTGATATATATCTAGAAGCGAACGTTGACGTTGGTATGGCTGTGGTCTTTTATCCTGGAATCAAATGTTTGAAAGTCTTTTAAGTGCCTCGTCTGGGTAGCTCATATATACTCAATATTTCTAAGATTAAAAATAAAAGTTAAACAAATAAAAATAATAGTAAATAATAATGAAACAAACATAATTTTTTTTATATAATTAGTTTTCAAGTTTGTGTGTCGTCACTTATATATATGCGTGAATAAAATCTTTTTGTGTTATTAGTACTGACAGTGATTGTTTTTATTATTCTTCATTAAGAGAAATATAGTTGATAAATGTTTTAAAACTCTGCTACTCCATGAGCTAGTGACATTGGGCTAATGGTCGAAATCAAAATATATAAAATGAAAAAAAAATTTTTTTTAACTTACGTATCTGCCTACTATATAAATTTTCTATGTTCAAATGCCTAGATGGCGCCCTTGTAGTGCAGATATGGTAAGACCCTCAGGTCCGCACCATTATCATATATATATATATTATTCGATGTTTGTATTTTTAAAGCAATATACATAATTATATAACTGAATATTTGTAAATACAGTAAATAAATAATTAAAAAGTTTATCCACTTAGGAGCACTTTTGATTATCTCAGTAATCTGTGCCAACTAAAGCTTTGAAATGCTTTCAAAGCTTTAATTGACACAGATTACTGAGATAATCAAAAGTGCACCTAAGTGGATAAAATTTTTAATTATTTATTTACTGTATTTACAAATATTCAGTTATATAATTACACACACACACATATATATATATATATATTCAGTATTTTAGCTTAGATTATAATTTAATTTAGGTGTTTTTAGGTAGCATAATTATAATGCTAGTTTGAAAACTGGGTTGTGTTAGCTTGGCAGATAGAAGCTATCTGCTTTAGGCACAATTAATTAATTATGTGTATATGTATTGTATTTGTGTATGCATTGCAAGTGTGTCTTTATAATGTACATGTTGTAATGTCAAAATTTAAAGAGTTATCAGTAAAAGTTGAAACTAATTAGTTAGGAAGGGGAGAGGGTTTGCTTTAGAAATGTCAAAATTGAAGGTCTAAAGATCGATAGAAAAAGGGAGGAGAATTAACTTAAAAATTTCAAAAAGTAATTAAGAGTTAAAATATAACAGTTCAAGAATTTTTTTTTTTTCAAGTAATTAAATGTGCTTTCTCTCTTTACTTAAAATATTAAAGAGAAGAAAAGGAAAAGACAAGATGAAACTAAGAGCTTAAAACATAATTTTTTTATCTAAATTAAAAATATCTCGTTTATAATGAATTGATTTTAGAAATATATATGTGCATAAATGATGAGTTGATTTTAAATATAGCAAAATGTGAGCTTGTTAATAAAATAAATATGTGCATGCTAAATATTAAGAAATAAATAAAAGTCATAAGAAATTTCCTCAAGTATTGTATATATTAATAGCTACATAAAAGAATAGAATTTGCAATGGCTACCAAAGAAAACATATAATTAAAAGCTTATCTAAAGAATGTAATTAAAAACAGGGGATGAATTCCAACAACAGAGATAGCTGGTGGACATAAAAACCAATTACCAAAATGACAACAGGTCATCATATAAATAGTCCAATTTTTCATTGTTCAATCAATTTGGATCACAATCAGATCAGTGCAGTTGAGTTCAATCTATCAGTTGAGATTAAATCAGTCTATCAATCAGTTTTACAATCATGCAGTGTTAATCATCATCAAAACATACAAATTTTGCTCCAGCCCTTAGCAATTTTGCCCAGTAAAAGTGATGCTTGCTTAACAACTAAAAGAAAAATGCCAGGATATTTAACTGTCTCAAAGAATAGTGCCACGGAATTAGAAGCCTAGAAACCACAAAACTTTGGATCCAACTGGTTGGAAAATTTTCATTTAACGCCTCAACCAGCAAGAAGTCAACATTCAAATCCTATAGGTAATAAATAGCTTTTATTATTTCCATTTCTGATATTAAAGTAGCCATTGCAATCCTTAAAGCCTCCAGAGTCAATTAATAAATGAACTCTATAGCATGCATAAAGAACTATTGATGTGCATGTTCATTATATTGATTTCATGTATTTATCTAATCCCAGGTAGTATTTAATGCTTTTATTGTATTATATTGCTATTGTATATCTTACTATAATATGGGTGTGACTGAGGTTATAATAAGCCATTGTTTCCTTTAAATTAAGTTTTATATCTAAGTAGTTAAAATTAGAATAATAAATGTTTAGTTAAAATAAATTATCTTTAAGCTTAATATTTGTTGGTCAATTCTTTTTACCATTAATTGAAGCAACAATTTGTTTTTGTACTACTTTTGATTGAGCTTGTTGGGATATTTTAGGTGCTGAATTAGTCTGCCATCCTTCAAAACATGTTAGTTCTTGTAGCATAGTTTTCAGATTGTGAAGGCAGGATTTTAAAATAAAGGTATGCTGTCATTTCCTGATTTTAACAAACCATTCTTTGTACAAACAGACAGAAGCAGGTTTGGATTGAAGGCTACACTGTTTTCAGATACAGGAAGGGGGTCAGCGCAGAGTTCTTTGTTTCATTAGCCATTTACTAAAGGGACTGGAAATGAATTATACTGTAACTGAGAAAAAAGCTCTGGCTGTTGTATGGGCATTCAAGAAATTCTGGCAGTCTTTAGTAGGCTCTGAAGTGGTACTAATCACTGACCATAAGATTCTCAAATTTATTAATCATAGCTTCCTGAATAATTGCAGGCTAATAAGATGGAGCTTATTCTTGCAGGCATTTAATTACAAAGTGGCATACTGTTATGGCAAATAAGATATTGTAGCAGACACTTTAAGCCAATATCCAGTAGCTCAAGAACAACACTTAAGTTGCAACAGAGTGTATATAGCTGCCACCAAAATATATAAAAGAAATTGGATAGAAGATGATTTGCATAGATTAAAGGAGCAGCAAGAAGAAGATAATGACTGCAAACAAATAATGGAGTATTTGTGCCATCAGCCTGTAATGAAAATGGCAAAAAATCCATTGTGGAAGTATCAGAATTACTGTTGCTTGAAGGGTGGCCTCTTACAACATGTATTATGAAAAAACACGCAGTATTCTTTTGGTCACCATGAGAAAGCAAATAATTAAATATGTGCATGTCACTTATGGCTATTATGGGGCAAATAAAGTTAAGGGATGGCTGAGCCACTGGATCTACTGGCAAGAAATGAATGCCGATATTAAAGACATTATTGGTGAATACATTGTATGTTCAACAACCGAGCATCCTAACACATCTGGAGTGGGCTGCTGCAACCTATATATGCCCAATGTCTGAACAGATTACTAGAAATAGACTTCCATGGACCTCTGCCTCCATTCAATAAAATGGAAATATCTCATGGTGGCATATGACATATTTTCGAAGTTGGTAGCAGCATATCCAGTAGCTCAAGGTAATGCAAAACACACTATTCAGGTTTTGGAACAACAGCACTTTAAGACTGTATGAATTCCAGACAAAATTCTGTCAGATCATGGAACTCCCTTTGTATCTAGCAATTGGAAAAAATGGATGGACAGGTGAGGAATAAAACAAATACTTACATCATTTCGTAACCCTCAGTCTAATCCATGAGAATGGATTATGAGGGAGTTCGGGCATTTATTTTGGATTTATATACAAGATGATCATCACAGATAGGTGAAAGAAACTCCACAAATAGTCAACACAAACTAGTCAAGAAATGAGTCTACAGGATTCAAACCTGTTCAGCTACATTTTAGAAGAAATATTCCATATCCAATTGAGACTAAATGGCCAGTGGGGATGAATCCAATCAACAAAAAAAGTAATGCTGAGCAAGCACTTAACTGATTAAGAAAAATGGGCATGCCATGGCAGATGAGGCAGAGAAAACCTAAGACCATATTCAGGAAAAAAGATGAGGTCATGGTAAGAGTTAATCTGGTAAGTCATCCTGAAAAACATATATACAAGAAATTCCAGCCAATATATGGTGGCCCCTATGTGATCATGTGGAAATACAGTAATAACATGTTTGTGGTAGCACAAGAGATAAAGGAAAAGGGAACACATAATGCCCAGTTGTTGATGTTAGTAAAGAGGAAAAACAACCACCAGACAGGTGGTATAAACAATAATTAAAGTTATCAGAGATAAAATGGTCAAGAGACACATTTTACTCTCAAACGAAGGGTGGTGTAATGTACCAATATCTTAGTTGTACATATAATAATTGTTATCTAAAAATTATTGAAATAAACAAGCTCACAAACAATGTAAAATTTAAAATTGATAGTGAATAATAAAATCAATTTGTTGTCCATAAATAACTGAATTAATAAATTTGTCAAAATTTAGAGTTATTATCAGTAAAAATACAATTAATTAGTCAGAAGAGATGAGAGGGTTTGCTTTAGAAATGTCAAAACTAAAAGTCTAAAGATCGATTGAGAAAGGGGAAGAATTCATTTAAAACTTTTAAAAAGTAAATAAGAGTTAAAATATGACAGTTCAAGAATAAATCTTTTTTCAAGTAATTAAAGGTCCTTTCTCCCTTCATTTAAAATACTAAAGAGAAAAAAAGGAAAAGACAAGTTGAAAATAAAAGCTTAAAATATAAATCTTTTATATAAATTAAAAATATCTCTTGTTATAATGACTTGATTTTAGGGTATTTGTGAATAATTCAACCGATGACGTTTTTGACTTACTGACTTCCCTTCCGGTAGACATCGACGTTTTTTGCATGACAACGTTGTCATGGTAACCAAGTGACTGGCATGTTTAATCCATCAGAGAGTCAATTTTTTTTTTCACCCGCGAGATTTAAAATTCGTAGAGAGGTTTGGGAAATTTTTTGATTTTTCTGTCTATTGTGATTTTGCTATCCACGGCATCACAGTTACTTTTTTTTAGCTGTTAATTCGGGTAAAGTGTTTTATTTATCTGTTTATTTTGAATTTACAAATATTTTTTGTTAATATTTCTACAATTGAATTATGTTTTAATTTCATTTTTAATTTCTGAATTGTATCATACAGAAAATTATTTTTCGTAATTTATTCTGGTAAACTGTTTTTTATTTATCTGTTTATTTTAAATTTACAAAATCTTTTTGTTAATATTTCTACAATTCTCAAATTATTTTTCGTAAATTCATCGTCAATTATAAAAACTTTTTGTTAATATTTCTACAATTCTAAAATTATTTTTCATAAATTCATCGGCAATTATAAAAATTACAGGGTGCGACGCCATTAATACCAGATTTGCATTAAATCGTGTCTTTTTAATTTAGCTGTTTATTTAAAATTTACAAAAAAATTTTGTTAATATTTCTACAATTGAATTACGTTTTAATTTAATTTTTAATTTCTGAATTGTATCATACAGAAAATTATTTTTCGTAAATTCATCGGCAATTTTTAATTTCTGAATTATATCATACAGAAAATTATTTTTCGTAAATTCATGGGCAATTATAAAAATTACAGCTATGAGAGTAATACAAGGTATAGGTGTACGCCAAGCCTAACGGCTTGTCAAAAACACAAAGGGCCTCCCCGCCAACTCCAGCACTACGCGCTGTTTTTTATAATTGAGCATAATATAGGGTGGTTTTATAAATTAGAATATAGTTTTTTCTAAATTATTTTGACACATGCATGTACATTTTAATTTTTTTTTTTCACTATTTGCCTGACCTGCATCAGATTTTTGCCTTTTTTTTTTATCACGTGACCTGCGTCACATTTTTTTTCTTTTTTTTATGTTTAATTTTTTTTTTAATTTTTATATTTTTGCCATGTTTTTTTGTTTTTTACCACGTGATCAACCGATGACGTATTACCCTGAAGGCATATCGGTCTAATGTTGCGTTTTTTAACGTGCCATGTTCACGTGATCTGCGGACACATTTTAGCGACTAAATGTGTCTGCAGATCACTTGGAGACGTTATCTTAAAAATCGCAACTTTAGACCGATGTGCCTTCAGGGTAATACGTCATCGGTTGAATTATACACAAGTTCCGATTTTAGAAACATATATGTGTGTAAATGATGAGTTGATTTTAAATATAGCAAAATATGAGCTTGTTAATAAAATAAATATGTGTGTACTAAATATTAAGGAATAAATGAAAGTTATAAGAAATTCCTTCAAGAATTGTATATATTAAAAGCTACATAAAGGAATGGAATTTGAAATGGCTACCAAATAAAAACGTGTAATCCAAAGCTTATCTAAAGAATGTAATTAAAAACAATGGATAAATTCCAACAATAGAGATAGCTGGTGGACATAAAAACCAATCACCAAAATGACAACAGGTCATCATATAAATAGTTCAATTTTCATCATTCAATCAGTTAAGATCACAATCAGATCAGTGCAGTTCAGTTGAGTTCAATCTATCAGTTGAGATTAAATCAGTTCGTCAATCAGTTTTACAATCATGCAGTGTTAATTGTCATCAGAAACATACAACCTAGCTCCAGTCCTTAGTCAGCAATTTTTCTCGATAAAGTGATGCCTGCTTAACAACTAAAAGGAAACCACAATTAACTGTGTCAAAGAATAGTGCCACAGACTGGTTGTAAGATTTTCAATTGAAGCATCAACCAGTCAATCTTCAAATCTTATAGGTAATAAGTAACTTTTGTTATTTCCATTTCTGATATTAAAGTAGCCATTGCAATCCTTAAAGCCTCCAGAGTCAATTAATAAATGAACTCTATAGCATGTATAAAGAACTATTGATGTGCATGTCCGTTATATTTATTTCATGTATTTATTTAATGTGATGTATTATTTAATGCTTTTATTGTATTGCATTCTTATTATATATCTTATTATAATATGTGTGTGCCTGAGGTTATGGTAAGTCATTGTTTCATTTAAATTAAGTTTCATATAAGTAGTTAAAATTAGAATAATAAATGTTTAGTTAAAATAAATTATCTTTAAGCTTAATATTTGTCAGTCAATTCTTTTTACCACTAATTGAAGCAAAAAATTGTTATTGTATTACTTTTGATTGAGATAGTTGGGATATCTTAGGTGCTGAATTAGTTTGCCATCATTCAAAACATGTTAGTTCTTGTAGCTAACTAGCGCCTGGGGTTTACTCCTAAACAAAAAAGTGCTTTGAATGATAGGTGTTGAAACCAGCAGCCGAGAAGAAATCTGTTTCTCTCAAATGTGGTCAGTTATATATATATATATATATATATATATATATATAATATCAGACTTGGATACAGGTACTCTTTGGGTACTCTTTTTTTGCATAAGGGGCCATGGTGGAACAATATGTAAATTGCATTGGGGAAGATCAAATATATATTAATAATAAATATTGTATCATATTTTGTATAAAAGCCATAATTTTACCTTCATAAAGTTATTTTGTTAAAGAGTCAAAAGTGAATATAGAAAGTCTTTATTCCTTCAGCAATAGATAGACACACCATTCGGTTCAATATATATATATATTTTGTAGGAGTATATATACTCATACATAAATGTAATCAATATGTATGCATTATATTTGCATTATTATATTTATGAAAATAAATATATAACTTGTTAAATTAGTATTTTTCATTCTTTAAAATGAAAAAAACACAGTGTTGACAAAAGACGGTTGACAAGGTGATAAATGACTTCTGAGTTCACAGTTTATCGAATTAAAGGAAATGAAATTAACTTAGTGTTTAATCTCGAATTGTTATTGCAACAATGTAGAATGCGTATGCTTCAGCAAGCTGATAGAGCGAGATATACGATATTAATTCTATTTTTTTTGTTAGAAGAATAAGGATTCTATTTTTATCAGCTATATCCTCATAAAAACTTCTACTATGTTTGATTTCAAAGAACAATGTAAGTTGAAGTTTATATTTTGAACAATTTAATACTCATTAGAAGAAATCTTTTATATTTGTTCAAAGAAAGTAATCTAAATATATTTTCATGTTCTAATAAAAAATTGTTTGAATTACGTTTTAAAATCTGAAAGGCATTTTAAAAAAAGAACATGTTTACAAAAACTTCATTCAAATTTAATGTACTTGACATTATAAAGAAAATGCAAAGCAGCTAGAACACCAATTTATCATGGGATAAACAAAATGCACTCACCTAATCAAATATATGTGGGAATAACATCATTTGCTGAATGCCTTAAAATTATAAATAAATTAGATCTTCAAAATGGAATTATGAATGCCTTAAAATTATAAAAATTATATCTTCAAAATGGAATTATAATTGTTAATAAAGGAACTGGGTATTAAGAATGTGAATATAAAGACGAAACTAAATGTCAACTCAGGATATCCTAATATTATTCTCTTTAATGTTTAACAATGAAGGAATCAAAAAACTGCATCTTCGAAGGATTTTTATTCACGAGGAACATTAACTTTTGTAAATATCATTTAAGATTTTTGAAAGTTATAATTGGGAAAAGTTAATTTCATTTCCTTTATCATCGTATTCATTTTATTATAAAAATGAAGAATAAGAGAGAATTAATAATTTACAATATTTTTGTTTTTATTTATGATTAATAAAGATTTAAATATCAGTTAATAAATGTTAATTTGGGAAAGGGATAATGTGTACTTGGAGGTAAGAGATTAAATTATTTTTAAATCCACATATTATTATTTTCTATGACATGACAATACATTGTTTATACTAATCTAAATAGTTTAATAACAGTAATGTATGATAAATGAATAAATGATTAACATTGATGTGAAGTATATATTTTTATATTAATAAATATAAATTACAATCATTTTAATAAATGAAGGTATTATATACAAATGATTGGATTATTTGTATAACCCAATTATTGTAAAATAGTGTTAATATAAATGTCTAAATATTAAGATACTTATATTTTATATACATTGTAAAATCATGTAGTGTTGTAGGTTTAGAAAATATATCTACCGTAAGCAAAGAGAATATTTATATTTTTAATATAAGGAGATAGATATATAAATATTTTTTTATATATTGTAAAATTTAAATTATTTAATTGTTAAATAAATAATTATGTTTTTTACATTAAATGAAGTCTTCAATTTTGTTTTATTTGATTTAAAGAATTAGTGAGATTCGTTGTTAATATTACTTTAAAATATTGATAGGAACCCCTGAAGAGAGTAAATTGTTAAACTTCCCTGAGTTTGAAATCTGAGCATAACGGTAAAGTTAATTAAGGTGAAAATTGATTTGATGTGGTTTAGATATAATATTTTTTTAATAATAAATTAGTTATTGGGAACAAATATAATTTTATATCAAAATTAAATCACATCATTCATGGCATCCTATATGAAAACCTTAAATCTGACTATAGTGAGATGCGACTGCCTTAACTTATCTTGTTGAGAAGGGGCATACCGTTACATATGGTGCACACAACTAGGGCCTTGAATAATAAATTCCATATCATTATTATATTGAATCATAGATTTTATATTGCTTGTATAGTGATACAAAACATTGAGGGATAAATAGTATTAAAAATAATCTCATATTAAATGTATTGTAAAATAGTAGGTAATAAAATAATGGAGACTTTGAAAATTAAATAGTTAAAATTTAAATCACTTGCTTAAAAATATAATTTTAAAATTAGGCATTAGAGTAAGAACACATATATATTTTGAAAAGAGAAAGGCATCGCATTAATATCCTATGATAAATAATATATTATCGTATAAATAAAGTTATATTTAAGATAAAGTTAGTTTTATGATTACAAGAAGTGTAAAATATTTTCTTCTAATACTAATAATAATATAGAAATGCAAACTGAGATACTTAGTTCAGATATAGCTGATGATACTATGAATAGTACCAGTGAACAAATAGATATAGGTGTGTCTGAGAGTAGTTCTATATTAGATACTCATGTTCCAAAAACTAAAGATATTATTGACAAACCTATAGAAAATAAAACCAGCGATAATAATCCATCATTAAGTCAAATGATGTTAATGATGCAACAAATGATGGAAAATTTATCTACAAACATAGATATCAAAATGGAAAGTATGCATACTCAGATGGAAAATCTGAAAGTAGATTTGTCTACAAATATCGGTACTAAGATGGAATCAAGCAGACAAACCCAACACTAGATTTGACACAGAGTGATTTAAATTACCTTCCTCACATAACACCTATTTCAAAAAACTGTAATACAATGTCTAACAGTTCATCTAGGAGCCACATATCATATGTTAACATAGCAAAAATTGGTACTACAAGTCCATCTAAGTCTATACAAAATACCAACAACTTAAAAACTAATTCATACAACGAAACCTGCTCCATACCCGGAACAGCAAGTAAAATTAATCATGACCTTACCATGTTAGATATACTAAAACTAAAAAATCTACAACAGGAAAATCAAACCTTCTTGAGGCTTGAAACCGATGAATTCTCCATAAATGACTTCACTGAGAAACAATACCAAGGCCTCTGTGTTGACTTCAACCAAACAATACCTCCAACCCTCCTCAAATCCTTAGTAAACTACCACAATGATAAAAGAGTTGTTCTGGCAGTGACAGAACCAAATTGCTCACTCCATAAATTCCCCATTACAGCACTATACGAATTGATAAAACAATACAAATTAACAGAGGGCATACACCGGATCCTCACTCACCCAAATGACAGATACATTGCTGTTGAATTTGCTACTTGGGCCTTCCGAAATGAATTTAAATCAAATTTCAAAAAACTAGACAACAAATTCCTTATATATGTTGATACAAACAGACCTGCTACCCTTATTGGAACCCTCAAAAATTGTATCTTGGGCCTTGACAATAATCTCCTCCAAGAAATCCTTTTACCTTATGGGAAAATCCAGAATTTCTCACATCTGCCAGTAGACAAGACGATCAAGTCCATCCTATTCAACACTGCATCATTTCAAATTCAACTAAGAAAAGGCCTAGGGCCCACCGACATACCAACTACTATTAAAGCAAAAGGTTGTCCAATGATACTTTCCTTCATTGGCATCAGGCCGCAATGTTTTCATTGCGGCCTAAGAAAACATCTCATAAAAGAATGCCCAGCAAAAATATGCACCTCTTGTGGTCAAAAGGAAAATAAGTTTCACAAATGTAAAGCACCTCATACACTCACACCTGCTAATGTCACACATAATGAAATGCCAACCACAAACACTCCAGGCCTGCATACTGCTGAAGCTGAAGTCGAATCCTACAGTAGAGTAACCAACACCAATGACCTTATGAATCCTAATAAACTCAAGGGAAAACCATCCAATGACAGCAAACAGATAAAAATAGCATATCAAAACCCAAATGGCTCCAAGCCCAGAGATAACTTGCAGAAACCAGACAACTTGCCAAAAAGATCAAAATCAAAAGAACCAAATAATGCCTCTAGACACAAAAATCTAACAATCTCATCTGACGATACAGATGATGCATCTCTCAGCATAGACCATCAAGACCATAACAATGCACTCGGAACCCCAAGACCTCTAAGATCAAAACCAGCGGTTTCTAACACTAAATCTATAATGGACGCATCGAAACTATCAATATCCTATATGAATTCATCCCATATGAAAGCTCCCACATCTACAAAAAATAGCTTCACCACCCATCTCTGACTATGACTCAGACATGGATTTCAACCTACCCCCTAATGCTAATAATAAACAAAAATCTTCCAAACTTTCAAAGGCCTACTCTGAAGAAGAGGACTCACACCTATCTACTGCTTCCAAGCCAAACTACGTAAAGTTCTACTTTCCCTACAGTGTAAAGTCTATTCTGGAAAAAAACAAGAGGAAGGTACAAAGTAAACCAAAAAACTCTCTGTCATAAATCACACAATGAAAATGAGCTCTTTCGAGCTGATTTCCACAGGCCATCCTTGCCAGATCAGAAATTCAGTGATCACAAGGACCATTACAACCTTCAATCAAAGATTCTGCTGGTGGTCAAACCAAGCAGCAATAATCTTTATAGATAGGATCAAGTGCCAAATCATTGGTCTTAACATCAGGGGAATTAATTCTACTGACCATTTATATGTGATTAGGCATTTTTTCCATCTTACATCTCATATTTTATTCTTAGGAGAGACCAAATATCACCTAAACTCCAACCCTCACATAATTCTCAAACTTTCAAAACTGGGCTTCACTCTTCTGTCTACTAATACATCAGCTGCTGGAGGAGTAGGAATCATCATTATTAACAGGAAACCACCTTCTTCCTATAAAGTGCTTTACCATGATGCCAATCTCATTGCAATCAAGCTTATATACCAATCAAGTGAATTCATTGCAATATACGTATACTGCCAGAACAACACATTGAGTTATTCTAGAATAATACACACCATAAATCTCATCACAGCAAACAACACAGACCCTAAAATCCTCTTGGGGAACTTCAACCTGTAATATGATGTGTTGACAGAAATACCTCTATCTCTTAGCCAGGGGTTTCATAAATGGCAGAGGTTTCTTCCCTGTGGATGCATACTCATTCTATACGAAGAGCTCCAGAACACTGATTGACCTAATGTTTTACATCTCAGAGCTGCACTATGGTTTGGAAGCCAAGCTTCAACCCATTCCCTTCTCAGACCATCTTGTGCTGATAGCGTCTCTAGATATGGACTCCTACACTCCCATAGACTACAATAAAACAATCAGAATTATAACTAAAGCTACTGCCATGGAAGCTGTCTTCTCAGATGCCTACATATTCTTTGAAAAAATTGACATTCTTAACATAAATCCTGAGGAAGTCTGGTTCGCCTTCACAAGCATCCTCCAAACCATAATCATACAGCACACCAAAAAACATAAAGGGTCAACAACCCTTATGAATGAGCTTGATTTGCTTCACCATAGGATTAAAAATTCTCAAGTGATGGTACTATAAACAACCTCCTATTACTTAAAACACAGTACAAACAGAAACAAGCTGCAATTGCTGAAATAATAGCAACAAAGAATGCTAGGTTATACTTACCTGGCCAACACTGCTGGACATGTGGCTATCTCAGATGGGCTCTGGGGGCAAGGAAGAAACAAAAAACTCCTTTATCCCTTCTCATTGTTGGTAGCCATACCTCCGGCAACCAAATGCTCATTCAAATAGAGTCATATTTCAAAAACCACCTATCAAACTCTGTTACCTACCCCACAAATCAGTGGCATGAGACATCACAAAACAATGAACATGGAATAACAATATCAAACATCAAAAACCACTTGGCCGCCCTACCATCCAGGATTACACGACATTCCAAAGTTCATACTTACACACCTTGAGAATTTCACAGCTCCCATAGTATTAAAACTAATTAACCATCTTGCAAACAGCAAATAAAATCATCCCCAAACTTTATCCCATAGCGATGGTCCCTTTTCTTAAGAAAAACCGGGATGCATCTGCTCTATCTAGCATAAGACCAATCTCCATTACCCCAATCCTGTTAAAGGTCAGTGAAGGTGTGATCAAGGAGAAAATACAAGATGTTATTCTGGACAACATATCCCAGTCGCAATTTGCAAAGAAGGGCTCATCCACACTCTGCAATCGGGGAGGTAAAAATTCTCTGTGATCATATCAGATCCAAGAATCTATACAAACCCATTGCCATTCAGCTAGACATCTCTGAAGCATTTGATTCAGTAGATGTCAACATCCTGCTCAATTGCCTCTCAGCACTAGACATTCCTACTCAAATCATTCAGATATTGGAAAATCTACTAAACAACAGAAAGGACCACATTTCCCTGAATGGTTTCTTTACAGATGGTTTTATTCCTACAAAATCCATACCCCAAGGATCTCCACTTAGCGGTCTCCTATTTATACTCTACTTAAACCCCCTTCTTAAACAGATTGAGGCAGAACTTCCAGGAATCTATATACCCCAGCTGAAGAAACACTGTAAAACATTTGCCTACATGGATGATGTCCTTGTCACCTTACCCTCCCAAAAATATCTAAAACCTCTCATACAAATAATCAAAAAATTTTCCGAATCCTCCAAACTTTCCTTCAACTTCAACAAGTCATCGGCCTGGAAAATCAACACCGGCAAGAAGAGCAGACCCCCAAAACTTTTTGGGGTTTCCCATATACAAGTCACCACAAGCCATGTCGCTACAAATACAGAATTCCATCATTGAAGCTGCCACCAACACAGTTAAAAACCTTGCCAAGGTTTATTTATCACTGCAAGGGAAAATCTCTCTCCTCAATATCAAGGTAATGGCAAAGATTAGCTACTATCTACCCATAATTAACACGACAAAGACTTTCAATACAAAAATCAACCGAATCTGTGCACGGCTGTTGTGGAATGGTAAAACAGCGGCCATAGGAATTGAACGCATGCAGCGACATAGTAAAAATAACGGTATGTCATTGCATGCAACGTTTTCTATATATTACCAAAAGTGCCACTCTCTGATCCACATCCTACAAAAGAAATTTCCCCAGATTGTAGCGGAACAACCAGTCATTCCATCAGACAGACCTCCACCTTCAAAGATAAGCTGGCTAAATCAGATACTTGACTACCTTTTCGCTCACAATGGCCACTCTACCCTAGTATTCAGACAAAAAATCTCCATTTGGGATGCTCATGGCCTGCTATTTCCCACACAAAACTCTACCATTCCTTACCTCGGTGGTAACAATCACGTGGTCACCAGGTTTTTCAAGCATCTCAAGCTGGAGCCAAGGTTCCTGGACTTTCTCATAAAAAATCAACCTGAATTCACTCCAGACTAACTGGTTCCAGAACTACAGGAGATTCCTAAAGAATATAGATCCTATGTGTTACAACTGCCATAGAACCTGTGAAACCTTTGATCATATGATAAATGATTGCCCAGCATATGACAAAATCAGAACTTTCATTACTTACCACTGCCACATTTCCCTGAACAAAATCTTAAATATTAAATGCTGCTTCCTGTCCAGGGATTATGTCACCACAAGACTCTCAACCTTTTTCACTTATACCATGCGGATGGCCAGATGTCGCAACAAGTTTACCTTTCCTCATCCCAAGCCTGAAGATACATTCATTTCCAAGCTAAAGGAATTTTGCCATAAGGACAGAATAATCTCTTCCAGATTTTTGTTTGACAACACGTGGAGCCTGATTAAGCTGGATTAACAACACCAGTAACTACATCAGAACATTTGGTTGCCTGACTAACATGGATAACTATTATTTTTGATTTACAATTGTATCATTATTACATATGGTTTTTCAATAAAATTATTTATAAATAAGATGGAAAGTGTGAAAGTAGATCTGTCTACAAATATGGATACCAAGATGGAAAATACGAAAGTAGATATTACAAATGAATTATCAATAAAATTAGATAATATAAAAATAGATTTGAAGGACGAGTTATCACAAATACAAACAAATATGAATAATGAAATTCAAAAAAATTAAAAAGGTTATTGAAGAAACAGATCTTATGTGTCAAAAAAGATTTTTTGAATTTGAAACAAAGCTAGAAAATAAAGTAGAAAACAAATTTTCAGAAATAAAAACTGTATACAATCATCTCCAAATTCATATGTATAAAATCCAAAAAGAGACTGAAAAAGTTTTAGATGAGAAAATAAAAAATGTCCACATAGAAGTTAATAACCAAGACAAGAAAATTCAGTATATGGAAAAAGATTTTCAGTGTTTAAATGTGAAGCAAAATTTGATTGATTCAGATGTAAAGTTAAATAAAGATAATATTGAAATATTATTAGATAATCAATCGGAGATATGTAATCAATTGGAAAATAAAAATATTACCGTAGATAAAACCATAAAAGTTTTGAAGGATGAGTTTGAGAAAAAAAGAAAAATAATGATGGAAAGTTATACCCAAGCTTGTAAAAGGATCAAATTATCTAATATGAAAGAAGACACTACTTCAGATAAATTTAATCAAATATTAAAAGCTATTAATAGGATAAGGGAAGATCCAAATAAAAAGGAACATCAAGATGAAATAGTGATTGAGGTGGAAAACATGCAAAGGGAACAAAATAATGAGGATAATATTAGTTATTTTATAGGAGACTTTGCTCACCATCACAATCAACAATCATCTATAAATCTGTAAAAAGAAAATGTTAGCAATACAAATCACGTATTACAATCTAATGTTGTAAATCAATTTGTAAAATTAAAACATTTTCAAGGGTTTACAAATGAAGCTCCAATAGAGCATCTAAAGAGTTTAAATTTATATTTTTCAGTAAATACTAATTTGACAGAAGGTGAAAAATTGATAGTAGCATACAGTTATTTACAAAGTGATACTTTATCAATGGTAATCGTTATTCCAAATACCTAAAACTTTTGAAGAATATCAAAAATTATTGATAAAGAATTTTTGGAATAATGATCATCAAATATCACTGTTGTATCAAATATTTCAGGAAAAATATAAAAATATGTGTGGTAAAACTCTTATTAATTTTTTTAGAAGACAGGTGTCAAAACTGAAAACCCTTGATACTTATCATTTTAGCCAAAATCAAATTATTCGTATTGTAAAACATAACTTACCTATGAAAATTGAGCAGTCTTTACTATTTTCTAATGCACAAAATATCGAACAAATTATAGATATTTTAAATAATATTGACTCAACTAACCAAAATGTTAATCAAAATTATTTTGAAAGAAAAAAAGAAAATATTCAAGTAAATGCTATTAATTATAAAAAAAGAAAGCATAAGACTTTTAATCATTCACAAAGTAAAACAACGAAGAGTGATAATAATGCAGATGTTAAATTAAGTTCTAATACACGTCAAATTTTAGAAGTGGATTGAATAAAAGTAAAATAGGGTATAATAAAAATATACCCAAAACAACAGCAAAATTAAATTAAAGAGGGTCTTCGGAAATAGTTCATTTCCTCAAAGACCCATATTTAAAATGAGGAACAAAAATAAAATTGTAGTTAAACAAATCACCAACATAATATGTTCAGAGGAAGATGATGAACCCAAGTATGCTGTTCAAAATTGTCCATTAATTAATATTATGTTTGAAGATTTGCAAATTAGAGCCTTATTAGAGAGTGGTAGCCAAATATCTGTAATATCTGAGGAGTTTTATAAAAGGTTGACGGATAAAAATCCACATATTAAAACCTTACCTCTAAAATCAGTACAGATTACCTTAGCTAATAATAAAAGGGCAAAATTAATTCAAAAGCAAATCTGGACCAACTAACTATTAATCAAACATGTATTTATCATGTATTTTTGATATTAACTGGACTTATTCATGAAATGATATTGGGAGTAGATTTTTTACATCTGAACAAATGTTTGATTGATTTTAAAAATAAGATAGTTCATATAGGTGATGAGGTTTTAAAGATGACACTATCTCCAGAGTATGATTTGTTGGAAATTGATTGTATAATGTCATATGTACCAGAAACACTTGTAAAATCAAAAATTGCTGAATCAAATTTAATTGATGGTGATAATGTTAATAAATTGCAATCTATTATTAATGAATATAATACAATATTTTCAGAAATACCAGGAGTTATTGAAGGTTTTCAGCAAAGAATAAAATTAATTCATGATCAACCTTTTCAATCCAAATCTTATTCTATTTCTTATCAATATAGAGAAGAAATATATAAACAAATTGGTAAAATTCTTGAATGGGAAATCATTTCCAAATGCTCTTCACCGTACTGTAATCCAGTTGTGACAGTGAAGAAGAAAAATGGGTCGATGAGATTTTGTTTGGATGCTAGGCAACTAAACAAAATTACTGTCCCTGACAGAAATATACCACCGCCCATACACGAATTATTCGTGAGATTTGGAAACAAGAAAGTATTTTCTACTTTCGACTTGACCTCAAGCTATTGGCAGATAGAACATCATCTTCCGAAGATCGCCAATATACCACATTTCTGTATGAAGGATTTACTTACCAATTTAATAGGATGCCATTTGGATCAATAGTGATGCTGCTTTGATTCGATACTTAGATAAAACATTATCTCCTGATATAAAACAGATTGTGACAATGTATGTAGATGATGTTATAATTGCATCAACTACAATTGAAGAACATCTTCAACATATAGAAATGTTTTTTAAAGAGTGTTCTGACAAAGGAATAAAAATCAATTTTAAGAAGAGCACTTTAGTATCTAATGAAGTGATCTTCTTAGGTCATATTGTTGGTCACAATGGGATTAAACCTCATCTGGATAAGATTAGTGCTATACAAAATTTCCCTAAACCCACAAACAAAAAACAAATAAAATCATTTTTAGGATTATGTAATTTTTATAATCGTTTCTACCAAAAATTTTCTGATTGCATGGAACCATTGTTAAAACTCATTAGAAAAGATGAGAAATGGACTGAGGAACAAGAGGATGTGTTTGCTAAAATCAAAGCTGGATTTTTAAAGCAAACTATATTAGCTTTTCCTGACTTTAGCAAACCATTCATCTTACAAACAGATAGTAGCAGTTACGGATTAGGGGTAACTTTATCTCAAATCCAAGAAGATGGCCAAACAAGAGTCCTCTACTTTATTAGCCATCTATTAAAAGGTCCTGAATTGAATTATATGGTTACAGAGAAAGAAGCCCTAGTAATAGTGTGGGCTTTTTAAAAATTTTGACAGATGCTTCTCAGATCAGAGGTGATTGTGATAACTGATCATAAAAGCCTCGAATTCTTGAATCACAGCTACTTGACTAATTCCTGATTAGTGAGATGAAATCTGTTATTACAAGAATTCAATTATACAATTAAATACTGTAAAGGATCCGAGAATGTTGTAGCTGATGCACTAAGTCGAAATCCATGTAAATCAGAACAACTACATTTATCGGTAGATAATGCCTACATTATGAATGTTGACCTGATAGTTGATGAAAATGTAGAGAACGATTTATTAAATATCCATAATTTACAAAATTAAGATAAAAATTTAATGCTGATTATTAAAACATTAAATAAAGAGGAAATTCTATATACAGCCAGTAATCTTCAATTATATAAGATAGATAATATGGTCTTAAAATATAAAATAAATGATAATTTAAATGAGTGGAGGGTAGTAATACCTGAAGTTCTAAAAGACCCACTCATAAAATATATCCATTGTTTATATGGACATTATGGTGTCTATAAAACTGAACAAACAATAAAGAATTGGTTTTATTGGCCTAATATGCATAAAGATATTTTGAATGAAATTCAAAATTGTCAAATATGTTTGAGAACTAAACCAGTAAATAAAAATTATGTTAGTTCAATAAATTCTAACATTCCAGAAAGACCAAATGAGATCTTAGCTATAGACAACTATGGACCTTTACCTCCATTTAATAAAAAAAATTTTTAGTAGTAGCTTATGATCTCTTCTCTAAATTTGTGTCTGCTTATCCAATACCCCAAGCTAATACTAGATATACTATTAAAGTATTAGAAACCCTCCATTTTGAAAGGATAGGGAAACCTATGATGATCTTAACTGATCATGGCACACCCTTCCTATCCAAAGAATGGAATACGTGGGTAAATAAACATCAAATAAAACATGTGCTTACTTCTATAAGAAATCCTCAGTCAAATCCATGTGAACGTGTAATGCGAAAACTTGGATGTTTTTTTAGAACTTATTTGAAAGATAATCACAAGGGGTGGGTAAAGCACACACCAGATATGGTAAATTATATAAATTGGAGTGTTAATGAGTCCACTGGATTTGCACCCATTAAATTGCAATTAAAACAAAATAACCAATATTATTTAAATATTATAAACCACCAATCCCTGATTTAACCATAAACATTGAAAAGGATAGAAAAGAAGCTTTAGAAAGAATGATACAAATGGCTCAAAAGCGTCATAAAAATACATACAAGTCAAACTATCAATTCAAAGTAGGTGACAAAGTATTTTTAAAGACACCACATGTTAGTAATCCACAAAATTTTATTTTTCATAAATTTTGTAATAGCTATGAAGGACCATTTACCATTATAAAGAAAGCTGGACCAAATGCATACTGGTTGGATTGTGATGGTGAGATACAAGGTACTTATAATACATGTATATTAAAGTCCTATCGAGGAAAAATATATTAATTGTCTTAAATAAACAATTAGCATGAGTTTTGTAATACCTAAATTATGTAATAATTATTAGGATTATAGGGAGAAAATGTAAAGAATTAAGAAGTGAACATGAAGTAAATACTATATATGATTGTGTCTAACTAAGATGGATCATATAATTAATGTGGAAATGGAAGACTGGTTACATATAGGTTGGCAAGTTCACAAATGAATTCCAACTAATATATTTATTGGATGTTAAAGATAATCTAGTAAGTCTCAAAAATTAAGGAGCAGGATTGGCATTTTAAATTGATTTATACATAAAGCACTTATAAACTAGCTAATTAAAACTTAGTTATAAAATAATCAGTTTTTCTACCATATAATTATTTTGATATACCATTTCAAATACTTAAAATATTGATAAGGATACATTATATAGAAATTAATAGAAAGAAGTGAATAAAAAAAAGTAATCTATATAATGATTTTTGCATAATAAAATATTACATTATTTAACTGTAATAGGTAATAATTTTAAAATAAAATAGTCAGCATATTTAATCTATGATTTGATCAAAACAGATTATATTAGATGTACCATATTTAAGACATTATAAAAAAATAAGAACCCAATTGCCCATAAAACAATTTAATTATTATTAAATATAATAATCAATAATACTTTTTTCCTACTAATAATTGATGAAGAATTTAAAATCTTAAGTCGAGGGGAAAAGAAAAGAAAATATGAATTGTAATGATGAATTAATGATAACAAAGATGAAGAATTAAAATAAAATGTTAGTTTATTTTAATTTCCTTAGTCGAGGGGAAATGTAGGAGTATATATATATATATACTCATACATACATGTAATCAATATGTATGCATTATATTTGCATTATTATTATATTTATGAAAATAAATATATAACTTGTTAAGTTAGTATTTTTCATTCTTTAAAATGAAAAAAAGACGTAGTTGACAAAAGACAGTTGACAAGGTGATAAACGACCTCTGGATTCACAGTTTATCGAATTAAAGGAAATGAAATTAACTTAGTGTTTAATATCAAATTGTTATTGCAACAATGTAGAATGCATATGCTTCAGCAAGCTGATGGAGTGAGATATAAGATATTAATTCTATTTTTTTTGTTAGAAGAATAAGGATTCTATTTTTATCGGCTATATCCTCATAAAAACTTCTACTATGTTTGATTTCAAAGAACAATGTAAGTTGAAGTTTATATTTTGAACAATTTAATACTCATTAGAAGAAATTTCTTATATTTGTTCAAAGAAAGTAATCTAAACATATTTTCGTGTTCTATAAAAAATTGTTTGAATTACGTTTCAAAATCTGAATGGCATTTTAAAAAAAAGAACATGTTTATAAAAACTTCATTAAAATTTAATGTACTTTACATTATAAAGAAAATGCAAAGCAGCTAGAACACCAATTTGTCATGGGATAAACAAAATGCTTCGCCTAATCAAATATATGTGGGAATAACATCATTTGCTGAATGCCTTAAAATTATAAAGAAATTAGATCTTCAAAATGGAATTATGAATGCCTTAAAATTATAAAAATTAGATCTTCAAAATGGAATTATAATTGTTAATAAAGGAACTGGGTATCAAGAAGATGAATATAAAGATGAAACTAAATGTCAACTTAGGATATCCTAATATTATTCTCTTTAATGTTTAACAATGAAGGAATCAAAAAACTGCATCTTCGAAGGATTTTCATTCGCAAGGAACATTAACTTTTGTAAATACCATTTAAGATTTTTGAAAGTTATAATTGGGAAAAGTTAATTTCATTTTCTTTATCATCATATTCATTTTATTATAAAAATGAAGAATAAGAGAGAATTAATAATTTACAATATTTTTGTTTTTATTTATGATTAATAAAGATTTAAATATCGGTTAATAAATGTTAATTTGGGAAAGGGATAATGTGAACTTGGAGGTAAGAGATTAAATTATTTTTAAATCCACATATTATTATTTTCTATGACATGACACTACATTGTTTATACTAATCTAAATAGTTTAATAACAGTAATGTGTGATAAATGAATAAATGATTAACATTGTTGTGAAGTATATATTTTTATATTAATAAATATAAATTACAATCATTTTAACGAATGAAGGTATTATATACAAATGATTGGATTATTATTTGTATAACCCAATTATTGTAAAATAATGTTAATATAAATGTTTAAATATTAGGATACTTATATTTTATATACATTATAAAATCACGTAGTGTTATAGGTTTAGAAAATATATCTACCATAAGCAAAGAGAATATTTATATTTTTAATATAAGGAGGTAGATATATAAATATTTTTTTATATATATTGTAAAATTTAAATTATTTAATTGTTAAATAAATAATTATGTTTTTTATATTAAATGAAGTCTTCAATTTTGTTTTATTTGATTTAAAGAATTAGTGAGATTCATTGTTAATATTACTTTAAAATATTGATAGGAACCCCTGAAGAGAGTAAATTGTTAAACTTCCCTGAGTTTGAAATCTGAGCATAACGGTAAAGTTAATTAAGGTGAAAATTGATTTGATGTGGTTTAGATATAATATTTTTTTAAATAATAAATTACTTATTGGAAACAAATATAGTTTTATATCAAAATTCAATTACATCATTCATGGAATCCTATATGAAGACCTTAAATCTGGCTATAGTGAGATGCGACTGCCTTAACTTATCTTGTTGAGAGGGGGCATACCATTACAATATATATATATATTGATTGATTGATTGATTGAAACAGAAACTCTGTTTCATGTATGTATTCTAAGATTTATTTACCCTTCCGCCTAAAAAAAAGGCAGATGTATATGTAAGAAGTTGATCTTATTTTTTTTTTAAAAAATAAAGCAAAAAATGTAAAGTTAAAAGAAAATCATTATTTTCTATGATTGAAAACAAAAAGATAAACCATTATTGATTTTATAATTTTAAATTAGGAGATAAATATTTTTCTAAGTATTTATTTAAAGCTGGCATTTATTAAAATATTACATGTTAATTTTTGAAATGATGTTATTGTACAAAATATAATAATCACTTGAGGCAAACTTGTCAAATTGAAAAACATAGCTTAATTCTCATGATTCCTTATCTGTCCTGCTCAAAGAAGTGGACCAATCATCAAGAAGAGAAAAGCACTTGGGCTTAAATGAAAGCTGTGTAACACATCAGATACATTGGGAGTGCTGCTGAATCAATCTAGATATCAGGGTATAAGTAGTTGAGTTTGAAGTTTGGAGGGGATTTTAAAAGGAGTTAAAAAGTAAGAAACATGAAAGAGTTAAAAAAGTTAAAAAGTTTTATCTAAGTGTTGCTTAACTGTTTAGTTGACAACTGATTTTAGTTACCTTGGAATATAATATTTACAGCCACACTGCTGATGTTAAAAAAGAAAGTATTAATAAGGAAATCATAAGGATGGAAAGCAAATCCGTAATAGCTTCTCTTTGTCTATAGCCATGAATCTCCAAGACTTGCCAGAGTGAACATCATGGAAAGTAAATAATGCCATTCAGCTTAAATAAACTGACCCCTTTTTGAAATGCAGTAGTAACCTGAAGTGGATGAACAAACCAGATAAAATGAAGGTAACAAATTCACAAAATGTTAAATACTTATATGTGTTTATAAAAAAAAGACACAAAATGTCTTTCTTAAAGTAAATCATGAATAATTATAGCTCTATGAAAATACGTTTTATTGATGATAAATCATAAATACATAAATGTCTTAAATGTCTATAACAAAAAGGCATTTTTAATAAGGTAAATCATAAATGATTATAATTGTTTATATATCATATACATCTATACCTGAATAAATATTAAAGACTTGCATATAACATACATCTATATCTGAATAAATTATAACTATTTATATTGGTGATATACAAATATGTTTATATCTGAAAGAATTACAAATGCTGAGACATAATATACCTCCATATCTGAATAAATTGTAACTATTTATATTGTTGATATACAAATAAGTTTATACCTGGAAGAATTAGAAATGCTGAGCTATTACATATAGCTATAACTAACTAAATTATAGATGTGGATAAATAAAATATGACTATATCTGAATGGATTATAATTGTTTATATATCATAAATATCTATACCTGAATAAATATTAAAGTCTTGCATATAATATACATCTTTATCTGAATAAATTATAACTATTTATACTGTTGATATACAAATATGTTTATATCTGAAAGAATTAAAAATGATGTGATACTATATACATACAGCTATAACTAAATAAATTATAAATGCTCATAAATAAAATCTGTCTATATCTGAATAAACTATAACTGTTTATATACCAAACACGTTTGTACTTGAATAAATTGCAAATGCTCACATATAAAATGTGCTTATATCTGGATGAATTATCAATTCTGGTACACCAAATCTGTTTATATGTGGAATAATGACAAATGCTGAGATATAATATACATGTAGGCCTGAAGGAATTGTAAAGGCTTCTAAGTAAAATATATCTATACCTGGATCAGAATAATATTTTATACGAGAATCATAACACAAGGATTAATGGATACAATGGATAAATATGCCATCAATGATGAATAAGTGATCCATATAACTTAGGAGTATATATGCACATACAGGAAAGTGGGATCCCAAAGATGAACAGTCAAACATGAACTAGTAACAAACTTTTGTTGAAATGTTATCCAAATATTGAGATAACCAAAATATCTGTGGAACTGTATCAAACACAAACTAGGAACAAACTTTTATTGAATTATTATTCAAATATTGATACAACCAAAATAACTGTGGAGGACTGATGAGCCAAACATTGTTATGGAAATAAATATTGTTAAATAAATTTATTGCTATATAAAACCAATCCAGTTGTTCATGTTGCATCACTTGTTATTCATTGCACTTGTTCATGAGAATTTCATGCCTCCTGACTTATGTCTGGCATAAATAGACCTAGGTAAGTCAGGTTGTAGTGAGATGGAATTCTAGTGGCGCCATTTGGGAAATCAAACACAGGGATTTCTAGGTGTTTCCAGTATCTATGGTGCTGCATCCTCTGATGAGCAGGAAATATTGTTGTAGGGGGGTAACATCTGTATTGGGGAAAGCCAATCGATGGTTTCTTTCTATACGATGCTCATCAGGAAATAATTACAACTGAGATAATAAAGGGGCTGTATGGGGGGTCTGGTTACAATATATAAATGTGATGAGATCTCTCTTCAAACTATTTGCAGTGTATTTAAATCAAGTTATGTATTATATAGTAGCATACTTAAACTATTAACTACTAAAATTTTAGCCACTAAATTGTCTGGAATAAGGTACAATATGAAATGTGAGAGTATTCTATTACCATAACACTTATTCTTGGACATTATATATTCTATCATAAAACCTTAAAAACCATTTGAAAACCATTATGATATTTTTGACATTATATATTCCATCATGAAATCTTAAAAACCATTTGAAAATAATTATGATGGCTCCATCTTTTACTTCCATATACACTTTGAATTATTCATACTTTTTAATGCTAATTTTTTTTGAAATTTTTATCACTCAATTCTCAATTAATGTTCAAAACATCCTATGACATGTTACAACATATTTTCCAGATCATTAAATATTTGCTTCAGTTCAAAAATTGTATTGCAACAGGGTGGAAAAAGTTAAATCATCAGCCATCTTCATATGTTTTATTTATATGGATACAACATTAAAGAATAATTATAAAATAAATTTTGCAAAAAATATTTGATGAAAAGTATTCCGAAAATTTTACAGTACTCACCTTTGAAAGTTGATTGTATGTATGTCAATATTTATGAACTTTTTAATTTCTAATGGGCTTATATTAGCACAGAAAATCTAGAAAAAAAGAAGCAAAAACAAAATGACAAATTATTTAAGTATTCAATGCAAAGTGTTTACTAGTATTCTATGCTATCTGTAATGGCACACAGACGGATTTTAACTGTAAATTATTTATGTAAAGATATAATATTTTGCCAAGTTGAACCTAGTTCTGAGATTCTACACAAGCAGTGAGAGTTAAGATGTTTCCAATATTTTCCAGTTACAATAGTATTAAACATTTTTTAAACGTGTTAATGCAATTTCAATACACTTCATTTGTAGTAAAAATATTTTGCAAAGTTTGTATCCATTTGTCATTTGTTCTTTTAAAATTTGTTTTACAATTTTTCATATATGGAATTATGATCAAAGCCAATATTATTTTTGTACATCCATTATGTATATTTTTTAAATAATGTTTTTATGTAAATAGCTTATTATAAAGTACAAAATAACAAAGTAATCCACATTCTACTTGCTTAGTTGATCTTGGGAAATATTAGAGATCATAAGATTTTAGACTTGTTATAAGAATATTGGAAATTTTAGAAACATTGTGATTTATAAAAGCATTGATATAACAATATTATTGCAATTTCAACATGTCTAATTTCTTAAATTCTCTGATATTTTCTAAGAACAGCAAATTAAAAAAGAGGATTACTTTATTATTTTGTATTTTTAGTCATGTATTTACATAAAAGCATTATTTAAAAAAATGTTTTTTTTTACATATTATTTTTTACTTTTTATTGATAGTTACATTTCGTTTTAAAAAATGGTTAAAGTTACAAAATATCTGATAAAAAACAGAATTCAATAATAAGATCTGAAAATAAAAAATACACCCTCTAACAAATAAATTCCAAATTTAAATATTATTTGAGCATCTACTATATAAAACTATTTATGTATTGGCTTTTTAATTAATTTTCTAACCATTTTTACTCATTTATTATTTTTTTTTACAAAATATTTATAAAATATTAATTTTTTCAAAAGAATAATTCAGATTATAGTAGAAAATATTTAATTTAAATAATTGAGTATGATTTAAATAAATATTAACAAAATTTTACTCTACAAGTGGCTCAGTTGTTAAGAATTTTTCCTGGAAAGTGTAAAGTTGTGAATTTATCTTCTTAATGGAAACAATTTGTTTTCATTGTTAAAAATTCAAAAATGTGGACATCCCAGCAAAAACACAGACAGGGCAACTTAATATAAAAGCACATAATACGAATTCATTTTATTTTTGACAAATTATATCTAGAGACTTTTTAAAATATGGGATATCATATACATAAGTCATTAAAATAAAAATACTAATGCTGAATGTTCTGAGTATTAGCCAATCCTAACACAGCATTTAACTACTAAAACTAAATATTGAAATCTAGAATGAAAAAAAATGTTATTGACATAAAATAGCAAAATAGCCATAAAGAAAACAAAAGTATAGTGTGATACCCTCCCCTCATCTTTCATGATCATTAGTACAGTTTATAAAAATGCAAATATTAGATGTGGCTTTATATGTTTAAAGCTAAATTATTAGTCTCAAATCTGGTGGTAATTTTTATTAAAATATTGTCTTTATTTCTTATTGTAGTTTATATAAAATTAATTTCATAAGCAATATATATATATAGGTAGCAACAAAAATCAAGTCATAGAATCACTGACTTAATTCTTATGTAATGTTATATTGCTAGTGATATTAAATACGGGATAGCTGAAAATTTTTGAGGCCCATATAGCTATTTAAGTTAAATAAGTGGATTTGAAGACATATAGGTGGATTTGAAGACATATAGGTGTCTGAAAATGTCAGATTTTCTACTTAATATTTAACTATTAGATAAGCTCTGCCTTTGAGTCAGTATTTTGGATTCAGTGTCCAAAATATCCTCACACCTCACTGAAGATGGTGAATAGCTTGAAACTGGTTTGGGTATGGGGAAGTTTCTAGATAGAGATTTTAAAATGTTTTATCTTGGGGATTTACCAATAAAACTTGTTAGAGCTAGAATGCTCATTATTTTAGTTTAATATATATATATTATAATAAAAATAATAATTTTAACGGTAACAAACTATTATAAACAATACTTAAATCCACAGAAGTTCTTTCCGTTAATTTCTTAAACATGTCTCAACTTCCATTAAATTAAAAACAAACAAACAAAGTGGAAGCAAATGTCATCAATTCAAATTTCACAAATCTTGTATTTTAAAGTTAGCAGCTTGTCTATTTATTAAATGCATTTTATTCATATTTATAAAAATTGCCTCCTTAATTTTTCTTTTATTGTGGTTTCTCTCTTCATGAAGAATTTTCACATTTTCAAAATCAAATTTACATTTATATTTACATTTTTTTTCATAATCAAAGAAAACTGAAGGAGACATTAAATCACCATTATTTTTACTTTTTACATGCTTATATAAAAATTAATGCTCCCACAATCTCTTCTCAATACTGCACCTAGATTCACCTATATATGACAGCATACAATCACAAAAAATTTGATATATAACATTACTTTTCTTCTTGACAGGTATGGCATGCTTAGAATTATTGACTAATTTATAAATATTGTTTGGAATGTAGAATGAAGCATTAAACATTCTTATATATATATATATATATATATATATATATATATATATATATATATATATATATATATATATATATATATATATATATATATATATATATATATATATCCTTAAAACATTTCACTTGTGGATTTGAAATAAATGGAATAGATATCCATTGCCTACTATTAATCTTCATTTCCTTTAAATCATTATACCTTTTTTTAAATTGACATAAAGTATTGCTTATTTGTTCCATTTTATAACCAATATCAAGCAATTCCTTGCTAAATATCTCAATATTTTTTACTTTATCACTTTGGTAATGACATAATTTTTTATTCCAAAACAAAAAAGATCTAAAACTTGCCATCTTATGCATCATTGGTACTTTTGATTTACAATTTATATATTCCCTTTTTTGTAATGGCTTAATTATTAATTTATAATTTAATATACTGTCATCTCTTTTAATAATTAAATCTAAATATTTAATATTTTTTTCCTGTTCTTTTTCAATAGTCCGTTTCAAGCCATTTAACTTATTTAATTCCTTTACAAGCTAATTTATACAATTAGCATTTCCACAAACAAAAACATCATCCACGTATCTTTTGTAAATTTTAATATCTGCAAAAGTACACATATTTAAAATACTACTCTCATATGTAGATAAAACAAAATTGCAAACTTGTGCAACTACAGGCAGACCCATAGGCCAACCTTTAGACATGTTATAATATTGACCTTCAAAAGATTCTATAATGTTATCATTAAAAAATGTTAAAGAATCAACAATAAACTTTATCATATATTTACAAATACTTTTACTTTTTAATGTATGTTCAATTATTTTAATGGAATTCATACTGTCAATAGATCCATACATTTCTGTTACATCCAATGAAGCAATAACATCATTCTCATCAATCACCAAATTTTTAATACTATTTACAAAGTCAAATGATGAAGCAATAATATTTTTCCCAAAACCTAAAAAATCCTGTAGAAACTTACCAATATATTTAAAAGTCTGATACATGAATGAACTAACAAAATCTATCATAACTCATAAAGAATTACTTTCTTTATGTAATTTTATAAACAATGAGCATTGCCAATTCCTATACAAGCTTTATGATAAATGCTTAGCCAGAATCAGCACTTAAAATATCTTAGTCAGGAATCCCTCACCAAACCCCTGATCATGGTTTCATGCTTTGGCACTCCTCAGAGAGGTGTCAGGATAGGTTCAGACACAAGATCTAAAAATACCAACCCAAAGCCAAGCACTTATCTAAAAGTTATCTATTGAGCAGAAAATCTGAAATTTTCAGACATCTACATGTCTTCAAACCCAGCTATCCAACTCAAATAGCTATATGGGGCTGATAGATCTTCAGCTATACCATATATTAGTAGTCTTAGCAATATAAAATTGTATAAGACTTATGGCAGAGCATGACCCTATCTCTTAAGCTTGTAAGTTTAAACAATGAGGATTGCCAATTTTTCTACAAGCTTTGTGATAAGTGCTTAGCCAGAGCCAGCACTTAAAATATCTTTGTCAAAAACTATGTATGTAATTTTATGTTTGCAAAAATACAAAGACATACAGCACAAAAGGATATATCTTATAGTATGCATTATTATTTAAAGCTTTATTTTTAGCAGTTTTTAAAATATTGTTAATAAATTTTATTCTTTGGCTATCCATATTATATTCTTCAATCAAAAAGAAAACAAGTTTTTCCATTTTCATTTTAACTTTAGAAATATAATGACATTTCGTCATCAAACACATATGCTGATCTTTGACCTCTTTCAAACAAATCATATTATGATTCTTCAACCTCTATTTCAATTCCGAAATAGCCAATTCCCACGATTTATAAGGCATTGTATTAAATTTATTACAATTAATTTTTTTAATAATATCATCAGCAAAATGATCATTACCAGGAATCATTTCAAATGAATTTTGAATTTTAAAAGAGTACAAAGACTGCATATGTGTTTGATGATGAAATGTCAATTTATTGATAAAGTTAAAATGCAAATGGAAAAACTTGTTTTCGTTTTGATTGAAGAATATAACATGGATGATCAAAGAATAAAATTTATTAACAATATTTTGCTTTAAGTAATAACACATACTATATGAAATATCCTTCTTGTCGTGTATGTCCTCATATTTTTGCAAACATAAAATTACATAAAGAAGGTAATCCTTTGTGAGTTATGATAGATTTTGGTGGTTCATTCATGTATCAGACTTCTAAATTTTTTGGTAAGCTTCTACAAAATTTTTTAGGATTTGAAAAAAATACTATTGTTTCATCATTTGACTTTGTAAATAATATTAAAAATTTGGTGATTGATGAGAATGATGTTATTGCTTCATTGGATGTAACAGAAATGTATGGATATATTGACAGAATGAATTCCGTAAAAAATAATTGAACATAAATTAAAAAATAAAAGTATTTGTAAATATAAAATAAAGTTTATTGTTGATTATTTAACATTTTCACTAATAACATTGTTTTATCTTTTGAAAGTCAATATTATAAAATGTCTACATATTGGCCTATGGTCTGCCTGTAGTTGCACAAGTTTGCAATTTTGTTTTATCTACATATGAGAATAGTATTTTAAATATGTGTACTTTTGCAGATATTAAAATTTACAAAAGATATGTAAATGATGTTTTTGTTTGTGGAAATGGACTATTGAAAATGAACAGGACAAAAATATTAAATATTTAGATTTAATTATTACAAAAGATAACAGTATATTAAATTATAAATTAATAATTAAGCCACTACAAAAAAGGATATATAAATTGTAAATCAAAAGTACCAATGATGCATAAGATGGCAAGTTTTAGATCTTTTTTGTTTCGGAATGAAAAATTATGTCATTACCAAAGTGATAAACTGAAAAATATTGAAATATTTGCCAAGGAATTGCTTGATGTTGGTTATAAAATGGAACAAATAAACAATACTTTATGTCAATTTAAAAAAAGTCATAATGATTTAGAGTAAATGAAGATTAATAGTAAACAATGGATATCTACTCCATTTATTTCAAATCCACAAATGAAATTTTTTATGGATATATATATATATATATATATATATCCATACAAATAAAATTTTTTATGGATATATATATATATATATAAGAATGTGTTTAATGTTTCATTCTATGTTCCAAACAATATTAATAAATTAATCAATAATTCTAAGGATGTTACACCTGTCAAGCAGAAAAGTAATGTTATATATCAAATTTTTTGTGATTGTATGCTATCATAGATAATGAATCTAGGTGCAGTATTGAGAAGAGATTGAGGGATCATGAATTGTTATATAAGTGTGTAAAAAGTAAAAATAATGGTGATTTAATGTCTTCTACAGTTTTCTTTGATCATGAAGAAACATGTAAATATAAATTTAATTTGATTTTGAAAATGTGAAAATTCTTCATGAAGAGAGAAACCATAATAAAACAAAAATTAAGGAGGGAATTTTTATAAATAGGAATAAAATGCATTTAATAAATAGACAAGCTGCTAACATTAAAATACGAGATTCATGGAATTTGAATTAATAAAGTTTCCTTCTGCTTTGTTTTTTTTTTAATTTAATGGCAGTTGAGGCAGGTTTAAAAAATTAACGGAAAGTACTTCTATGGATTTAAGGATTGTTTATAATAGTTTGTTACCATTAAAATTATTATTTTTATTATAATTACAATTTTGTTTTAATTAAGGGATATTATATATATATATATATATATATATATATATATATAGTAACTAGTTACCATAGATTACATATATAAAAGTAGCTATTTAATTACAACACTAGAAGTATGCTGTTTGTTAAAATTTATTTTCTGATTTGTTTTTGTGTGTTAATATTGATAGAAAGTACAGAAGAGGAGTACATGATTGGGTTGCATGGCCACACATTAAATGCCATGGGTGAGCATAAACTAATGGGAATATAGTGAGGTAAAAACCACCATCAATCCCATTAAATAACTAATTAAATTAAATATAATATTGAATCAATGAGTATGAGAGATTAGTAAAGAATAAATCTGACAATAAGTTCAACCAGTATTAAACAAAAATAATCAAATTATCATTAACATGAACGAACAATAAAGAACAACCAAAAATCAACAGACAACATTGTGACTGGATTTGAAATGGATCTTCTAGAAATAAAAGAAGTACATTATAAAGAGGTTACTTCTTTATCCACTTCCAAACATGGAATAGATTATACAAACAATAATCTGGATGCACATATGTAAGTGCTAATTCATCAGAATATGTAGAAAAAAATCAAATAAATCTGAAATACTGAAACATGTAGATCACCATCCATGCTCTGGCTATATAGGCTATTAACACACTGGCCAACTATAAATTTACCTTCTGATCAAAAAAATATAAAATATAGTGCATGGACTAATATGTTTTCACCTACCTGAGGAAGCAAAAACTCTATGAAATATTACTGTGATGAATAAATTAATAAATACAATAGCTTATTCTAAATAATCTAAAATAATTTATAGGTTTAATCTCCTATAATTAAATATATTTATTAGGATAATTTAATAATCTCTAAAGTCTAAGCTGTATTAAAATCAATTTACACACACTGCAAATTAAACACATTAACATTTAAATAATATTTGTTAAGCAATTATTTAATAATTAACTGATTAACCATAAACAAATTTTTTTAAAAATTATATGATATTATAAAATTTTAGACATTCATTTTATATAAAAAAAAATATAGTTTCACTATATTTTACAGATGATTTTTATTCACTAAATTAATTAATTTTTAATTCATTAAGTAATGTTTTAATTAACTAAAGGTTGAAAAAACATTTATAAAATCAGAGATAATCATGTTTAAATTAGCTTAACTAATCCTTTGTTGAATTTGGAGAGAAAAATTAATGAATGAAAAGAAAAACAAAGTTTGAAAAGGCAAATTTAAATTTAGTGAAATTACATCTTCCAAAAAATATTTATTATAATTTTGAAGAAAAAAAATTAAATGGATTAAAACAAACATGTTTCACTAGAAAATATTAAATTAATGTAAGTTCTTGAAATTATCAATTTTTACATTTACAAAATTATTATTTTTATATAAAATAAAATCTATTTACTATAAATGAAAACAAAGTGTGTACACAAAAATACTTTTTAACTATAGTGTTATTTTTCAGTGGAGTCTTTCTTTGTAATTATAATGTCTAGTTTTTTCAGGTGGATTTTCTTTTTGAAGGCTTCTACACATGCACATGATTAGTTTTTTTTTTTGATGTGCAGTATTTCCAGATAGGACCAACACATATAAAGACTTTTGCTCTTAGTGGAAGACATACTTGCAGATTTTTTTAGGGGCATTTTTCTTCTCTTTTACATTTTATGGTATTTAAGACAGGTTATATGGAGGAAGATGATATTAGCTTTTAGCTGAATTTAGCATGTGGTTTCCATATTGTAGAAACTATTTTTATAACTAAACTCATAGTATGCTAATAGCCTGGTTAAATCAAGACCAGCTTCAATAAAACATCTGCTTTTTTAACAGTGGTGTAATAAGCTTTCTTCCTTCTACTGTTTTTTTCAGCAGTTAAATTTGGTCTGAAGTCCTCTCACAAGACACGTAGGTCAACTAAATAACCCAGATCCCTTTTCTATAATTTTGGAGCAAGCCTGTCTTCATGCCAATCACAATTTTGTCTCCAGCATTACACATTCAGTAATAATCAATTAGGTCAATTTTTACTAATACAATAGTTTAGTCATTTTCCTCCTTCTATGGTGATATTGGAAAATAAATTAAAAATTTAAATTAAAATCATAAAATTGTTGACATATTTTTCTAAGTAAAATTTTCTTGCAAAAAGAAAACAAGATAATCTGATTAATTAGATTGATTTGATAAAAATATCTTTTGTTTTAAAAAGAGATAAAGAGAAAAGAAAGAAAACACTAATTAATGTAAAACTTTAATAAATGTTAAAATCATATTTTTTTTATTTTCTTTTTAAAAATACTATTAAATATAAAACTTTATCTCTTATTTTCTTTCAAAAGTTAAAATTAAAAGTTTCAATAAACTTTTCAAAATCAAAATGATAAATAGGTAAAATTATTGAAGAGAGAGAAGAAAAAAATTGCTTATTTAATTTTATAATTTTAGTTTCAATAGGCTTTATTGGTTTATAAATGTACAAAAAAAGGATGAAAAAAAAGAAAGAAAAAGGAAAATAACAATTTTTGATCAGGGCTTACCATTCTCCTGATTGTTACATCAGTTTATAACAATTTACATATATTAATGGGTACACTTTTCATCTCTTTTCCCTCCCCATTCCCTCCCCCCTCCTTCCCTTTTTTTTATAGTCCTGGTGATCTACTTCTTTGGCGATGGTGAGTCTTTTTATAAATTAGAGCGAAGTAGCATTATTGACCAGGTGTCTGAAAAAATGTTAGGCGATGAAATTTTTTCATCCCTAGTGCGTATGATATCAATTTTGTTTCTAAATGTGTTAGATTGTTTCATGTCCGGTTCATACATAAGTGTACATCTGGTACACCATAGTGAGTATAACACAAATGTGCTAGCGCGGATGAGTCCATAAATACCCTTTTCAAAGGAATTGAGAAGTGTTTGTATTCCGTAATCCTTGTTTTTAAAAATTTTTGGAATGTCCCAACGGATATTATTGTATCTGGGGCATGTGAATAATAAGTGTGATAGGGTTTCTGGTTCTCTTTGACAAAGCTTGCAAATATCTTCAATATTGGTACAGTTCCTTTTATATCTACAGAAGTAAAGAGTTGGAAGTGCATCAAGATTTAGTTTTATGAGGAAATCATAGAATTTTGGCTCCAATGACCAATATTTGAAGTTTTTGGTCAACTGTTTATTTGTTAAGTTTAGATAAGTTTTCCCGTTATCATTGGAAGGGGGGTTGCAAACTGAGTAAACCTCCCAGTATTTCATTTTGTCCATAGGGGGGGGAATGTAAGATTGGGGATGCTTAATAGTGGAGAAATTAGCTTATTCCAGAAGTTATTTGTAGGTGGTGGTTTGTCTGTGGGTGTGATTTTGAGTGCAATTTCTAGATAGGGGAAAATTTTGGCGTATGATGATATTAGATTAAATATTTTTTGAATTTAAAAAATGTTGATTGAATGTAGGCCTAGTCCATTTCGAGATAGAGGGTTCAGGATTTTTCTTAAGGATATTGGCACTATTTTTTTTTCCACAATAATTTTCTACACATTGAATAAATTTTTGCTATAAACCCTTTTGTGTATATTATTATGGGTGTATAATATGTAACTCTTGTTATTATTAAGAGATTGAAGAGAGCGACTTTGGCATAGAGCGACATGTATGATTTGGATAGAGAATTAGTTATATTCTCAGATTTATTCATTAATTTCCTCTGTATCTGTGAACGCATTTCAGAGTTGCTTAAATGGAATGAAAATCCCAGGAATGGACCTGGTTTTCCTTTAAAGTATTGGTCTTGTTGGTGTCCAGTGCATATGGACCAAGCTGGATTTATGTAGATTAAACTCTAGTTTATATTCTGCTGAGTAGTTATTAAGAATTTTAATTAGTGTTGGTATTTGTTTTTTGGTGGGCAGAAAGACAGTAATATCATCCATGTATGCAACACATGTGACATTAGTCTTCATTGCAGGTATGAATATTCCAGTCATCTCACTTTCAATTGCTTTAAGGAGAGGATTAATATAAAAAGTGAATAGAAGAGCACTTAATGGTGAACCTTGTGGGATGGAGTTAAATGGAGTGAAGGTTGGTGCATATTTCCCACTAAGAGTTATATGAATTTCTCTACTTAAAAGAAGATTTGTAATCAAATAGATTAGTGCTCTGGGAATTGATGTGTCTGCTAGCGAATTAATTAAGATATTAATTGGTACCATATCAAATGCTGATTTGATGTCCAGTTGAACTACAACAGGTACATACCTTTTGTTATTTCTGACTGTGTCAATCACTGTCTTATATAGAAAAGCCGCTTGCCCAGTAGAAGATCCCTTCCTTGTGAACTGATTTTTTGACAAATATGGCAGAATGTAGGGCTCAATTCTGTCTTTAATTATTGACTCCAGAATCTTGATACCAAGTGGGCTCTTTGATATAGGTCTGAGATTTTGTAAAGTGGTTATGTTTTCCTTCTTCTTAATAAATGGAACCACTGAGATGGGGTAGAGCCCATGAATGTGATAAATTCTCTGGGTTAGAAAGTTGGCTAAATCTGCTAGATATTTTACTGTGAAATGACTTAAGTGCTTGTATACAAAGCAAGGTATTCCATGTATTCCTGGATGACATGAGTTTGATATTGAATACAACTTTTCTTCAAAATCTCTTGGAACAAAGGCTATATTATCTTCTGGTGGGCCAAGAAAGTTATCCAGGGGGTTGAAAAATTCCCCTCTTTGCAGGTTGTGTTTGTAGAATGAGTAGAGTGGTTCTAGCATATTATCTCCTGCAATGGTTTGCCCTTCTACTTTTATAGCTGATGGAACCCGGTTTGTTGGAGCTTGACCTAGAGCCCAGTGAATGTACTGTCTAGACCATATATGGGTCTGACTCAGGAATACCTTTTTCTTCTTTATTGCCAAATATTCCCTGAGCGAAACACATGCCGACCAATAAGCTTTTCTAAGGGCTACAACATTTGTACAGCCCTCTGCGGTGGAAGCACTAAGTGTTATTCTTTTATGCAGATCATCTGCAAGAGCCAAAATCCTTGAAGGGGGGTTGGTTTCTTGTAATTGTATCAATTGTGTACGAGATTATGTTTACGAAGGTAATCCATCTCTGAACTGGGTCCAAATCCATGTCACGAATTTTGAATATTGATATGTATATCTCTGAAAAGAGATATTCCTTAGTTTGAGCTGGAAGCAATATTCTAATAGTTTTGCCTGTAGTAACTATGGGTCTATATGAAAAATCATTTTTAAGACAAACCATCACAGCTGAATGATCTGAGAAGGATGAGTTTATTAGTAGTATTTTGATCATATGATGCAGCGCTGGTGAATAAAACACAAGATCAATCAGAGAAGAGAATCTGCCATTGTTGAATGAAACAGAGTTTTGTGGAAGAAAACCTTCTCCAGACATGAGAGGAAAAGCCAGCCTGTGTAACCATTTTGTAACAAATTTACTATATGACATATTAAAATCTCCCATTAGTATTATGAGACGTATTGATGATGGAAACTTTGTGTTTAGTATATGTATGAGGTTATTTATAATTGTATCACCTGGAGGAATATACAGATATACTATGTTAAGCGTTATTCTTTTATGATATAGATTAATAATCAGCATGTGTGCATCAATATGTAATATTTTAAATGAGCTGAATGGGCATGTTTTGGTTATCACAATTCCTGTCCCAGCCGATGGTGAGAATGCGGCTCTGGAAAACAAAGAATAGCCTTGATTGTCATAGAGCTTAGATGGATCTGTTTGTGATTTATTATATATCTTTGTCTCCAGTAGTCCAATTATATGTGGTTGGATAATGTTAATCCATTTTCTAAGTTTATAGTTTTTTTCAACAGAGTTTAATCCTCTGACATTAACTGATCCTATTTTTATCATCATTTTATTTAATGTAGTTATGTAGAAGTACAAAAGGTATGTTTATGTTATCTGCATATTCCTGTCTAAAAATATTGGACTTTCATCCGACAAACCAAGGAGCTTGTCATAAGCTATTGTATTTGAGCATGTTTCACTTATTTCTATTATCGCGACTTGCTCACTTGTATTACACACATTGGAATCTTCTGTGTTTTAGGTTGACTTTTTAACTTTTTTAGCATTGTCCAGAGACAGTGATAGATCCTCTTTACTCAGTTCTGGGGATTGTACTTCACTTTTTCTTTCTCTTTTCTTACTTGGTGGATGACAAGGTTTACATTTGGCTGTTAGTACATTTATGTCAATGCCTGAGTGTGATGGTCCTGATATTGATGCTTCTGTAATGTCTTGTGAAGTTTTGTTTAGGATTACTGTTTCTGGAATGGTTTTGCTAATTTCATTTGTGACTTTTAGTGTAATGGAACTGAGTTGGTCTGACAGTTGATCTTTTATTTGTGCATTATCTTCTGATGGTATACTTGGAGTAAAACCAACTAAATCATCGATATTAGCATCATTTATATCAGTGATCAACGCCTTTCCATTTGTGTATGGCATATTATTATTATCATTTTTTCCCTTGCATTGATGTGTTGTTGTATTTCTCATTTCACAGTGCAGACATTTAGTTTTTGGACATGCACCTATGAGATGATCTCTTTCTTTGCAGTTGAAGCACTGAGGTTTAATTCCATATATTATTACGAGGAGCATGGTATCTTGATCCGTAATTAATGTAGGGATATCATTCGGAATTATATTTTTGTTTAGACGCAGTTTAAAATGATAATTGGTGCTTAATATAGGTATAGGCGTATCTTTTAGATACGTAGGTTGGAACGACACCACTGACCCAAAAGGTTTCATCAGCTTTGTAAAGTCATTAATGGAGAAGGTGAAGTAGGTGTTTTTAATAATCCCTGTTACATAGTTTTCTCTATTGCGATCTATTTTGACTAACGCGTATTTTTCCAGCGTGAGAATAGTATTTTCAAATCTATTTCTCTGTCCTTCATTGAAAAATTCAATGGCAATATATCTGGGGTTAGGATGTTCTCCAATTCGTTGTACAGAGTCCCACATATTGTTTGCTGTAATTGCTTCATACAGCAAATTTTTTGGGAATCTGTACAGAGAGCAATTAATCTCCGTGACAGCTAGAACAATCGAGCGATTGGTAAAAGAACGTTTAAAGGATAAATATAGGCCTTTCGGTATTGTTTGATTAAAAGCCTCCGAGATTCTTTTCAAGCTTTCTTCTGACCAAGCCTATTCGATTACGTTGATAGATTCATGAGAGGTATCCGCAAGAATGTCTAAATTAATCAAATCATTCATTGTTGATCTGTGGAATCTAGCACTTTGATTTGTATTTTTTTCACTAGATAAATTTACGTAAGAATCGTGCTAATAGCAATTTTATCTCTCTTTTACAAACATTTACATCTTATTATAAAAAAAGATAATGTTTGAGAATTATTAAAAAAATTGTTTAGAATTTCCATATTATCATTTGATAAGAAAAAACAATTAAATAAAAACTGATTAATAAAAAAAATAAATAAATATCATTTCCTTAATAATTAAATCTAAATTTAAACTTTAGAAGATTATAATATTGGCATGGCTATTGCCCATAATGTTACAGTATAAATATAGTAAACTAGTAATCATAGCTACATATATGAAAGTAGCTATTTAATCATAATGCTAGAAGCACATTGTTTCTTAAAATTTATTTACTGATTTATAAGTATGTCTTAACATCAATATAATAAAAAATAATTAACTCGAAAGTTGATGTTTGTCATTTTTATGGAATTTATTTTAATATGTAAAAAAAAAAAGAAAAGTGAAATTAATATATTTTTATATTATTTTTGTAATAAATTAAAGTATTTGAAAACATTGCAGCCAGCTATGTTATAAAAATATATCTATAGCCCTAATTTATGTAATTAATTAGGTTCGTGCATGTAAAAGCACATATAGCCTTGAGCTATATAATTTACTGTAATATTTGCCACAAGGAAAGGATCCAATTGCAGTAATTGTGTGCTTTTGAAAAATATTATCTTACAGATAAATAGGGCTGAAAATTTAAAGTCAAGACCAGTTCAAGAGCTATATAGTCAGTCAGTGATAAATTATATACCCAGAATCAGTTTCAATACACTTCATTAGATATGCAGCCAGTGTTCCAATGGTTGTTGAGAAATTGCTTGGACATTTTTAAGAAGTGGTTATCAAGGAATACTGTCTTCAATAATTGATATACATCACATGTATGTGATAAATATAGATAATTTAGAATAGTTTACAATCCAATGAAAGGATTAAAAAGCTCAAGACCTCTGTCAACTAGCACAATCAGTTTTAATAATGTAGCTTGATGTTTTTATAATATCCAGTTCAAAAAATGGCTAAAAGTAAACATTAAATACACATTTCTCAATTGGTTCTCTCTTGTTTTTTTCTGAAATTAACTATGCAAAATTTAAATGTGGATTTAAAAAAATAAAAAATAAATGTATAGAATTACAGAATTGATTTTTAAATGGAACAAAATATAACTTTAAACATTGTATTCACAAAAGTGAAAGAAATATGAATGACAACCATTTCATGAACTAGAAATTTATAACAATTATGAATTCACATTTTAAATAGACCCTGGCAAGCCTAGTTTCTTAAAACAAGAAGCATGGATGAAGAACTAAAACACACTACTAGACAAAGAAATAAACAAGTAAAGAAAGCAAAAAGACTCATGTAAGAATTAATTTGGTTTAAATTTTATTTAACTATTTGTACTTATATAATCATATGTGTGTAAATAATATAAATGTCCAGGTATTTGTAGTACAATGAAAACATTTTAAATCTCAATTAAGTTTAATAAACTGTAATGTATTAATCATTACAGTTAAATATTCCCCATTTTATCAAGAGGTATATTACTATCTTATTGTATCAATAAGTGAGATGATGCATGCAAACTTCCTTGTATTTGGAAAGATTTTTAAAAAAAAACATTCTTAATTTAACATTTTTGCCTTTGGTGGAACTTTAATGTTTTTTTTTTTCAAATCAGTGATTGTAGCACCTTTACAACCATATTTCTATCTTTTATGACCCAGTTGATAACTTGTGTGATCAAGTTGAAATGTTGGTATATCAATATTTAAATTATTTAACACTGATGAACCCACAAAATAAGTCTTATATATATATTACAAATCATTATCTGTATTTCTTCAAAATAATATATGTAAATTTATAAATAAATATTAGAAAATACAGTACTTAAAAGTTTATAAAAAATATATCTATAACCATCACTTAGAAGCACATTCAACTATCTTGTAGTTTGTGTCAACAAATACTTTTAAAAGGTCAAATTTCCTATAATTCCATGATCTTAACATTTACTGCATGCCTATTGATTAAATCTTGCTTGTATTTATATATTAACATCACTTCCTTAATTTTTCTTTTATTATTATTTCTTTCAGTTCCCAATATTTTTACATTACTATAATTAAAATCAAAACCATATATACATGATTTATCATGGTCATAAAAGACAGAAGCTGATAAATTATCATTATTTTTATAATTTTGTTTTGTATTTTGACCACTTTTTAATAATAATAAATGCTCTTTTTTTTCTTTTTTAATGTGCACCTCAATTCACCCATATATACACTGCCACCCCTACATGTCCATTTGTAAATGATACAATATTTATTTGTCAATAAGATTTTATCTTGTGAATTATTTATTAATTTATTTAACGTAGGTGCATAAAATGCAATATCACATAAACCTTTATAAATTTTGTTAATGAAATTTGCCTGTTGATTTAAAATATATGGTATTGATATTCAAATTTTTTTATCAGAAGAATTAACATTATTATTAATATTATTTTTATATTTAGAATTAAAATTTTTAATAGTATAATAGACATAATCATAATTATATCCAATGTTTAACAATTCATTATAATAAATTTCTATATTTATAGTTTTATCCAATGCATATTTATAAAGGTTATCATTTCTAAATAAAAATGATTTTAAACCTGCCATTTTATGTGACATTGGTCATTTTGATTCATATGGAATATATCCTCTTTTTGCTACTGGTTTAATAGTCATATAGTAATCCAGTTTATCTTTGTTTTTAGTTATCTTGAGATCTAAAAATTGAACAGTCATTGAATTTTTATCTGTTTTTACCCATTTTAAGCCCTTTATATCATTTAATTCATTAAACACATCAGTAATAGCATTTGGCTTTACACAAACAAAAACATCATCAACATATCGATTGTATAAAGTAATATCTTTTCGATAATATTCCTATTTGCAAAATATTTTCTACAAATGTAAATATCACAAAATTACATATTTGGGGCAACTGTGTTTTCTAATATATATATATATATATTGTAAGCATCTACCTGTATTATTGTTTCTTAATTCATGCATGTATACGTTCTTTCCTGCAGCTTCGAGTAAGTATGTTTATGAGCATGGGATAAATTCCATCTCAAGCACCAATCTTACACTTTGATAAGAATTATACTCATTGAAAACATAAATAAGGGTTCTGTATATATATATCTCTAGGGTAGCGCATCCAGACTAGCTCAATCTCAAGTTCTGGGGAACATGGTCAAACTAGAGAACAAAGCAAAGACAATTCCCGACTACATCACCTATATCTACATATACTCCACTATAATTTACCTGTTATAAATCTATTACTCTAGCCCAGAAGTTATAACAAAATTAAGCTATTTGCTACTACATTAGTTACCATTAAATTCTAAGTTTTATACATGCATATACATATATTAATATTCATGTGCACAACCCATTTTTCCGATACACACATATATGATTCATATATATATATATATATCAATGAAAGAGTGCAATTACACATCAGAGTTGTTTATTTAATGTTTTTATTTTATTTAATTTAAACAAGATTTATTACGGTATTTAATATAGAAGTAACACGAGTCCCTTCATTACTACGCATTTATTGAACACATATATAGAGAAAGGGTCAATTTACCTTAATTACGATCGAATGTCTACATGGTCAAAGATAACAGTCTGCACATTATAATTATAAAGAAATACTGGCCTTATTGATATTTTTTGATCCTAAAGATGGTAAACAGTTCCAATGTGATATGCCAAATAGTTTATCATAGAGGTGGAGTAGATGATTTTGGTCGCTTGAGGTTCTAGCTGTCGGAGATGCTTCACCGCCATTACACTTGATAGATTTTAAACAACGAATTTCATGAATCCGAATCAGGTGAGTCCTACGACAACAATACACTGGGCTGGCTTAAAGAAACTCACACTATTTAATTACCCCAACATATTTGATGGGAAAATTAATAAAACTTCTTAATTAATTATACGTTCATACAATCTGAAATCCGTGCCATCTCTTTTCTCTTTCCATCTAATCACCACTATATATTTTAGAGAGCAAAATAGTTCTTTTGTTTTACACTCTTTAACCTCGCATTTTCCCTTGTATATTCGTATGCCACAGACCAGACCTTCCATTGTTTACAAAATAGCAACTTGACCAGTTCTCAGACTTCTTGATGACAGAGTCATTAACTCAAACTGCCTGCAGCAACTGATTCATTTCTATTTCTGTAGCTTTATATGTTCAATAGATTCATCAAGAAACATGTGTTACCATCAATATTATTAAAATGTAGAATTTAAAAAAATTAACGAACAACAAAATATATATGTATAATCAATAACAAATTTATACAACTCTGTATATAATTGCCTCTCGTCAAGCCCACATATAACCGTTAATACATATACACACTTTATAATAACACACATACAACTATATTTATATAAGCATACAGTCCATCTTTTAACAAATTACGTATTACTTTCACACTCTTTGTAACAGGGTTCGAATGACTATTTATATATATCTTTTCACATATACACAGTCACTTTATATCAACACTCACAATTAACACTCTAGATTGCATTATCTTTTGTATTCAAACCCCAGCTGTTACAATATATATATATATAAAACAAGTTATAAATTTTATAACTTGTTTTAAGCTTGCATTTAAATTATTACTAGATGCAGCTTACCAGTACCTCTAAACAAGCTTTATTTTTATAAGTGACAAAAGTGAAAGAATTCAAAATCTCTTTTGTTAAGACTCTGCCTCATTTATAAAACATGTTTCTATTAATTTGAAAGTCTGAAGTTTTTGGACATGTAAATGTATTTAAATCCAGCTTTGCAAACCAGATAGCTATATAAGTCTGAATTCAGCTCAGTTTCACCATATAGTAATAGCCTCTGTTATATAGCATCACAAAAAGCCATCAAAGGTACACTTATAATAATGAATAAAACAAGTTATAAATTTTATAATTGCTTTTAAGCTTGCATTTAAATGATCACTAGATGGAGCTTACCAATAGCTCTGAACAAGCTTTATTTTTATAAGTGCCAAAAAAGAAAGAATTCAAAATCTCTATCATTAAGACCCTATCTCCATCCCACCACCAATTGGTCTGGAGGTAGGGTCTTAATGATAGAGTTTATTAATTCTTTCTCTTGTAGCACTTATAAAAATAAAGCTTGTGTAGAGCTAGTCATAAGCTCCATCTAGTGATATATATATATATATATATATATATATATATATATATATATATATATATATATATATATATATATAGTATCATTTATTTATATATGGTACAAATATATTGGCATTTGGTAAAAGCTAAAAAAAAGAAAGAGTAAATTAAAAATTTTTTTTATTAGTATAATTTATTTTCTTAAAAATGTACAGTGAAAGTTAAAATTGTTTGTTCATATTTTTTTATGTAATTAAAACTAGAGGAAATTGGAAAGGACAAAAGACACACAAATCCACTAATCTAGATAAGCTAAAAGCAAAATATTTTAGCTAATTAAAGATGGCCAAAAACATTATAAAGAAGAGAACTTTGGAAATTAAATTTGATGAAGAAAGTACAAGATTATGAACCTAAACTCCATGATAATAACATGCACAGAAATCTGAAAACTGGACCTCAAGTATAAAAAGGAGGGGGGCAGTTTAATCAGGATCTTGTTTCATCTGTTTCTCTATAGTTGGTCCTGGATAAAAAAAGAATATATCCAGGATCGCCCTACATGGAAATAATTCTGCATGTCAGAGTGAACCAGAGTTCCATGGACATTGTGCCTGAAGATGGATACCAGAAAAGCCTTCATGACTGACTAGGAGAATAGATTACAAGATCAACTTATAACCAATGTTTGAGCTCATTCTAGCCCAAAAAACTATGCATAGTAATCTACAACCTTCTCGCTAAACTTACCAGTAAGCTATGATTTCTTATTCAAAATTGTGACCAAACTAAGCATTTACAAACCATTCTTAAAAATATACATATAATAGGACTCCGATAGAGACTTTAATTTTATTGATCAAGAGACTCTTGTCTACCCAAGAACTTTTTAATAATTGTTTAACTGTTATTTTTTTATTAATGTATTCATGTTTGAATTAATGTGCATGTATTCTCTCCAGTTTATTTAATTAGTTATTTATCTTTAACTATTTTAATTTGTTAAAATAAAAAAAATATTTCTAAAATCAACTTTTCATTTGTATGTTATTAATAATGATTATTAGTATTTATTATTAAATTTATTAATATTAGTTTAGTGATATTTGAAAATATAATTTACCTTTGCCAATATATTTAATAATTTACAGGAATAATAATTAATATTTAGTAAATAATTTTAGTTATGGTAAAATATAATACTGTCTTTTAAAAGCATTTTTTCTTTTTAATTTACGAATTGTGATATGTTTGACGCAGAATCAGTGAGTCTAATTCACTCTGGTGCCCTCATTTATAAGTTAAAAGCTGATTCGGCTCACAATTGTAATCATAACAATTCTAGGCTGAGTTGATCAGGAAATATAGTTATGTTTTTTAAAAATAGAAATGAAACTTTCTTCTTTTGGTATAACTTGATCAACTCACACATTTTATATGTGTAACAGAGACTTAGACAGATGGAAAAACATTACAATGGTGACCCAACTTGGGCTTCGATACAACAACCACAACCTGAGATAAGTTGTAATGGTAAAGAACATTACAATGATGACCCAAAAAACTCATAGCCGGAAAATAAATAGTAGTTTTTTTAAAAAAAATTATAAAAACTAACTAACTAATTAAACCCTGATTATACAAGTATAAAAATATTTGTTTAATATGACTTACGGAAATAAATATATATATATATTTAATATGTCTAAAAAAACACGATCGTGGCTGATGTAGATGTAAGTCGCAAGTATTTGACTGGGTAGGTGGTTACTGAAGAGGGGAAAAATCATAGCCCTGGGTCCGTGTATGCAGTATATAACATAAGACCATCTTTATATGCCCATCAGTCTATTTCTAGCAGGGATCCCAATAAAGAGGAGGGCAGGTCAAGTTGGACCAAGTTGCCGTGAGCCTATAAGACTCAAAACTATGAGCAATGCTCATTTGTGCTTATAACTTGGGCTTCTTATCATTATTATTATGCTTAAGTGGAAAGGACACAGATGAATGTGGAAATGTTTCGCATTCCCACTATGTTATACCCAAAAGTGGGCATTAAAGCCAAACATCACTTGTTTAATGAGTCTATGAGATATATCAGCATGTTAATACAAAAAAAACAGGAATATGAATTTAAACACTCAAGAATAAAATTATTGTAACCCCCTATTTTATTCTCATCTCCTGGTCTTGGTGGTATGAACCATTTATTTATATATGGTACAAATATATTGGCATTTGGTAGAAGCTAAAAAAAAAAAAAGTAAACTTAAATTCTTTTTATTAGAAGAATTTATTTTCTTAAAAATGTACAGTGAAAGTTAAAATTGTTCGTTTATATTTTTTTTACATAATTAAAAATAAAAGTAAAATTCAAAAGAACAAAAGACACACAAATCACTAATCTAGATAAGCTAAAAACAAAATATTTTAGCTAATTAAAGATGGCCAAAAAACATTATAAAGAAGAGAACTTTGGAATGTAAATTTGATAAAGAATGTACAAGATTATAAACCTAATCACCATGATAATAACATGTGCAGAAGTCTGAAAACTGGACCCCTAGTATAAAAAGGAGGGGACCAGTTTGATCGGGGTCTTGTTTTGTCTGTTTCCCTATAGTTGGTCCTGGATAAAAAAGGAATATATCCAGGATCACCCTATGTGGAAATAATTCTGCATGTCGGAGTGAACCGGAGCTTTTGTGGGCATCATGCCTGAAGATGGACACCGAAAAAGTCTTTGTGACTGACTAGGAGAATAGACCACAAGATCAACTTATAACCAATGGCCGAGCTCATTCTAACCCAAAAAACTATGCATAGTAATCTACAACCTTCTCGCTAAACTTACCGGTAAGGTATGATTCCTTATTCTTGATTGTGACCAAACAAAACATTTACAAACCATTCTTAAAAATATATGTATAATAGGACCCTGATAGAGACTTTAATTTTATTGATCAAGAGACTCATGTCTACCCAAGAACTTTTTAATAATTGTTTAACTATTATTTTTTATTAATGTATTCATGTTTGGATTAACGTGTGTGTGTTCTCTCCAGTTTATTTAATTAGTTATTTATCTTTAACTATTTTAATTTGTTAGAATAAAAAAAATATTTCTAAAATCAACTTTTCATCTGTACATTATTAATAATAATTATTAATTATTATTAAATTTATTAATATTAGTTTAGTGATATTTAAAAATTTAATTTACCTTTGCCAATATGTTTAATAAGTTTCAGGAATAATAATTAATATTTAGTAATTCATTTTAGTTACGGTAAAATATAATACTTTCTTTAAAAGCATTTTTTCTTTTTAATTTATGAGTTATGATATGTTTGATGCAGAATCAGTAGTCTAATCGACTCTGGCACCCTCATTTATAAGTTAAAAGCTGATTTCCTCACAATTGTAATCATAACAATTCTAAGCTGAGTTGCTCAGGAAATATAGTTATGTTTTTTAGAAATAGAAATGAAACTTTCTTCTTTTGGCATAACTTAATCAACTCGTGCATTTTATATGTGTAACAGAGACCTAGTCAGATGGAAAAACGTTACAATATATATATATGTTAATTCTAATATTTTTATGGATAAATGACGATTTCATATTATTATTATTTTGGGGATAGCTAAATAGCTGATGTTTTGGTACAATAATAAGTACCTGAATGCTTTGAAAAAGATACTTGTTATTGTACCAAAATGTCAGCTATTTAGCTATTTTACCACACAGAATATTCCGAAAATAATAATATAAAATCATATATATATATATATATATATATATTAATAATGAGATGGTGGAATAGGGTGGTCACAAAAAAATGTTTGTACCTGGGATGATGGCAAATCATTGTCATTCCCAAGAAAATTCAATTTAAAATTCACAAAAAGTACAATATTTAAATAAGATATCAAAGTAATGTTTAATATCAAAAATATATAAAAAATTTATATATTAAGGAAAGCATGAGAGATAGAGAAATCTCTGAGATGAGCAGCTAGTTGGTAGTTCAGAAGAGATCAGTTAACTTCTTAGAGCAACTAAAGTATAATTATAAATTTACCATACATCCATCAGAATTATCAATAAGGGTAAGTAATACTCAAAAGTAAATATCATTCATCATCATAAATGATCAATCAAAATACAAGTAAATCAACAATCTGTCTTGTAACTAGATGTGAACAATACAAAATATATATCAACAGTTAATCTGGTGACTGGATTGGCCTTTGCCAACTTAGAAAATTATTAAAACATTAATTTGGATGCACAAACTTAAGTTATGCTAATCCATAAGAATACAACCAAAAAAAAATTATGCTGGAATATTAAAACATGTTGATCATCACCAATGCTCTGGTCATTTGTACTGGCCAACTATAAACTTAACTTCTAATAAAACTAAAATAAAATGTAGTGTTTGGGCTTTAAAGAGTATTCACTTTTGCACCAACCAGGACATTGATTGATCATCCCTGGATGCCCAAAAGCACTAGTATATACACCTCATTTATATATCTTTCATTATTGCATGAATCTAGCTCAGAAGAAGACAAACTCAAGTACTGTTATGATAACCAAGAGAGGTTGCAATACAATTTTCACAATTGAATTCAAGTTTATTAACAATAAAAATTGAAGTTAAAATCTGTTAGAATAAAAGCTATGCCTATAAATTAAGCTTTTTGATTTTGATTAATATACAATATAAAAAAATTATCACATTTGTGATTTACAAAATTGCTATACATAACTCCAGTGGTTACATTATGATATACATATATGTTCCAATAGGTTTATTTAAAGCCAGACAGCAGACAAACATGCGGTTTAAAATAAAATAATCATTTTAAAATTGACATTTAATGATAAAATAGATGATTATGTCTATCTGACACACATTGGTATTTGCAATACAATTGACATATATATGCACACATAAATATGCAGTACAATTGACTTATATTACAATCATCACATAAAATAATAAATACATGATTAAACGTTTTGGTTGTTTAAAAATACTATAAATAAATAAAATTTTACATGTATCTATTTGACATTCATTGATGTATGTACAGACATGTGCAGTATAATTCTTAGACATATTTGAATCATTATGTGATAAAATTTTACACACACACACATATATATATGTGTGTGTGTGTATTGTGACCAAATGTTTTCACATATTGTCCCCATTGCCTACCTTAGGATGATAATTCTTTATAATTATTTGGGTTTTAAAAAAAATAGTTAACTGACAAAAAAAAAGTGAAAGAAATGATAGTTTTGCTGTATATAACAATTTAGTACAAACTGTATGCAAAGTAGACATGTTATATTTATTATAGATATAATTGTTTATCTTTCTTTAATAAATTCCAATTATTATTAAAATAATAGTATTGTACTGAAATGTGTGCCAGAAAATAATTATTTAATATTATAATAATTAAATTTTTAAAAGAGAATAAAAAGTAGTGAATATAAAGTCAATTTAAAGTTAGCTTCAGTAAGTTTTGAATGGTAAAATAAGAATTAAAATTTTGGTTTATTATGATTCAGCTTAAAGTTTATTAAGGTTATTTTAATATTTAATATCCTTAAAAATTTGTTTATTAGTTGCAATAAATTACAGACATTTATTTAAGAAGTAATTAATAAGTTAAATTAAAGCTTAAAATGGCATTTCCTCCATTCATGTGTGTATGTGTGTGCATGGATGAAGAGAACTTGTTTCATAATTAACAAAGTAGTTTTATTTTAAGTTACTCAAACTCATAAAAAAGTAAATAATTATAATATTAGTTAAAGCAATTTAATGGATAAAATGTTTATTAATGCAATGATTAAAAAATAAATATCCTAAAATAATTCAATTAGTAAATGAATAAAGGATTTAATTATTTTTTTATTATATTTATTTTTTAATAAGAAACTTTGTTCAATTTTATTTCAAACTAAGTTTGTTAAATCATGTGTAAGTTTGAAATATCTAGAGTAAAATGATGTAATTTACTGGTTGACTTATCTTGCAGTTGCATTTTTAAAAATATACAGTTTAAACAATTAAAGATAATACTGTTCTATATTATATATCTCTAATTTTTAAAATGTCATTTCAGACCAAAGAATATTAAAATAAAATAACTCACTCTATGTTGTTGCCTGCATGTATTGAGTAAACAGTATCATGTGTGTACTAATTCTTCAAGCTTTCTCTTGGTAAGCTTGGTCTTTGGTTCTTCAAAATAGTATAATCCAGGCTTGCTGTCATCATCAGGGAAAAGTTTAATTCAGGTAATTTGTTGGCATGTCATGATCTTTCTTCTGTCTAGGGCTTGAAGAGCTTCAGACCAAAAAACTGTCTCCTAGTACAGATTTTTACAGGCTAGTTGATCCATTTCAAGTTGACCCAGTCTTCAAGTGAATCAAAACTTCAGCATAGAGAACTAGTAGACTGCCCATTGGAGAATCTACTGGCTTGATTTCAGCAACATCTTCATGGAATCTATTTTTATTTTCATAACTCTCCAAAGATCGATTCTTCTAGCCAACTGCTTCACAAAAATATTAAGACAAGAACTGTCTTCACAAAAATTACTATTCAAACTTTGAATCTGGCCTATTTGGCTACTGTTTTTCAAAATATTAAAACAAGTCTCTTCTGGCCAGCTATTACAAAAACTGCAAACCAAACTGAAGTAATCTTTTTATCCAACCTGTTTATTGTCTTGGATTGAGATGACTAATTTAAAGTTTTTTTGTTATCTCTTTTGATTGGAAACAATTTTAATATTTCCAAAAGCACTTTTAATTAAAAAGCTACATCTGGAAATCTTATCAAAGATATTTAAAAATAGATAATAGCAGTGCATACAAGCATTAATTAAAAAGTAGATATTTTATATGAGTTTTAATTAAAAGATTTCAAAAATAAACCCTGCTTGTTTTTAAATTTCAAAATCAGAATATTATTTATTTAGACGTTTTATTTTTTAAAAATATTTATTTCATAATAAAATTCTGTTTTAAATTGAGAGTTACTTAATGTTTTTTTTTTTTTTCAAGTGAAATGTAGAATATATCTACAGAATTTATGTCTAAGTTTATTCCTACTTTTCCTTTCAATTTTATATATATATATACACCCATTATATTATTGTGTGTTACATAACAGACCTGTCATTATATATATGTTACATAACAGACCTGTCATTATATATATATATATATATATTGAAACAGACACATTGTTTCACATATATAATTTGAAGTTCTTTCCCCCTACCCCAATTTAAAACTGCCAAGATAAAATAAAAAAGCTGATGCAATTTTCAAAAATAAAAGTTAAAACAAAGAAACAAAACATAACAGCAATTTAAAAATTAATATTTTGAAATATTAAAAGTACTGTTAAAATGTAATCTTTTGCAAAAGTTAAATGTTTACATATTAGGCTGTGATTAACAATTAATAAAAAAATATTGTCATGGGGATAAAAGATCAAGATATGTTTTTCAAAAACATCAGATAAAAGTTATTAGATTTTGTTCCTGCTAAAAGTAGATGGCCAATGAAAAAAGAAAATAACATATGAGCCTCAGAGAAGGTCATGATCACCAATTGGTGCTAGATTGATCCAAAGACTGAGATAAGAAAAGCATAAAACAATAAATAGGGAAGTAGAGATTGATTAAAAAAATTTAACAGACATATTGTTAGAAAGCATCAAGAATGTTACTAGTGGACTAGAAAAATCCAGATTATATGAATACTGGCCCAACAAAGCTTGAAGCACCATGAGTAATAAAAGAAGCCATCTGTAACTGATAAAAAATAAAGAAACAAGTGATTAAAGTATTATATCTTCAAATGTCTAAGTAAATAGAAAATAGCTTTTTCTCTCTCCTCTGTCACTGGTTTAAAAATCGGAATCAAATAAAAACAAGGCCTGTGAACTGACCATCAACTCATTAAGCTCTTAGAACACCCCTTACTAATTGAAAAATTTATGGAAAACTGCCAACAGATGAAAGTTCAGATGAGGCAATTTATATACCTTTATAATACTTAAAGATATTTTATAAATTGTATTTATTAAGTTAAATTATAAAATAAAGAAATATTACTTTTTAAATTGATTGATTGTAAGTAATACAAAAGAGAAATATTTTTAAAAAATGGAACACATTGGAGTAATAGGTGAATTAAAAATATTTTGTAAGATGCATTTATTAAAATAATTTATCATTTAATGAAATGTCATTTTCTGGATTGATTGATTATAAAATTATGCAAAATGAAAATATATTTATTCTGAATGACAGTTATTATTTTAGAAAAAGCCTTGATAGAATGAATTACATCTGGATTCACACATATACAAATTAAGGAAATGTTTATATATGTGAATTAAGAAATAATAATAAAATACTTCCAAATAATGACTTTAAACTGCATTGATGTAATGAATAAGTGGTTCAAACCCACACCTATGCATCCAAATAATGACTTCAAACTGCATTGACATGATGAATAAGTGGTTCAAACTCACACCTATATAATGTATTAAGTGTAATGGAATATATGCCGTTACATTATTTTAAAATGAAAATAAAAAGATCGTAAATAAAATTTGATTTATTAAAAAGAAAAAAAAAACTTAAAAAACTGAAAATTAAAAGTTGTTTAATATATATAGATTGCATGATGGACAACTTTAAAAACTATTTTAAACAAATAAAAATATTTGAAAGTATTTTTTTTTTGTTGTAAAAAAAGTAAGAATATAATGATTGATTTGTTAAAAATAGAAATAATGTTGATTTCTATAATCTTAGAAAATGGAAATGATTGTCTTATTAATTAAATGATTGTTCAAAAGCAAACTAGCCCAAGAGGCATTTAAAATAAATTAAAGGGTCAGATAAGAGAGTACAAAGAAATTAAATGACCAATGCAAACACCAGAAATGTCAGCACGGACCATAATTGAAACACCAGAGGATTAGTGACGTCTTGCCGGTTGAATCCAAAGATTGGATGATAAGAGACTAATTAAAATATAAAAGCCAAATTATTATTATAATTGTTATCTTAGAGCTGACTATGAATAGATCGTTATAACTAGCTATATTGCAGATTTTCATGATGTGGAAGTCTGCAATAAATTTAATTTTCTGGACAACCAGCTGAGGCCTCTGGATGACAGTTCCTGTCCAAATGCATGGCAAGTCGCAGTTTCATTTCAAAGAAGGACAAAATCTACGAAAGTGATCATGAAGATGGGCTTCTCAATCTATTAAATCCGTAAAGTATGAACTATTGTATCTATCTAATAACTTTCCTAAAATTGCAAGTAATTAATAACTGAAAATAAGAACTCTTATCTGACTTAAAGAATGCAAATTCAATTATTGATATTTTTTTTATGTAGATGTTTAAGCAATTATTTCCATTTCATTTTTTTTGTGTGTGTATTATGTTTTAACTAAAATGTATTAAATTTAAAGTTGGGTGTAGATAGCTTCATGGATAAAGATTAATAACTATGTTTAAATTCGTTTATGTTTAATTTAAGGGATTTTAGTTTCAGGCTATTTTGTTTCGTGGTTAGGGCAATGCTTGTGGAAGGATATATGGGTGTTTATATTAATGTAATGTGAAGCGTGTTTAGCATACAGGGCAATGTGCCCAACTGAATGCATGACCCCAAAGAGGCAGTCATATCATTGAAAATGGTCACAGATGTATTTCCTGTGCCATTGACCCCTCCTAGCTCTATGGACAGGGATTTGTAAGACGGCAGAAAGACCGCTTTCCCCCATACGTAGCACTCTTTAAAAAAATTTATATACATGATTCCTTAGTCAGACAGAGGCACTTTCCTGATCTAGACCTGGATCATTTCCTTCAAATAATATCACGCTGCCAGATGCACATTCCTGTGGCGTGATTTTATGCTAGCATCTTCGTATTGCATTGATTGCTACTATATATCTGGAAGCAGGCATTGGGTTGACTACAAACTTTTAGTCTGAGATTGAATGAATGTTTTGATAAGTTTTAAGTGAAAAAAAACAAACTATGTAGACTATCTATGCTTGACATGCTAACGTAAAATATAATTTAAATATCCATCTGTGCGATCTATTTAAAATAATAATAAATTTAAAAAAAATTATTAATGTTAAAATCTAAAAATAAATTTATTCCTCAAATTTAAAATGTGCGTTAATAAAATCTATTTGTGTGTTAATTACTGGCAGTGGCTTCTTTTATTTTATTGTTTTAAATATTAATATATTTTGAAAATCCAAATCTATTAAAACTTATAAAAATGTTTAAATCTCTGCTACTCCATGAGCTAGTGACCTTGGGCAAACGGTCAGAATAATATATAATTTTTTTTTTTGAATCTTAACTTACGTATCTGCCTACTATATAATTTTTTCTAGGTTCAAATGCCTAGATGGCGCCCGTGTAGTGTGGATACGTTTAAGGCTTATTCATTGACCATTAAATAAGTAATAATAAATCAGTTCCAAATAATGACTTCAAAATGTATTGATATAATGAATAAGTGTTTCAAACCCATGCCTATATAATATATTAAATAATAATAAAATGCATTGAAATAATGCCTTTCAAACCATACTGATATGACGAATAAGTGGTTCCAACCCACACCTATGTAATATATTAAGTAATAATAAGTATCTTCTAAATAATGACATCAAAACTGCACCTATATTATGGATAAGTGTTTTACATCCACACTTGTTTGATATGTTAAATAAAACAAATACTTCAAGATATCTCGATTAAAATAAATACTTTCAGATATCTGGATTAGAACAAATATTTCAAGATATCTGGTTTGGAATTAATACTTCAGGATACATGAATTAAAACAAATATTTCTAGATATCTGGATTAAAATAAATACTTCAAGATACCTGGATATGGATACCTATCTATGCAGATGAGGGAGCTTCAAACCCAGAAGGATAATTCCCACTCAGGAACAATCAGAAGAACATTGCAATGTGCACATGGATATGAAGACAGACAGTATAGAGACTGTCAGCAAACCTTTTCTTTTTCTTTAATAACATTATATATAATATTATTATTAAATAAAATTATTGTTTCATAACAAATAATACCTTTTGTCAATTTCATTTGCATCATTCATCCATTTATACACTGGTTCACAAGAATATCCTGTCACTTGAGCTATGTAGTGCTAAATGTACAATTGATTCATATCTTTAGGGAAAATGTTATTGTAGCTATTAGGAGACTTAAAACCCACACTAGTTTAGAATATATTTCTTTTATTTATAAGGGGCTAACTGAATTTATTGCAGTACCTCTTGCCTTTATTTTAATGTCTCTTAACTCTTGTAATTTTCCTACTGTTCTGAAATGTGTGAAAATGATTCCTATCTTCAAAAATGGTGATCGAGATTGTGTTTTTAATTATAGATCAATTTCTGTTTTGCATACCATTGCACGAATTTTTGAGAGATGTGTTTATAATAAAATTATTTCAGTTGTTAGTAAAATAATTTCTTTTTCTCAACATGATTTTGTCAAAGATTAGATATTGTTTATTTTAATTTGTCAAAAGTCTTTGATAATGTTGATCATAGTATTTTACTTCATAAATTACATAAAATAGGTTTCTCTACTAAACATGTCTATTGGTTTCAATCTTTTCTGTGTAGCCATACAGCACATATTAAATTCAACAATAAGGTTTCATTTAATTTTTAATGCAATTTAGGTGTTCCACAGGATAGTATTTTAGTGCATATGCTGTTTAATGTTTATGTTAATGGAACTTAATGATTGCTTGACATAATCTTTTTTGTTGTATGCTGATGACTGTAAGATTTTTAAAAGAATTATATCACTTAGCGACTGTGTTCTCCTTCAGAAGAATATTGATAACTTAGTGCTTGGTGTTAGTTAAATAATGTCAGTTAATTTTAATAAATACTCATTTGTGTCTTATTTTAAAAAATCTGAAGTTTTACAATTTTATTATAATATCAATTCTCATAAAATTATTTCAGTTAAATGTCAAAAAGATCTTGGAATTATGTTTTCTTGTAATGGATCTTTTATTCCTCATCCTGAAATGATTGTTGGTAAAGCTTTTAAAGTCATGGGTGCCATTCTTAGACATGGTTATCAGTTCAGTAATGATAGTAAATGGAAATTGTTTTTTTCATTGATTCTTCCTATTATTGAATATGGTTTAATAATTTGGAACCCTAGTTCATGGCAGAGATGTAACTTGTTGCAATCTATTTCAAAGAAGTTTTTCAAATATGTTTCTTGGAGGATAAAATGATTAATCTTTCATCTAAATGAAAGTATAGAGATCTTAAATATCTTTATAAAATTGTCAATAAACAAGTTATTTTATAAGATATAGTTTTAACTATTTCAAGTAGGTCTTTGAGTTATGATACTAGTTCTGATGTGTATGTCATATTCAAACATGTCATTCTAATATTATTAAATTTTCTCTTTTATTTAGGTTACCCTCTTTATATAATCAGATTGGGAGTAACAATAATCTGTGTGACATTGATTACAAGAAATTTTGTAATTTTATTAAACTTGAATGTTATGTTTGATTTTAATTTTTAAATTTTACTTTATTATGTATATACATTTATATTTTCATTTTATGTTATATGTTTTATTTTCACTTTTATTGTATGTGCAAACTGTAATTGGCTTTATGCTGTTGTTTAGCACTTAAACGAATGAATTGAATTGAATTATTATTATTATTATTATCATCATCATCATCATCATCATCATCATCATCATCATTATTATTATTATTATTATTATTATTATTATTATTATTATTATTATTATTATTATTATTATGTCTTACTGTTTAATTATACAGATCAAATATTTATCAGGCATATGAAGTAATAGAATATTTTTAATTTAATAATAAGAAATAATGTAATTTACCCTTACTTAGTAAGAGAATACTGATTCTTTATCAAGGGTTGTATAATCATGTTAAAAATAATCTACATTGTTAGAGAGGATGTGAAGATTCATTATATGTTAATCTCACAAGGAATAAATCTATTATTATTTATTTTTGCCTTGATTACTTTTCATTTATGCATTTTCTCAAGTTATCTGAGTAGTGCAATATAGTAAATGAGTTTCATAAATTCCAAGTCATGGTTTATTACTATTAATATCATTATGGTTATAAAATAGTAATAGCATTTCTAACTAATAAATGTTACAGTAATTTGACATATCAAAAGTTATGTCCATATGATGAGCAACAAATATTACTTCTATAGATTCAGCAATATTAGCAATAGATTTTTAAGCTGGTAATATCTTTAAGTATACTCAATATAAATGTTATATTTGGCTGCCTATGTGTCACCAATTTGTCCATTCTGTAATGTTAAATCACATTTGGTACAACAATGAGTTATAATTGACTCACCCACATTTATTCTGTTATGAATAGAGAGTAAACCCTACTATGAGAGGAACAATAAATTGAGGAAGTAAAATGCAGAAATAAAAAATGGATAAAATATCAAGAAAGAGCAGTAATTAGAAAATTAAAACAGTAGAATGCAGCCAAATAAACAAGAATCGACATTCTATAGACATTGTGTGGTTGAACATTAAAAAAAACTATGAGAAGATGCTATGTGGGTGAAGGATGTACAAAATAATTATTGATATATTTGTATCAAAATCTGATTTCTTTCACTATTTTTTTAGATAAATGATAAAAGAATTAAATTTAAAATGCCATTTTAAAATCAAAAAAATATTGTATTGTTAACAAAAGAGACATATTTTATAGAGCCAAATATGGAAAGAAATAATTGAAAATAGGCTAAAAGAAAATTGATAAACTTAATGGCACAAATGACAAAATGGTAAATTGCTGAAAATAAAAAAATCCAAATGGAAAAGCTGTTTGGATAGATAGAAAAAATGATGGCAAGTCAAATGAAAGAAATTAAAGACAATAAAAATCTAATAAGTGATGAAATTAATCACAACAAAATGAAAAAAAAAATTAGAAAGAAATTAGAGGGTGACTTGATGGAATTGGGGAGCTTCATTGACAGAATAAAGTTCAAAAAATCAAAAGAACTAAGAAAATCAAGACAACAAATAAGTGAGAAACTAGAACAATAAAATTGTCAGATGTACAAAATATAAAAAAAATAAATATGGTGCACAAGAAATAGGTGAGCTTAGTAGACAAATAACAGAAATCCAAATTGAGGGTGGTGATCAAAAGAAAAAAGTGCTCACAAAGATAGAAAGACTACAAGTTGACTACAGACAAAATAGATCAATATAATGGATATTTCCCCAGTAAAAAAATAAACGATTACAAAATAAAAAAATATGGTCCCCCAATTATAAAATCATATTCCTAACATATAGATTCAGTTTTAAACAATTAGAAACCTTTTAGAAAATACAGATGAAAACCCCATTAAATACATAAGCAGCATATTTTAGTTTAAAAGTTATGTTTGAAAAGGCAAAGATGAACATCATTTTCAAGTGATACTCCATGCCTTGTGGGATTCATTCATTCATTCTACAGAATTTAAACAGGCATTATAAAAATGTAACTAAATTGATAATTAACAGAGTTTTTTTTAGAAAAATGATATTCCAAGAAAAGTGCCCACTTGATAAGTTTTAGCTTCATTTTTAAAGAAATGACAAAGTTGAGAGTTCTAACAGACAGTCTATTGTAAGAATTACAAACTATATTGAGAGTATAATGATTGGTAGAGTTAGATGATCTAATGAACAGGTTTTCGAACCATATTGAGAGTATAATGATTGGTAGAGACAGTTAAATGTTATTGGCAGTAAGAGAATTAAAATGTCTACTAAATGCAGTATTCAGAGGACATAATGGCCTTTGTGTTAATGTCATCATCTATGGTAATTATAAACAAGAGTCACAGAAAAATTGAAAGAAGTAATACTGTTATGTAAAAAAAGGAACAAGTTAAGGTCAACTGGCTGTTCTTCCTGTCCTAACAGAACTTGTATAATAAGGTGATCTGGAAGCAGGTCCTGCATCAACCAAGATAAATATTACAATGAATCTGATTATGATCTCCAGTATCTAAAAGCAGAATGCAGTTATGTTTTTGAAATTGAAATAAGATAATAAATAAGATGATTACAAATAGAGATGAAAGTCTTTACGGACATTGAAATTGATTTTTGCCATTTATTGGCCTCAGTACTGATAGTGAATAGATTCTTTTGACATTGGCATAAAGATGCAATGTGTTAATAATGCTGCATAAAGTTGTATCTTTTTGCACAACATTTATCTAAGTTTAATGTTTAAAATTCATTCAAAGCTATCCCCAAATTCTCAGTGAATCATGGCTTAATATCAGGTATACTTTTATTATTTATGAAAAACAAAACTGTGGTTTTATCATATCTTCTGATTTGTAGGTGTATCATTGTGCTTGAAGTGAGGTATCTCTCCTGATGTTCATGTTGCATTGTGTACCTATGTCACATAGTTAACTTTTTCTATCTCATGGTGATGGGGTCAGGTAGTTGTATCTTTTTGGTTACTGAATGTTATCCCAATCTTTAATAAATATAGAAACAAATTAATGACTTTTAAATACAACTATTCAAATTGTCTAGAGAGGCTATGAGAATTATTAGTTCATAAGTCTATAAAATTTTGAGAAACACTAGTTCATATATCTATAATAAATGACAATCATTAAAACGTCTGAGAATGAGGAAATTAATATTAAAGTAATGTAAAATGAAATTGGTCAATGCCAATATTTGTTCTTAATACAGTTCAACTCACTTTCATTCCCCATTTTCTATAGGGGTATATGCATAGCTAGTTACAAGGATCAGATATAATAGTAATAAATAATTGCACTTTTCTACTTATTTTAAGTACTCAGTAGACAAGGGTTGATTTTTTTTTCTGTGAGTATTCTGGCTCATATTCGTAGATAAATATTTTATATCTATAACAATACAATAGACTTTGCAAACTAATTATAATTAATATTTATAAAAAAAGAATAGAAAATAAAAAAGATTCAAAACAAAACATTATTACATTTATTAATTCCATAATATAGTTATCAGGTTATTTAAATTTAATTTAAATAAATGTGGTTTATTTTGAAATAAATTCAGATTACCAAAAAATAATATTTCTATTATTTTTAATTTTTTTCCTATCTCAATTTTCATAAATGATAATTGTTTCCTTTTATGTGTTTTTGAAAAACATATCATTTAAAAAATTTCATTCATATAAATGGGGTTTGTTTTGAAATAAATTCAGATTGCCAAAAAGGTAATAATTCTATTAATTTTCTTTTTCTTACTTTTCATAAATTATAATTATTTGTTTTTTAAAAAAACATGTCAGCAATAATATTTGGATGAAAATAGGTAACTTTTTTTGGTAAATTATGACATTAAGATAGATTGGGAAAATGTTTTTCTGGAGGTGGCTATATTAATTTTCAAAACCCAATTGACAATATTTAAAGCATACATTTTGCTGACAGGGATCTTGGTGTGAAAAACTTTGCTGTGAAATACATTAGAGACCACATCTTACAAATTTACATAAAAAGTAGAGATATAATGTGGATATTTTTGTTTCTATTTAAATACAAAATGGCCACAAGTGTGTATAGCATATGTTTTTCCAAAGTTAATTACTAAATGCTCCTATTGCCAGTCTCTTGGCTGGTACACCTGTGCCATAAACAAGATATTAAAATTATCAAGTCTTGTATTAAAAGAATGCCCTAGCATAAAAAAGAAATCACAATTGCTCCAACCAGGCTTTATTTTATTTCTCTATCAAAGACCCAAAAAACCTACTGATTCCGCTAATACAAGAATCAAAACTATGACTAATACATGGATCATTCACTTGACAACCAATAGAAAATTATCACAAATTATTGTCATGGAATAATGCATGTTCACATTATTCTGCAACTGCCTAAATTTTATAACTGTTCAAATTATTACATGTATTCAATTGTTTCATCTTTAATTATGTTAAGCAGTATCAATGAATTCAATTATTTTATTAATAAATCAGGACTCTCAAAGATTATATAGTGGGAATTATTTTTTATGAAACTGTTTTTGATGGCAAATATTCATCTGTCTAAAGTAAGATCTATTGCTTTTTGGATTAGGTGCTATTTATATTTGTTTATTTTATGGTAATTTACATACTCCAAAATATGTGACTATTTGCTTAGAGTATGTTGTACATTATATATATATAATTATTCAAAACAATACAATAATTAATACAGTAACAATATTTTAAACAAATATATACCAATTTAATAGAAGTACTTTCAACTATCTATGTAGTCGTTGTCAACTAGACTCAAATTGTATTAGAAAAAACCGTTACAAATGTAAACAAAAGTAATACGTCATACATCAACGACTACATAGATAGTTGAAAGTACTTCTATTAAATTGGTATATATTTGTTTAAAATATTGTTACTATATTAATTATTGTATTGTTTTGAATAATTATATATATATTATTATAATTGGAATACAGATATTGATTAATAATTTATATATATATATATTGAAACAGAAACTCTGTTTCACATGTGTTTGTATTCTAAGAGCTATTTTACCCTCTGACCTAAAAAAAAGGGCAATGTATATGAAAGAAGTTGATCTCATTTTTTTTTAAAAAAGTAAAGCAAAAAGTTTATAAATTTACAAGAAAATCATAATTTTCTACAATTAAGAAAAAAAAAGATAAACCTTCATTATCGATTTTATAATTTTAAATTATGATAAAGCTGTCATTTATTAAAATATTACATTTTTAATTTTTGAAATGATGTCATACAAAGTGTAATAATCACTTGAGGCAGACTTATCAAATTGAAAATCCTCATGATTCCTTATCTGTCCCATTAAAAGTAGTGTCCAATCCTTAAGAAGAGAAAAGCACTTGGGCTTAAATGAAAGCTGTGTAACAAATCAGATACAGAGGGGAATGCTGCTTAATCAATCCAGATATCAGAGTATAAATAGTTGAATTTGAAGTTCAAAGGAAGATTAGAGATTTATTTTAGATTTCAAAAGAAGTTAAAAAAGTAAGAGAAGTAAAAGAGTTAAAAAAGTTTAAAAGTTTTATCTAAGTGTTGCTTAACTGTTTAGTTGACAGCTGATTTTAGTCACCTTGGAATATAATATTTACAGCCATACTGCTAATGATGAAAAAAGAAAGTAATAATAAGGAAATCATAATGATGGAAGGCTAATTATAATAGCTTCCTCTCTTTGTCCACAGCAATGATTCTCCAAGACCTGCTTGAGTTAACATTATGGAAAGTAAATAATGCCATTCAGCTTAAATAAAACAACTGCTTTTTGAATGCAGTAGTAATCTGAAGTAAAGGAATAAACTAGATAAAATGAAGGTAACAATTTCATGAAACATTCAATACTTATATGTGTTTATAAAAAAAACAAAAAAAACAAAACAAAACGTCTTTCTTAAAATAAATTATGAATAATTATAGCTATGTGAAAATACATTTTATTGACTGGATAAAATGAAGGTAACGATTTCATGAAATATTCAATATTTATGTGTTTATAAAAAAAAAAAAATTTTATTAAAATAAATTGTAAATAATTATAGCTCTGTGAAAATACGTTTTATTAGTGATAAATTATAAATACGTAAATGTCTTAAATATCTATTATCAAAAGGTGTCTTTAATAAGGTAAATCATAAATGATTAACTTCTTATATGCAGATACATCTGAATTAAAATAAAATAAAAACAAATACTTATAACTATTTATATTACTGATATACAAGTAAGTATACCAAGAAGAATTAGAAATGCTGAGCTATTACATATAACTATAACTGGCTAAATTATAAATGAAACTGCTGATCAGCTTATATGTAAAAATATACATCTGTGGCACCCACATAACAATATTTATGCTATATATTAGAATAACTAAATATAAATTATAAATTCTTACATGCATATTGATTGTGTATAAATAAAATAATGAAACTTATGATCATAAATGCACATTTATACTTGACTGGATTATGAATAGTACACAAACCCAGAATTGCTTACCTTACCTATTTACCTACCTATGATTAATTTGAAAATAATAAAATACTATACAAATTATAAATGCTTACATGCATATTGATTATATGGGAATAAAATAATGAAACTTATGTGCATAAATGCACATTTATACTTGTCTGGATTATAAATAGTCCACAAACCCGGAATTGCTTACATTACCTGTTTACCTATCTATGATAAATTTAAAATAATGAAGTACTATAAAAATTATAAATGCTTACATGCATATTGATTGTGTATGAATAAAATAATGAAACTTATGTGCATAAATGCACATTTATACTTGACTGGATTATGAATAGTCCACAAACCCGAAATTGCTTACATTACCTGTTTACCTACCTATGATAAATTTAAAAATAATGAAGTACTATATGAATTACAAATACTTACATGCATATTGGTTGTGGATGAGTAAAATAATGAGACTTATGTGTATAAATACACATCCATACTTGACTGAACTATAGAAGCTTCACAAATCTGGAATTGCTCATTTTACCTATTTACCTACCTAAAAACATATACAGATATTGAACAAATAGTTAAAATTACTCATGCAGTAATGGTAGACGTCTACTTGATAAAAGATCCTTTGAATTCTTCACCCAAGATAAATTAAAATGAGCCTTCATTTGAAATGAAGGATGAACTTTATTGGAAGGACTTGCAAATAAATTATTGATAAATAAAGTGCTTCTAAACTTCTCATAATTGAACTGAACATGAATCTTCATATGGATATGAATGAACTTTATTGGAAGGACTTGCAGATGAATTGTTGTTAAATAAAATTGTTGTTACTTAAAATTAATTTTAGTTGTTCAGTTCTATTATTGCATTACTTGTTATTCATTGCACTTGTTCACAAGAATTTCATGCCTCCTGAGCTATGTCTGGCATAACTAGACCTAGCTAAGTCAGGTTGTAGTGAGATGGAACTCTAGTGGCACCATTTGGAAAACCAAACACAGAAATTTCTAGCTGCTTCCAGTCTCTATGGTGCTACATACTCTGATGAGCAGGAAATATTGTTGTAGGGGGGGGGGGGGTGACATCTGTATTGGGGAAAGCCAATTGGTGGTTTCTTCCTACAACATGCTCATCAGGAAATTGTTACAACTGAGGTAATAAAGGGGTTGTAAGGGTCCGGTATTAAATTTAATGTTTTCATGGTTGTATGATGCAGATAAATTTTTGGGGGTATTATTTGTTTCTATACCAATATTTCGATGATGAACTAGTATCTGCCATTATCAAGGTAAACTCTTCAAAGAAAATTTGTTCAATCTCAAACTGTAACATGATAAACCTCATATTCAGAATGCTAAACTTTTTCAAGCTGATTCTCCTGCATTCAGTTGTCATGTTACAGTTTGAGATTGAACAAATTTTCTTTCAAGAGTTTACCTTGATAATGGTGGATGCTAGTTAGTTGAAATATCAGTATATAATGAAAAATAATACATAGTTTTATCCAAAAAATAATATATATATATCGATAATTTTATAGTTCAAACATTAATCAAAAGGAAAATAAAATATATTTTTTATTTAAATTAATAATAAAATATTGTAATTTACCATTACTCAGTAATAGAATGCCAATGTCTGGATGGAGATAATTTACATTGTTTGAGAAGTCCATTGTGTGTGTTCATTATGTGGAATAAAAATGTTCATATTTGTTTTTGTCTTGTTCAATTTTCATTTATACCTTTCAACAAATTGGTTAAGCAGTCCAGATTAGTAACAGTTTCAGGAACTCCAATCTATGATTTGCCACTTAAAGGATATATAAATTTAAATATGCATTTCTAATGGTGCTGTTATGGGTATTAAATAGTAGGATCAGCCTAAACTAATAAATGTTTCAGTAATCTCAATTACGATATATTATATCCATATGATGAAAAGAAATTCCTACTGTTGTAAAATCATCATTATCAGCAATAGGTTTTTAAATCGGTAATACTTTTTATTATGTTCATCATAAATGCTATATTTGGCTGCCTAAGTGTGGCAATTGTCATTCCTGTGGTGTCCAATTACAATTTCTTATTACTCCATAAATTGCTTAAAAAAATGATACGTAAAAAGTTAGCTGATTAACTTTAAAAAATATTATGAATGTATCTAATAAAGATACAAAATATTTTGCAATTTTAGACATAATCTTTATCAATTTGATTGTTAAAAAATCTTATACTGAACATAAGCAATATTATGTTTTCGTGAATCGTGATTTTTAATATTTGATCTTTATTTTTAATCAGAGTTTTATTTATTTATAAAGTCTGTCTATTTTTACACAGTTTAATGATATGGAAACTAATGAAAGAATGTAAAAGTAGTGATTAAGTTGAATATTTTATGAACAATGATTCAATAAGTTTTGAGAAATCATGTTCATTTATTGGAAGTGTATGACTTACTGTCACTCACTACACTGAGTTCTAGAATGTGCTATCGTGCCATTAGATTCAAATTATGAAGTTATTGAAAATGTCTAATTAATGCACAGAATGCAACAATAAAATTATATGACATCTGAAAAAATTGTGTTGTTGCTTGTTTCTAATAGGGGGGGGGGTTAAATAAAAAAACCCGGTATTGGTAAAATTTATGGTAATTGAAAATACTTTAAGTCTTTATTTGTAATACTATTATTATTTTATCATTAACTCATTTTTTCATTAATAATTAGATATAGAACATTAATTAACAGATATATATATATGCAATACAAAATTTGTTTCCAGATATGTAACTTAACATAATAAAAAAATATTTTTACTTATTTACCTGTGCTGTAGTGATGAAAAACATCTGATCAGCAGTAAAATTATTTCCTGGTAATGGGGCTTCAATTCCATGTACAGATGACCATTTTTTATAAGCCTGAAAAAAAAAACATCTCATTGATGGCTGTAGTCTCATGTGTCGTATGTTACATAAACAGATGACAAAAATATGTATTAATATATATATATGTGCTCTGCGCGCAGTTAATGAAGCTATTAATAAATTGTCAAAATTTTTACTGCCAAGCGCTTTCGGGACAGTCTACAGTCCCATATTCATGGCGAGTTATTCTGTTAATAACTGTAAAACTATGCAAATTTTATGCAAATTTATATGCAGATGTTACGTGGACCATTTACGAGATAGGGAATAGCAGGCCTCTCTTCTGTTGATTGCCGATGGGTCAGCCGCAATAAAGTAAGCTTCCCTAACTTTACATTTGGTGTCGTTTGTTTCAGAGCAAACGACACTGGCTGTGGTAGGTAGAAAAGCATGTCCAGAGTTTCTTTCATGTTCGACAAAAATAGAATTACCTTCAGACTTTGTTTTGGTTTTATTGTAAAGGTATCGGGGTTGAGCTACTCTGGTGGCATAAATAATACCAAAGACAGGATCAAACCTGAACTCACCCCTCAAGTTGTGTACAAAATTACCTGCCCCCAAAGAAATTGCATGGCAACATATTATGGAGAGACCAAAACTAACATTGCCACCAGAGTAGCTCAACACTGATACCTTTACAATAAAACCAAAACAAAGTCTGAAGGTAATTCGATTTTTGTCGAACATGAAAGAAACTCTGGACATGCTTTTCTACCTACCACAGCCAGTGTCGTTTGCTCTGAAACAAACGACACCAAACGTAAAGTTAGGGAAGCTTACTTCATTGCGGCTGACCCATCGGCAATCAACAGAAGAGAGGCCTGCTATTCCCTATCTCGTAAATGGTCCACGTAACATCTGCATATAAATTTGCATAAAATTTGCATAGTTTTACAATTATTAACAGAATAACTCACCATGAATATGGGACTGTAGACTGTCCCAAAAGCGCTTGGCAGTAAAAATTTTGACAATTTATTAATAGCTTCATTAACTGTGCGCAGAGCACATATGTATATTAATTTATTTAAGCGTTAATGAAGTAAAATCTTAACTATTAAAAATATGTATGTAAACTTAAAGAAATGAGTTTATTCACATATTTGCAATAAGAATAATAAAAAATAAACATTCTTTAGCTTGCTTTGCTTTCTTGATATTATATAATCAAAATAAAAGCATGTATTACTCATACTGAATTATTCCATAAGTCATACATGAATTCAGAAACTGAAGGTTACTAATGAATTGTCAAGAAATATTTCACTAAAATAACAGGTAATTTAGAAAACATAAAGTAATAAGTATGTTAGGTGTAAGTGGATTCAATACTAAAAGTATGAATTAACACATCGTTTGGTACTAATATATTTTATTAGTTTAAATAAAATATTATCCTGCAATCACTAGCTCACAACATGCAAATAAGAACACCATATGCAATAACACTTAAATAAAGTTGATAATGAATATAAATTAAAATGAAGGAAAAGGAATGTATGGAACAGGGTGATCAAAATTAATTATATATGTACAATAAATAAGAATTAAAAAACTGTCATATTTAAATTTAAAAAGGTGAAGAAAAAAATTATATATATGAAAAAATAAGTTTTTGCTTCACATGCTGTCTCAAATAATAGTGACTATTTTAACATGAATTTTTTTAAAAAAAAATGTTTTTAGATATAAATTTCACAGGTAATTGTTCGAACATAATATCTCATTTTAAATCAAATTTTTGTTTAATAGTATAATCGTTAAAATAGTTTGCTATAATATCAATTTTATATTTCAAGTTTATTGTATAGAGAATAGGAGTATTAAAAACAATTTTTATCTAAGACATCCTTACAAGAATATAAAAACTTCTATACAATCTGACTAAAATAAGTTTTTTTTTTTTGTGGTTTCTACACAAAAAATAAAGTTAATTTACATATTATATAAAAATGCACATAGAGAGCGTACCAATAGCTCTAACAAGCTATTGGTACGCTCTCTATGTGCATTTTTGTAATTACAAGCTCATAAAAGTAATGTCATGTTATATATGACTTGCTTTATTAAATATTATATAAAATAATAATACAGTAAAGTCACGAACTATATAATATCTAACTACATGATTTCAATTATACATTATCTAAAGTAAAGTTTAAGCAAGCAAACAAAAATGAGAATAATAAAAAGATCATTAAAATTTGCTGATCTTATTAATAGGTAGACTTTTTTTTTCTCTGAGCCAGTGTGAACAAATTACATATATTAATAAAACATTTTCAGTTTTTGTTGAAAGCACCTATATTTTAATTATCTTTTATTATTTACTCTAAATTTGATGTACAGTATTTTATTTAACAATATATTTTCTAAAATCAAAAGTTCTACAATATGGTAGAATATTTATTTAACATTAATATTAATTTCATGACAAGTTTATTGTACTATAAGAGAAGAAAGTACTAAAAAATCATATTCCTAGAACATAGTTTGCAATTTATTTTAAATTTAAAGATAAAATATAATAAGAGTTATTTTTTATTTATTTATTTATATTGCTTCAATAGGTGCATGAGTGGACACACACTATGTAAAATAAATTAAATATCCCCTCCATATATTGTTATTTTATTTTATTTTTATTTTTTTAAAATTTTGTTTATACTATAACATCCATAATCAAAGTTATCTCAAATCCACAATTCAACCAGATTATCCAAAAAATAAACTCCAAAACATAAACGATTTCACTGCTGCAAACTGACTTTTCAGTTGTAAAGAACTACAAAATAATAACATATTTAAACTAAACATTACCCACAATTCCACTTATATCCCATAAACCCTTAATTAATACTAAAAGAACTTTTAAATAAGATAATTTCTTAAGAATCATAAATTTTAATAGTAAAAATTCTTTAATTCTTTTTATTTCATTTCTCTCAAAGAACACAACCTTAGCCTCGTCAAAAGTAATAGTGTGACCTGTATCTTTTTTATAAATATATAAAGGTGAACTAAGATATTTATTTATAACACTTCTTTTATGTACCTTTATTCTTTCATTTAAGCTCAAACTACTCTGACCTACTTATATATACCTTTTTACAAAAAAAGGAATAATATGCACTACTCCAAAAATTGTCTTTCTATCATAAAATTTGTATTAATAAATTATTCAAATAATACAAAGAAGTTCTGAATTGGTTGTAAAGAACTTTAAATTAATTGAAGCCATATATGATGTAAAAATGATGCTATTCCAAGAACACATGCTTAGATATGCATGCTATCATTAAAATGTTATTTAATTATGAATGTAGTCTAAGTTTTCATTCAAATATTTTAATCTAGTAATGACACATAACAATTGAAAGGTGACTACTCTCTAAAAACCATCTTAGATTTACAGATATTAACTAATATCATTGTAAAAATATAATCTATAATTCAGGTAAAGATGTATCTAACACAATGATAGTTATATTTTTACTAAACATGTTTAAACATACAGGTATTCATTGACAATATAGTATAAATATGGAATGTCATTTGACTTAAATTTTTCAGTCCAAATAATGTCCAATCTGATGTAGATAAAATTCTATTTCCAGCAATTATCTTTAATTATATATGTGTTTTATAATAGAATATTTAATTACAAATAAAACTTGAAATTGTAAATATCTTACTTCAAAACTTGCCTTTAAACCTCCATTATCAGCAATATTTTCCAATAATGTTTTTGGACCATGAGTCTAAAAAATATAAAATTGAAAAAAAAAAGAGTAGACAAACTCAATTGACCAAACAATAACAGTATATATACAGCAAAATTATGAATGTTTTATATATATATATATATTTATATATTCATTTAAGTATAATAATATATATATATATATATATATATATATATATTATTAAACTTAAATGAATTAAAACAAAATGAAGAAATAAAAGCATTGACAAACAGAGATTGATTACTTAGTAGGGCAACACTAATATGAATTATGGATGGTAGTTTAAAAATTGTTATGATTTGAAGTTATTGGGAGACCAGCTATAGCTTTAAAACTATAGCACTGTCATAATTATACAACTGTTATTTATCTACAACACTTATACATTGCAATTAGATATAATATGTGTAACTATTAACTAGATATCTAATAAGGACACATATCAAATAGTAAGTTTTATTGTAATTTGTTAATATTAATGATGAATTGGAAGAATTAAAGATAGTTGAAGACTGGGCTTTAGGAAAATAAAATTCTGTAAATAAATAAATATAATAAATGTCCAAAAAGTTTTGAATATTGATATAAATGAACATTTCACTAAAAACATAATAGTTTAAATTCAGTTATTATAATAATCATTTTATATTATATTTTTATCTAAGCTTTTTTAAATCTTTAACAGTGAGTACAAATGTATAATATTTACCAAAACTATACACCAATAAAAATATTTACATAAATCAGAAGTGAAAACCCTTTTTTCTGCTATGAGCCATGGGATATTTATAATATTGTTTGTAACTCTTACAAAATTATCAAATTAAAAAAATAGCTTATATTTGATCAAATATTTAATTAATTTACTAGTAATCATTGGAGATGGGAAAAATTTTCAGCTGGTTGGTCAATTTTAACTTGCATTGTTTAAATAAGGACCATATTTTTTTGTAAATTAATAATAAAGTAACATCATTATTATTAATTACACTTCCGCATTTAATGACAATTTTTCCAATTTGCTTAGATTATGTTTTGTGACTTATTTATATTCTAGAATTTCTTTTATGTTTTGGACACATTAATTCTAATACAGTTAGGATGCAGCCATTTATAAACTCCCCTAAAAAAATGGTTTTGAAGTTTCTGATTTTTTTAAAATAATATAATTTATTTTCACAGAAGTTTTTGACTTGATTGAACTGTTAATGACATATGTTAACCACATGATAAACCTCCTTTTAAGTGTTCTGTTTTAATATTGACATCATTTCCAACAATTTTGTAAGTCGAATAAGTTTTTTATTAAGTGAAATACTTTTTAGATATTAGCCACATCGATTTTGTATTATTTTTTTATAAAAGTGTTTTGATTTATTTCTAATTCAAATAAGGAATTTTATAGAACATTTTTTAAAATATTATTAGTTATAGCTATCCAAATAAAAAAATTAAAATAATATTAAGAAAACAATGAATAATTCTGGTTTTTTTTTTTGCAAATAAGCAATTAGTCTGCAAAAACCTCTTAAAAACAAAATCAATTAAATCTATAATCAGAAAGACCATACAATATGGCATACTTGCTAAAATATTACATCTCTGATAGATTAAACTAGAATTATTATAAAGGATAGATGAATTTGAGCATATAAATACATTATTTTATGCAACTCTTCATTCAATACTTGAACTTCATATGTTCAAATAAAATTTTTATACATGGCATTTTATATATATTTCTGTAAATATATGAAAGCCACATTGAAATTTTTCAAAGGCTGGAATTGGCCCAATAGTCCATAACATAAATATTTCCTCATTTAAAACTGCTGCTAAAATGTAGCAGTAGCAGTAACAGTAGCAGATTTATTCTATGAAATAAAACAAAGTACATAACAATTGTTTGAAACTCCAAACTAGAAAAAATGTGTGCATGGAATTTACATGTATAAATAACAAATTAAATAAAATAAAATAAAAACTAACCATAACACAAATAACAAAAAGAACAGTTAAAAAATAAATAAATCAATTAAATAATTAAAATAAATACCAAAATTAATACATACTGCACAACCACTGACCTAAATACTTTTTGAAAGATACATAAGAAATATTATTAAACATCACATGATCTCCATCTTATGCTAGCAGATAACTGTTACTAAACAGGCAAAAACTCTCCATATAGTAGTGCCACCTTGTGCTAACCAGAGTAATCACTCACTGCCAAAGGCCACAAGCCAGAAACTAGTCTGGGAATATTGGATGAGTAGGCACTAGATAGGGATTTTATGCACAAACCTTCTGGCATCCATTGATTACTCTGGTTAGCTCATGGTGGCACTACTATAGGGAGAGTTTTTACCTGTTTATTAACAGTTATGTGCCAGCATGAGATGGTGATCATGTGATGTTTAGTGTTTAACACCAATCCTGCCTAATAGCATAATGGTGGCTATGGTTGTTAAAGAGCCAAAGTCACCAAAATGTATGGGTGCTGAATTGAGTTCAGACCCATATGACTTTATAGGCATATTCATCTGAGAGTGTATATTACTCTGCAAATATTTAAAATTAAACACTTTGACAGCAAAGTTTATCTTCTCACCTACAATTTAAAAAGAAATTAATAATATATTTCTGGTGGCAATTTATAAAAAAAAACAATTTTATCTTCCTAATTCAGACATAAAAAACAATAGGATCTTAGGAATTCAATGAAACAGTGCCAGCGAGCATTTCTTGGCCCAGAATAATACATCAGGACCAAGAATATCATTTGCCAGTAGGAAAGCTCATGATATACCATGTGTAAGGCATTTCAAATACAAGACCAAAAAAATATGATTACAATCTTATGTCATCTGGAATCGACACAAAAATCTCCAACTTCAGAAAAACTAGAATAACAAACATGAAAAAACACCAGCCAAAAGATTTGCTGTTTACTGGAAGCGCAAACCCAACTTAATTAAAATTATTTACAGGACTACAAAAATAGGAACAGATGAGCAAAAGAAAACTATGAATCTCTGCCAAGGTATTTGGAAAGAGTTAAAATATAAATAAAGAGAGGCAAATTATGCATAAATAATATAAATTCACAATACACTCTCAGATATATAAATTTAAAACAAACCTGTAATCTTAAAACTTAGATTCCAGTATTCACTATAAATACAATATATTTCACACATCAATAGACAAAAGAACAAGTAAAATGATTTTGATATAAGGTAAATTTATTCACATGTTTACTATTAGATTGAGCAGAGGTTTTACTAGAAATTAGAATTAACCCTGGCAAGCATATAAAAGATCATCATTTTGCTGTTGGACAGTTTACTGAGTACTCAGTTGGTTGCAGGTAATATTAATAATGGTGAAGTCTTTAAATGATTCATTCTTTAAATGGCATTGAGTGTGGAGGCAGACTTTGTCATAGTTCGAGTTTAGGCTTTAGGGTATAGTGGAAAGAACAGTGAGGAGGTCAGGATCCATCTTAGATTGGCTTAGCTTGACATACTGGAATTTTGCATACCTCTGGTGTAGAATTTGACCATCTGAGGGGAATACATTATTAATTTAGACAGCTAATTTTGAGAACTAAGTGGGCAGTCTAACAATAGGGTTATGTATATAAATTTCTGATGGCTGATCCAGAAAATGAGTAGCAATATGTTAGTTTCAATGATAGAAGCAAATACAAATCTTTATTCTAAGACTATTAATTAATCCTCTAAATGGAATCAAATGTGTTATATTCTTCTTCAAACTAGACTGGGTCAGTCTGACCAAGACAAATCACTAGTCTGGAAAATAATCAATCTAAATCTTATGACTTTATGAATATTTGATCAAGAATCATAAGTCCTAAACTTGGGGTTATTTATACAACTCCCTTATCTCCTGCATAAACTTTGTTTTCCATCTTTTAATTAAGGAAACAGTATATTCACAGGGCTAATTTACTACCATGCTCAATCTAATTAAAATCTCACCAGGGTCTTAACTTATTAAAAACAAAATTAATTAATATAAAATCTCCACTTCTTTTAGATAAATAAAAAATTAAAATAGATTTATAATTAATGCAGTCATTTTTGATTTTTTTTTAAAAAAACTTTTCATAAACAAGAATGCAATTATAAAAAAAAACTTTCCCAAAAGATAAAATAAAACATTATTATTATTTTTAAAGTTTTTACAAAATTAACTTAAAACAGATTTTAAAAAAAAACAAATTACAGAAAAGAAAATAAATGTGTGTGTGAATCTTTAAAATAGTGTCAAGGTCGCAATCAGATTTTTGAAGCAGATAATATCCAGTTCAATATATTGTAACAGAATAAGCTTTTACCTGGTTTGAAAATAAGTTAGCTACGTCATCACTGTCAATACGAGTCTATTATTTAGCCTTGAATTTTATATACCTATGTATACTTTAATTTTATTCTTAGGAGGTTTGTGATCAAATAAATATCAAAATATATACCTAAATTCAATTCATCCTTACCCTCTTTCATTTCTGTCATTTCCAAGTTTTAAACTCATAGACAATCTGCATGATCATCTAGTTCAGAGAATATTAATATCACTTGAATCACAAGAAGGCATAAATATATGTAGAGGTTTAATGGTATGTGTGAATATATAAAAATATATGTAAATGTGCAAAAATATGTATAACTATGTAAAAAGATATGACCAACTGAAAAGTGAATTTAGAAAATTACATTGAGAGTCTGATTTAAACACTTATTAGTAACAAAATAATTACAAGAATTAGTCTATTTACATTAAGAGCTTTTTACATTTCCTTTTTTTATAAATTTATTTAAATGCACATTCATTACGTAAATAATATTCATTAAGGCTGTAGCCTCAATCACATGCATATAAAATGCGATAGTAGGGACCTCTACATGTCTTAAAACCACAAGCTTACTGTTGGAAAAAAAGAGGGGAACCCTTCTTTACTTCAACCTACTCTCTATTTAAAATAGGTGAAGCTGAAGCGGTTCGATCTGAGAGTGTGAAGCTATTCAATACTTCACTAATTAAGTCCACATTTCTTATTACACATTAATACTCGTGAAATCTTTCAATTTACAGTGAGTCAATGGAAAGATTTTATAGTAAGAAATCTATTACGATAATTTAAAGTTGTAATTATAAATTTATTTAAACGCACATTCATTACATAAATAATATTCATTAAGACTGTAGCCTCAATCACATGCGTATAAAATGCGATAGTAGGGACCTCTACAGGTCTTAAAACCACAAGCTTACTGTTGGAAGAAAAGAGGGGAACCCTTCTTTACTTCAACCTACTCTCTATTTAAATAGGTGAAGCTGAAGCAGTTCGATCTGAGAGTGTGAAGCTATTCAATACTTCACTAATTAAGTCCACATTTCTTATTACACATTAATACTCGTGAAATCTTTCAATTTACAGCAAGTCAATGGAAAGATTTTATAGTAAGAAATCTATTACGATAATTTAAAGTTGTAATTATAAATTTATTTAAACGCACATTCATTACATAAATAATATTCATTAAGGCTGTAGCCTCAATCACATGCGTATTTAAATAGAGAGTAGGTTGAAGTAAAGAAGGGTTCCCCTCTTTTCTTCCAACAGTAAGCTAGTGGTTTTAAGACATGTAGAGGTCCCTACTATCACATTTTATATGCATGTGATTGAGGCTACAGGCCTTAATGAATATTATTTACGTAATGAATGTGCGTTTAAATAAATTTATAATTACAACTTTAAATTATCATAATAGATTTCTTACTATAAAATCTTTCCATTGACTCGCTGTAAATTGAAAGATTTCATGAGTATTAATGTGTAATAAGAAATGTGGACTTAATTAGTGAAGTATTGAATAGCTTCACACTCTCATATCGAACCACTTCAGCTTTGCCTATTTAAATAGAGAGTAGGTTGAAGTAAAGAAGGGTTCCCCTCTTTTCTTCCAACAGTAATCTTGTGGTTTTAAGACCTATAGAGGTCCCTACTATCGCATTTTATACGCATGTGATTGAGGCTACAGCCTTAATGAATATTATTTCCTTTTTTGTAATTTTTTTTTACCTTAGGAGGTTTTTAGAATACAGTGAATTGGAATGAGATAATTTCTGTTATTGCATTAATGAGAAGCTAAGGAATATATTACTTTGCCATATTTTTTGTAACATTACTGGATATATATTTTTGAGTATATAGATATATGTTATGTCATTCTTTGTTATTTTTTTAGTACATTGTATTTTTTGTTGTCAAAGATTAGCCATATTGTTTTGAGAGTGTGAATGGTTACAAAGGCATTGAATAGTTTTTTGTCAAAGATTAGCCATATTGTTTTGAGAGTGTGAATGGTTACAAAGGCATTGAATAGTTTTAATTTCATTATATTGTTTATGAGAATATGTTTAAAATTGTGTCTTTGTGGAATACAAAGCAATGAAAAGATAGGGGATGTATTTTCCAGGAGCACGTTGCATAGTATGCAAGTAGCATCTATGTTCAATTTAGTGTTTTATGAGAAATAACTTTGTTGCTATTATATCAAGTAGCAGATTATGTAGGAATTTTAGCCATAAATGAGGCATGCATAAATTTTGAATTTTAGTCAGTGTTCTAACAATAGATAGTGTTGACCAAAGTTGCCTATTGGGGTAAATGATTTTTTTAGATTTTTGTATGATAAACCAATTAAAGTATTAATGTTATAATTGTCTAGTAAATCAGCATGCTCAATGCTCAATGGTATGATCAGTGTAAAGTGATGATTCATGTATGGGGTAATGGCAAGAAGTAGTAGAGGTGGAGGAGTTGTCTTTAAGAAAGGGGTTAGTATTGGTTACAATGTACATTTTAGCTCTAATGTAGGATGTGAATGATTGTGGAGCTATTCGGTTAAGCCCACTCTTCTATATTGGGAAATAGGCATTTTCGATTGATAGAAGTTGTGATGTTGATCCTCATATATATGTTTTTGCTATTCTCATAAAATTCTTAATAGTTTTTTTGGAGATGCATCCAAGTGCTGTAATAGGTGGCATTGATGATGCAAACTTTCATTATAGGATTGAACAATTTTGAGTTGAAGCACTTTATTTTTGTGTTAAATTTGTCTATGACAAGAAGATTTAAGTGATGAATTGGTTGTGCTTTTAAAAGGTTAATAGGTATGGCAAGAAAGGAAGAATATGTACCTGTGAAGAGTGAGGGAAAGACTGCAACAGATAGCTATTTGCCATAAGTATGATTTGTTGATTTGTATTGTGGATCCTGATATAGTTTCAAATTTCTTGTTTATGAAGTATCATAGGTATATTTTGCAGGTCCCTGAATATTATCAAAACATCATCAACATATAATATGATTTTGATGGTTGTGCCTAAGTGTGAAAGAAAAATACCTTTTATGCATTGTTCTATGTTCTTAATCATGGGGGTCTATGTATATTGCAAATAGTAACAATGCTAGTGGGAAGCCATGTGGAATGCTTCTACTTGGCTTTTAGGGTTGCAAGAGTCTCATGTAATTTTTTAAGTTTAACTGTTCTATTGTTAAGATAATTTTTAATAGCTGTAATAAGGTGCATGTGACTTGATAGCATTTGACTTAATGCAAGGAATAAGCAAGTTCTAGTTTATGATGTTTACCTGGCATGCCACATAGTGTTAGTTTGTTTTGTTTGATATAGAATATTGTTTCTTGTGCTAATAATATTGCTTGAGATGCTTTTTGCTCTGTAATGGCATAATGCAAAGGGGAAATTTTCGGTAAAGCATAGAATTTAACTGTTTGAGTACGATTCTAGCAAACATTTTTTGATCAATATCTTCTAATGTAATAAGACACAAATCATTTACTGTTCGATGTGAATTTTTAGTTTTTTTTCTTATACAGAATATTATATTTGTTGATAAGTGAAGGATGTGATATTCCTCTGAACAAAGTTGATTATAATATTTTTGTAGGAATGGAGATATAATGTATTCCATTTGCTTATATATGTTAGCTGGAATGACATCATTTGCTAGTGAACCTACGTCATCAAACCTTGTTATAGCTTTAAAAGTTGAGTTTATGTCTTTGATACATCACTTTATGAGGTTGTTTGAGTTATAATGTGATAGATGATCTGAACAGTACTTGTTTAGTATTTTTTTTAGTTGAGACCATTTTTCAATTGGAGAAAGATTTTAGCTGATGTAGATGGTTGCTTAATATTAATGTATTACAGAAATCATCTAGGATATGTTTAAATTGACTAGGGAGTTGTTTTTACATGAAAATTTATATATAGTTTGTTTGTTTTGTGGGCATGTTTGCATGAGTGTTATACAGACGTGGTCAGAAAATAAGACTGTAGTTGAGTGAATTGAGGCTTTTAGTATTATAGAAGAAATAAAAAATAGGTCTATGAGAGAGGAGCCTTGCACACCCAGTAATGTAATGGCACTTGTTGGATATAGGTATGTTAATGGCAGCAGAGCAAGTTGCAAGAGTTTGTCTTTCAAGGTGAGTGGCAAGTCATTGTAGCTGCAGTTAAAATCACCATACATGGTAATTATACTGGGCTTATGTAGCATTTTGTTACACACAACTAGTAGAGTTTCTACAACATCTCTTCTCTTTTGACATGAATATATTGCTATGATATAGCAAACTCAGAATGGAATGTAAAAGAGATGATGAATGAATTAACTGATAAGAGTATTATTTCAAGTTTTGTTACTGGAAATTGATTGTTTATTAAAACTGCAATGCCTTGTGCTGGTCTGATGTTAGGCTGCTATATAAATATATATTTGCTATGCAGACTGTTAATATCATTGGATTGGTTACTCTGCTGATTTTTATTTCCATTAGGACAAAAATGTCAGCATCATGATTATTTAAGAAATGAGTTAGCTGTGAGATTCTATTATATGAATTAAGACCATACATTTATTGTGGCTATTTTAATGTTAAATATGTTCAGTATTTGATGAGTTTGACTAAATAGATACTTTAATTCTTTTACTACTGTCATTTGCAAGATGGATATCTGTATTTGCTATTACACTATTTTGCTTTACTGTTATCTCAGGGTAGTTTTTACTGTATGAGATGTCCTGGCTATGGATGAAAGATGAACTTTGTGTGAAACTGTTATTTAAATCCATTAATAGTTCCTGTGGTTCATCAATGGAAATTGAGTTCTGTTGGTGACTGTGTTAGGAATGTATGTCAACTAAACTGTTATTTGTACTAAATGCTCGTTTAGGGAAAGTTATGGTTGATTTTTGATTGGGAAGATTAAAAAGTTATATTGGGTCTGCATCAGATGTGAGTGTGTAAATTTTTGAAACCATGCTGGGCCATGATATCATTACCTCAGCTTTACTGCAATGATGACCAAGTCCATCGATTTTGCCACAACTTTCACAGTTACCAATGTTGCATTGTGAAGCTATATGTCCTATTCTGGAGCATTTGAAACAGAGGTTAATGACCTTTAATATTAATTGTGATGGAGATGGATGTCATAAAAAATTCTGTGTGGGAGTTCATCTGGATTATGATCATGTTTCATTTTTAATGTAATTTTCCAGCAGTTTGTTGGAATCTCAAATTTTGTTAGGTGTGAGTTCTCTTGAGATGTTTATTATCTGTGCAATTTCTGAGATGTTTCTTTGTAGGACAACATCTGGGTGTGAGTTCTCTTGAGATGTTTATTATCTGTGCCATTTCTGAGATGTTTCTTTGTAGGACAACATCTGCAAAGTCTGGAGGTGTATGCATGATGCGACCATGAACTATTGTGTTAGGGTCTTTGGTGACATAGTATTTTTTTTAATTTAAATGTTTTACAGATTTCTCGTCTTTATTGTTGTTTTGAAAAATATTCTAAGCATATAAAAGATTTGACTGGGAAGGTGGCTGTTGCTTTTATATTTTTTGTTCATGTTATGTTTTTGTAGTTCCTCTAGGTAATCAGGTAGAGAAGGATGAGATAATTTTGGTTGATTGTCTGCTGGGTCATAGTTTTCTATTATACTAATAATTGAAGTGGAGGGGGAAAAACTGTTTGCAAATATTTTTCGCCAATATTCATTTAGCTTGCTGAAAGGGGTATATTTAGTTTTATTTGTTTCTTTATCATTTGCAATCGAGTTAAGGTCTATGAATTTTGTTACGTTTTTAACTTTAGTTATAGCTTTTTGACTTTTTTTGGTCAGATAATGTAATTTCCACTGGGTTAGGAGCGACTGATACACTGTTATCATTAAAAAATGTTGAACGATTTAAATTTACACAGTTTGCTAGGAGGACTAAGACTTATACTATTTGACATATTATTATTGTTTTCAATGAGTTCCATTTGTTCACCCCATGTGTTAACTTTATTTGAGGATTGGAAGCTATTTGTGTTTTCCGGTGTTCATTTAATTTTTTTTCTTGTTAGAAGCTTTTGCATTATTTTTTTGCATTTTTTTTGTAGTGTTTATTCGTTTGACTATTTGTATCAACATCGTTAAGAACAGCAGAATTATTAACTGTTTTTTCTAATATTAACAATAGTTTTCACAATTTTACTGTTTTTTGATGTTTCAGTTTTAACTGTGTTTCATTGGTAGGTTGTTAAGCAGGAATTCCGATAAAATTTGCCCATATTTGGTAAACTGTTATACGTTGTTGTTTTTTTATGATGTTGGACATACTAGTTTTTGAAACCATTATTGGCAAATTACAATGAAATTATCTTTTATCAAAAGAATTATTTCTGTATAAACTTACCTTCAAGTTTAGGCAGCTACCAGTTTAAACTTTTGAACAGGCAGCCATGTTAGCGTTACACTTGTATATATTTAACAACTATATTTACAGTATACAACATTTTTAATAAAGAAAATTTATAATAAATTATAAAACATTTAACTCGACATCTATGATTACTCTGCTTATAATTGATTCTAATTATTATTCCAAACCCTTATCCTCTACAAAGAATAGCCATTCGATGTCCATATATGCATAAATGAAATTTATATTATGTTTACGATTGTCTCAATCATTTCTGCTTTCTATATACTTGTTTGGAAATTATAATTCATTTTGTTTTAATTAACTTGTTATATTAAAGGTCTTTCTGTCATAGTGGTGATATGGAATATGCATTTATCCTGCCATTATGATACAGACTAGAAAATCCATTTATGATGCAAATAGTTAGCCAAGTATACTGAAAACATTTAACACAACTATTAATATAATCAAACAATATATATATATATATATATATATATATATAATATTTGTGTATATTATATATATATATATATATTGGATCATCAAGGTATAGATCCAGGATATTGTCATATTTTGAAGAATATTTATAAAAATGCAACAGCAACAATTAGATTACATAATGATACTGGGAAAGTCAACATTGAGAAAGGTGTAAGACAAGGTGACTCCAGTGCTGCAAGAAGTCTTTTTTGAATTAAAATGGAAAACTAAAGGAGTGAAAGTAAATGGAGATTATTTAAGTCATTTAGATTTCGTGGATGATGTAGTTGTTTTTGCAAATAATGCTTCAGAGCTGCAGGATATGTTGCAGGAATTATCAGATGAAAGTAGGTAAGTAGGACTAAAGATAAATGTTAAAAAGACTAAAGTAATGTTTAATCAATTTGCTCACAATATGAAAATAAAGATTGATTATGATGAATTAGAAGAAGTTAACAGTTACAAATACCTTGGTCAGATTATTAATACAAGTGGAAACATAATGGAAGAAATTAATCATAGAATTAAACTTGGTTGGAGTGCTTTTGGTAGAAATAACTTGATACTAAAAGGAAATATGCCTATGTGTTTGAAAAGGAAGGTTTTTAATAAATGTGTTTTACCAGTTCTTACTTATGGATCTGAGACTTGGACACTTAATAGAAGAGCAATACAGAGACTTCAGACCACTCAAAGAAGTTTGGAGAGATGTATGTTGGGAGTAACAAGAAAAGATCGAAAACGCAATGTATGGGTAAGAGAACAAATGGGTGTTACTGACCTCATTAAAAAAATTAAAAGATTGAAGTGGAGATGGGCTGGACATATTGCTAGAAGAGATGATAATAGATGGACAATTGAAATTTTAAACTGGATTCCAAGAGATTGTAAAAGACCCAGAAAGAGACCACATGTGAGATGGATGGATGAAATAAGAAAGTGTGCAGGGGTGATGTGGAGAAGAGAAGCTGAAGATCGGAGAAGATGGATTAAACTTGGAGAGACCTTCATCCTGCAGTGGATTGATAATGGTTGATGATGATATATATATAATTAAGAACGTGCTAATAGCTCTAAGCAAGCTTTTTTTTATTTATGATAAATGCTACTACAAGAGAAGGCATTCAAATCATTTTATCTTGGATTGTCCCCATCCCCAGACTGGTTTCGACCTATGGGTCTGGGGATGGGGACAATCCAAAATAAAATGATTTGAATGCCTTCTCTTGTAGTAGCATTTATCATAAATAAATAAAAAGCTTGTTTAGAGCTATTAGCACGCTCTTAATTTTACATATTTGTAAGTGTAAGCTATATATGTCATGTGACATCTGACTTGTTATATATATATATTGTAATAGAATTCCTTGATCAAGCCTAATATCTTGATACCAAAGAACTACTATAATCAGACTCACCTTACTATAACATAATAGACTGAAGTACCATAATAGAATTCTTTGCAACCAATGGTCTTAATCATTGGAAGCCAAGAACTGTACCCATCAACCTTGTAACTGAATGCCCCAATCACTGTGGTGCCAAGAACTATAACCAAAAGCATATTGTGCCATCTATATTATGCACCAAAAATATAACCAAAATCTGGAGCAAATTACAATAAACAAAACTAATGATATAACATAAAATTGTTATAACCCAATCTGGTCACAGCCAGGGTATACCACGAAGACCTATCATAGCAGTATGTGAAAGTACATTAGACAAATTATAAATATGTAATTTTATTATTCTTTAAAACTTTAGTCTGCTATTTTTATTACATGAGACCTTATGACCTACCATGGACAAAATAATATAATTTATGGAACTATTAAAGATTATGAGTTTTAAAAAATGACATGTATGATTTTGATACAAATGTTAGTTTAGGTATGAGCTTTGCAATAATAATAAGCATAGAAAACTTGGGTTCTTTCCTTATTAACTTAAATTTATAATTTAATAAGTATCAATGAGACTCTTGTTAAATTGATGAATGGCAATTATATCATTAAGCAAATAAATTCAATCATATTATTACATAGTAAATCTGTTTATAAGTTTATAAAATCAATCAATATTGCATCATGTACTAGAATCAACAATGCAAAGCTAAAATGCTGGAAAAGGCAAACGGGATTTTATTGTACCTTACACATCATAAATTACCAAGGACAAAAGCATTCAAATGTTTGGTTGTTTTACAATAGCATGTTGAAACCACTGGAGGGCATTATTTCTATGATAGCACACAGAAATATGCTGTTTAGGTGGCCTCCTCCACTGCTATCGAACATTCTATTTCTAATGCGTAAGCCTAGAAATAGTCCGTTGATATGGGGGGTACCGGCTGCTGTGTTTATTTCTACACTAATGCACAGAAACATGACATTTAGCCAATCTGCCACAGAAGCTATCGTGTCAGCTTACAGCTCAGATTTGTGCTAAACATTTTGGATGTGCGATCACATTTCACTTTTGGTTACAGTATTGTCTGAGGGTGGCTGGGATTCCGATTATCAAAACTATTTTAATATTCATTAAGACCACCTCCCCCTCTATCTCACATGTTTTAGGGAAGTCTACAAACAATTATAAGAAGAGTCTCATGCTTGCATAGCCCCCATTTCCTGCCAAAAAAATGGGCCAAGTGTAGTTCAAAGCACGATTCCTATCAAATCACGCTTTAAGGCATGTTTCATGCGAGAACAACTGCGAGCCAATTAATCGAATGGATGCTGGAACCGAGTTATCAAACAAAACAAGCTTGAAGCTGCATGCCTGCTGTTTTTTTTTTTGTTTTCCTGAAGAGCCCAAAAAATTACTTTTAATTGCCATATATATTGATGGGTTTTTTGGAGAATTACCGTCAAAACTTGGTCAACCTTCGAGTTGTTGGCATTCCGTTCTGTTTGCAATTGGAAACACCCTCTCCCATCCCTTTCCCCTCTCTCCCAAAGTTGGTCTTTGGCTTGTAAATGTTACCTTTAAATGGACAATTGATTTATTTATAATTTATTAAAATAAAACAAAACAAACCAAAAAAAAAAAGAAGTTGAATCGGCTGATTTTTTTCTCGTACAATACCGAACCGAAAATAGAAGGGTTTAAAAATGAGAAGAATAAAAAGCAAACAAAAAATTGGTAACTACTTTTTAAAATTCAATTTTTAATCGATGTTTTTTTGGGGGGTTTGCCAAAATCGATTTGATAGCCGCCGTACTTTTTAAATGTGATAAACAACAATCAAAAAATACATAGACCGAAAAAAAAAAATCCGGCCCCTTTGAAAATATAAATAATGAAAAGAATCAAAAAAAAAAAAAGTTAAGTACTTTTTTGTAAATTCATTTGGTTATTTGTAATTTTTTTTATGCATTTGTCAGGGTTTTTTTTTTTTTTTTTTGGCTGTGTTGAAAAAATTTGATTTGATATTACTTTTATAAATGTGATAAACAAAAAATAAAAAACCAAAGCTGACCAAAAAAAAAAAAAGAAACCCGGCCCCGGCAACATTATATTTATATTTGTTTACAAACCAAGCCCGCCCTCCAGCAGTTTCAACATGCTATTGTAAAACAACCAAATGTTTTCTAAATATTACTAAAACTTTTATGTCATGCTAACAACAGTATGTACTCCAATGTATGCTCTATTCAAGATATATGATTTCTGGTTTTATGAATGACAAATAGCAACGGCACAGTAAATTTAATTATAAATCAACATTTATTTAGAATTTTATAATTAACAAATAATTAATATATGATGTTTTAATCGAATAAATCAATACATAAATAAATAAATAAAATAAAATATCATTCCATGTGTTCACTTCACTAAATATATCCTAAACACAGTTTTATGAAAACCTAATTATATATTTTATTATAATCTGACTTAATTTATTTCTTGAGGAAACTATACCAAAATTCAACATTAAATCATAAAATACCCAATGTGTCAGTTTCAGAACCAATAAACCTATACTGTAGATTTATAATAATGTAATAAATAATATTATATTTTCAGGATTTAGCTATAATGCTAACACTAAATCAAAATGAAAATTTAAACTTCAATTCAGATAAAATATTAATTAACAAACAGTTAATTATTATGAGGTAACTTAGATAGGATGTCCTGCTACAATTTATGATTCAACTTATAAATTGTACTTATCAATGGAAGATGATTTTAGCATAATAACCAAAATACTTTGCCCAAACTTACATTTATGAAGCAAAATGATATTCGTGTGGATGCATTCATCTACACATAGGAATTATATATCACTGAGTGCCTTGTGGGTTTATACACCACCATGAAGCAATAAATACAATTCCACAGATTAATCACCACGGCAGGAATGAGTGTAAAATACAGAAAGTGGCAACTAATTAATCTGCAGGTTAACCACCAGCACATATTAGTACCATTTAACATGGTAAAGCAATATTAATATTTACTTCATATTTAAAGTGCAAAAATCATCCTCCTCAGTTATTGTGACAATTCCGAAAAACACTAGCATTTCGGTAGATGTGCGTTCATACATAATAAAAAGTGTTTTAATAATAAGGACAACTAATATACTGAATTATCTTGCTTAAAATATAAACATAGTAACAATGTAATATAAGTGACATGAGTATAGGAATAGAACTCTGGAAAGACTCATATGACACTTCATGAGAGGTTGACACATATAAATTCATTAGTAATTCTCAAGCTTTTTCGCAAGCACTATTTCCTTGAATAAATATTTTATTCAATCCCATTAATTTAATTTAAACCTAGTAAAAATATAACTCATGACCTTCACATATAAGTTCATATAACAATAAAAATTAAAAATAATTCATCCTGTAATGTCTTCGCCCCTAAACTTTTCCAGAGTGATAGAAAAACACTTACAATCTGATCAAACTCGGCTGAACAACTCTTAAAACCGTTGTACTGCAAATAGCTCTTAATAGCTTTATGTATCCAACTTCTGTTAACAAGACTGTAACAAGTGTGTGATGTTTTCCTCTAGCAGTTTATATATCCCTCTGAATTCTTTTGTTAAGTCTTATCTGCTACATTCCGAAAACTTAATCGCGTGTTTTCCAAATCCGTTTTATTAATCTTACTATTAATTAGTTATTTTTATCTCTGATAAAAATAATCCCACAACTTGTTTTTAATTATAATTATTTTCCATTATAATTATTTTTACTATCAATAAAATAAATCGAAAACTTCTGGAGTAAATTGTCTCTAGTAAATTCGCTGTTTATTTCTCACAACGAATACAACACTTCCTCCCCTCACTCCAAAAGTTAGAGTTTATTAACATTACACATAATCATCCAATATGCGCGGTTTCCTTTTTCAGCTTGGAGAAAACTTGATTTTTCCTATTAATTGATATAACCTTGAAAATTGTGTGAACTCTTCTTTTTTCTCTCACTTGGAGAAACTGGTTTTTTTCCGGTTCTGCGGTTTTTATCTCTGGCTGCTCACTGTCTAAAGATTTCCATTCTAAAAAATCTTCGAACATGTCAATTTCATTTTCACTTTCAGCCATCTTTTCCTATAGTTCCATTTCATCCTGCTGTCAATTCTCTACCTGTTTGGATAATTATGACATTGTGAGTTCACTTTTTAAATCTTCATTCGATCTTCCAAAATCTGACATTTTGAAAATTTGCATTGTAATTTTTTACTAAATTGTGAATTTTGTTGTTCAAGTTTTTTTTAAAATTTATTTAATTCATAAACATCCAGTTTTAATTTGTGCACTTCTTTTGATAGTTCTTTAAATCGCAAGTTGAGTTGTAGCTCAGATTGCGTCTTTCTCTCAAGCATGATAGCTAATTCTTGGTTCCTTGACTCCATTTCTTGTAGTTTAGTGATCTGTCTTTGTCTTTGTGAAAAAATCCCTATCTCTCACAGCCATGCTTTGTTCTTTAGTTGATACATAGCCAATGGTATACCTTGTATCATCTGTGCCTGGATTACATTTTGTTTGTCATGGTTTTTTGCATACAGCTGCTAAATGCCCTTTAAATCTGCAGTTAAAACAGTTTTCCTCATTTACAATTTTTAGATACAGTTTTACCACAACAGAAACATTTCACTGTTAACATTTTCTCTCTGTTAAGATTTTCATTCTTCAGCTGCTGACTTCGATCTGTTTTATAAACTGCCATCTTTCTGATCTCTTCTGAGTTGTTTCTAAAAGCTAGGGCTTGCTCGATTACTGCTTCATATGCTATTCCTTTTTTAATAGCGACTTCGTATGATAAGTCACTTTCCATTAACGATGTTTGTCGCAATATTTTGTCATACATTCCCCACAATAATTGATCCAGCAAAGCTCGCCATAATCACAGTTTTTTGCCAGCTGTTTTAATGCTATAATCATAGTCTTTAATTTTTTCCTCCCTGGCTTGCTTTCTATTTCTCAGTGTTAACCTAGTTATGTGTCTAGATGGCTTTGGGCTATCTAGTATGTTAATTTTTTAACTATATCTTCAAAATGTACTCCATCAGTTATCGTCCGTCCCATAATTTATTAATAATTTCTATGAGATTGTGTCCTCCTAAACATAAAAGTGTGGCCACTTTTTTTCATCATTTCTTATCCCATTTAACTTGAAAAAAATTTCTAATTGCATTATATAGAGAGGCCATTCCTCAGCATTTTCAATGCTGTAATGGTCAGAATCATCCATCTTAAGACACTGCCAAATTCAAACCCCAAACACAAAACTGTACATTCAAGGAGGGGTTGCCTTCTAGATCTACTAAGTTCAAATCTAAAGCCCAAATTCCACAGTGCCACCTATGTGATAACGCATCTGATGCTACTACTAGTATAACCTTTTACCAGTGCCTGGTGGTCAGGGAGAAACAAAGAGACTCTATACTAAGATAAGTTTGGGTCGCTAATTAACATCTATGGATGTACAAAAGAAATGTATAAATAGATAAATAGATAGACTGAGACAGTGATCAGGATCAATAAAATAAAAGATCAAAATTAGTTTTTAAAAGATTTATTTAGACTGAATATATATATATATATAATGCCACTGTCTGCTTATATAAGACAGGGACACTTACTAAATAATTGTTAGCATTACATTACATAAAATTACTAAAATGGTTATTAAGAAAATATATTCTATCCCTCGGGCTAATAGTATTATGATACTGTGCTAAAAGAGATGGGAACATGTGTGAGGTGCTTTGAGTAACTTTGAAGTTTAAAAACACATTTTAATATTAAGGTTTATAGAATATTTCTTGATTTCGAGAATAGCATGGACAAAAGATTACTAAGCAATAAAGTAGAGACGTGATCAAGACATTTATTGTATAATTATATTTAAAGTTGTATTGGGAGGTCAGTATTGCTAATAATGAATTTATTAAAGGATGGAGGTTGTGATACATTTAAATCAGATGCTTTGTAAAAGAATGTGTATAAATAAAACAATAGTGAATATTTGAAATGACTACGGAGGGCATCTTGCCGCTGACCCATAGGAATGTGTTGTCACAGACAGCCAAAGTTTATACTTGTCCACAACTTAGTGGCTGGGTGATGGGTGCCTATAATTCCCAGGTGTGACATTCGAGTATCCACTTTGCCTGGGAACCACAGGAAGTGAAAAGCGAACGGACTTGGCCATTTAAAATCCTTGGAGAAAACAAAGCGTCTCAACAACCAATTCACTTACCAGCAATACTAGACGAATATATATAAAACATACGAAATGGATTCACTTAGATTAGGAAAAATGCCCAATCAAATACTCAGAAATTTATTTAAGAGTGGTCCACCCATTCTCGATGTCAATTTGAACAACATTTAAGTGGAATCTTTTAAAATAGGAAGATTCATGCTTGCAGTTTTGAAAAGAAAGCATAGATTTATTTACGCAACATGCATTTGGGACACATTGAATCATTGACCTCACACATACTCTCATAATAGGTTAAAATCAATAAAATGTAGATTTTAAACTATTTAATTATTATATGTATTAAAGAAGATTAGAATAGCCCTTGAATGAGTGATTTGCAAGGTAATAAAAATGGGAACTATTATAAATTTAAGATGCCTTAATATTGGTGTTTTGCTTTCGACAAGGGAATAACTCACTCGGTCAAAGACTATTCTGACACACTATCATAATAAAATAAAAGAAATATTAATAAATAGAAAGTATTAACCCAAGGATAGACAGCCAAAATTATTGATTATATTAAAACATTGTAAAAAGAGTACATAATAAAGTCAAGTAAAATAGAAAAAAACAATTTAAACTAGCTATAGCATGTTCAGTTAGCAATCACAAGAACTCTTGGGTTAATGTGGGGTTACCTCTGGAGAAGCATTTGCAGGTAGATTGATGGTCAGCAGGTTTCATACAATTTAGCAGAAAAATCTGGTATTGTTCATATTTTGGCAGCAGCAGCAGTTTCAGGGTTCCTTATGTGACAGCTTTCGATGGGATAGAGCAGCGGCTGGCCATTCCTGAGGGGAAAATAGCCTTCTTGCTGGCTCTACTCCATCATTTCAAGGTTAACAATTTTGAAGGTTGGGTGGTTTATAGGAGAGACTGTAGATACGGTGCTGGAAAATCTCAGGACAATATCTGTTTTAGAAATCTTGCTCGAAGAAATAATTGAATAATTTCACTAGAATAACTTGCTGAAATATTACTCGAATAATTTCACTAGAATAATTTGCTGAAATCTTTCTTGAATCATTTCACTAGACAAAATTTTTTTAGAACAGAAGAAAACCCTCCTTTATATAGTGGAATTGAACAATACAACTGCCCTGGAGCATTACAAAATATTTCGGACTTATGAGCTGTAATCAATCCTATCCGAATGTCTAAAGGAATTCAACAAAATTTTAATTAATTTCTATTGCTAATTTCCTTGTCGACATTTGAATTACAAATTTGATTTAATTAAAATAACTTTTACTAATTGAAAGAAAACCTTAAGTGGACATCTGCTTTATTTTTAGATAAGCTCTTATAACATTAAATAACTAAAACTATTGTTCATACCAGCCCTCATTTATTTTAACAGAAAATATATGGCATGATTTTTATTAAATCTAAAAGAAAATTATTTTACTTTTTTCAATTTTAATATTTGAATCTATTTACTAAATGAATACAAATTTTATTTTAAATCAAAATATATTACGACTGTAATATTTTTGTAAACAGATTCTAACAAAATAGTTTTTAAATGACAATTTATAATCTTAATAGCTTAAAATAATATCACAGTGTGTGCACAATTATGACCTATATAACCTATTTTTTAATTAAATCTAAATTATGTGAAAATACAGATAATCCATAACATTTTATTTATAGGGCATGAGTTATACTATTATATATAACATGAGCATTGTACTCATGGTTTAAAATTGGGCGGGATTTTCGGTATATAAGCGCATTGCAGACACACTATGATACATTGGGGTTCAAACTAAGGTATGAGGGTAGGGAAAAGGTGAAATGAAGATTTGTAAAGCAGACCTTACTGTTTCAATGCTAAATTCAGGAATACTGCTTTGTCCTAAAGACATTTTACTTGTTTTCGAATGTATTGATTGACTTTCTCATCAGGCTTATTCTTTCAAGTTTTATGAGGTTCAAAACTTTAGCCTGTGCCAATCTTGTAATGTCTTCACCCCTAAGATTTTCCAGAGGGGTAGAAAAACACTTACAATCCAATTGAACTTGGCTGAACAACTCTTAAAACTGTTGTGTTGCAAATAGCTCTTAATAGCTTTATGTATCCAACTTCTGTTAACAAGACTGTAACAAGTGCATGATGTTTTCCTCTAGCAGTTTATATATCCCTCTGAATTCTTTTGTTAAGACTTATCTGCTACATTCCAAAAACTTAATCGCGTGTTTTCCAAACCCGTTTTATTGTTCTTACTATTAATTAGTTATTTTTATCTCTGATAAAAATAATCCCACAACTTGTTTTTAATTATAATTATTTTCCATTATAATTATTTTTACTTTCAATAAAATAAATCGAAAACTTCTGGAGTAAATTGTCTTTAACAAACTTGCTGTTTATTTCTCACAATGATTACAAACATCCTTACTTAATTCCATAAATTAAATTGTACAACATTTTATAACAATAAATATGATCCGTGAAATCAATGCAAAAATGCCTTGAACAATAAATACACAAAGTAATAATTATAAATTATAGCCGAATTCCATAGATATGATTATATCCATTTGTCTTAGTTATTATGAGCACTTTAAATTAATGATTTTACATGGCTCCATGATTATAAGACAATTCCAAAAGCATGACATGTAGAGTTTAAATGAAAATGCTTTTCATAAGTTATTAAATTCTACATTTATATATTAAATTGTTCCAAGTTTATGACATCCAGGCTAATATTTATTTATCCACATTTAAATTTAGGAATAGTAATTAGAGCAAATAATTTAATAATTCCAAATTAACGATAAAAATCAGAAAATAGTTTTAGTTAATTATTTGAAGACTGTTACCATTATTCAAATAGTAAACTAATTAAATAGCAAATATATTACTGGCAGTGTACATTTAAATAACATAATCAATGCTTTATTATTTAAAGAAGTAGAAACATTAAACCAGCGTTTCAATAAATTTTAACATTTAAATTTAATTTTAAGCCTCTTCTTTTTTAAAAATAAAGTTTTCATATCCGAAAAACTTCTGCAATTAAAACATTTATTTAGTGTTGCGAATTTGTATAATAATAAATATTCCAAACCTACCAATATTCTGCAATTAATTCTACTTTTAAATTTGAGAGCTCTGACATATTTGTAAATGTAAATATTGAAAAAATTATTAGCAATTTGATCCACTTGGTTAGCTGACCTGAACAGATCTTTTAAATCTAGCAATCCATTCTATTATTAAATACCACCATCTTATGTTTATATTTGTAGGAAAATTTTTGGTAAATCCATTTACTTATTAATTATTTTTAAAAAATAAGCTTAACATAATTTGCATACATTTTATTCTTACATCATTTTTTTATTATTTCTAAAAACACGAACGCTGTCCAGAACGCTATATTTAATCGCGCTCTTTTTTTTTTACAGTAAACCGCACACATGATTACTATATTTTTATCTAATAATTAAAAATTAGTTAAACAAATAGTTTTTGAATTTAAATTAAAATAATTTCCAAGATTATTTTAAATAAATAAGAATTATTATTATTTTCAATCACATTTTATTAAATTTAATGTGTACTGTCAATTTCTTAAAAATTAAACATATTTTGATCCAAATCAGTGGATGGAAAGAAAAAAAAAATTTTTAAATGCATTAAAATAATATGGGCAATAAGCAAGGCAAATATTACCTATTCTCACCAATAAATTATCTTGAATGCAAGAAAATAATCTGTTCAAAATGCAAACCAAGCCAATCAAATTACCAAGAAGAAGACAAAGAAATTTTTATATGTTATATCAATCTTTATATTTTATACTAAAATATAAGGTTACAATATATATATCCATAGATGGCATTCTACCAAAAACACCGATCAAGCGTATGTTTTGTTTACATAAACATCAGAGCAAGTATTCACTATCTCTAACTATAATTCCACTTTCAGATGATGATTTCAAGCTATTTGCTATCATCAGTGAAAGACAGGAATAAAGAAACTAGATCTAAACACAAACTCTGAGCGTTTATGAAACAGTTTCTATTCAGCTTGCAAGCGTGAATCTTTTAGACACGTAATGTCTTCAAACTCAGCATAGCAAACCAGATAGCTATATGGGTCTGATATCAGTTCAGCATCACCACATAGTAGAAGCCTTTCACTGATGATAGCAAATAGCTTGAAATCATGATCTGAAAGTGGAATTATAGTTAGAGATAGTGAATACTTGCTGATGTTTATGTAAACAAAACATATGCTTGATCAGTGTTTTTGGTAGAACGCCATCTATGGACATAAATACAAGCATTAGCAAGTTTTTTAACTTGCATTTTTTTTTTCATAAATGTACCTTTGAGGTCTTTCTTGCAATGATATAGATTGCAGAGGCTTCTACTATGTGGTGATGCTGAACTGATATCAGACCCATATAGCTATCTGGTTTGCTATGCTGAGTTTGAAGACATTTCGTGTCTAAAGGATTCACGCTTGCAAGCTGAATAGAAACTGTTTCATAAAGCTCAGAGTTTGTGTTTAGATCTAGTTTCTTTATTCCTGTCTTTCACTGATGATAGCAAATAGCTTGAAATCATGATCTGAAAGTGGAATTATAGTTAGAGATAGTGAATACTTGCTCTGACATTTATGTAAACAAAACATACGCTTGATCGGTGTTTTTGGTAGAACGCCATCTATGGACATAAATACAAGCGTTAGCAAGTTTTTTAACTTGCATTTTGTTTTTCATATATATATATTGTAACCTCTTATAATTATATTGTTGTGTTTCCAACTAAATACCTCGATGGCCTTATAATTGGGTGTTCATTTTTATAACCTCAATAAAAAATATGCTATGGAATAATTTTTCAACTAATAATAATCATCACTCTTTCTCCCTAATTTATAGAAATATTTCAAACAAAACTCTAACAAGTTCTGATTGTTGGACAAATATCTTTTACACAATATTTTGGGTTGGGTTGAGACTCTTACAAATAACAATAAGGATTATAAGTAGACTAAGCTCAGTGGTTGGTTACATTTAAAGAATTAGCTACAGAGATATACAGTTAAGACCAAGGAAGAGCTTAACTCTAATAATATAAATTACTCTAAATAAAGCATATAATTTTGGGAAGAGATAACCACTCAATCATTCCTTCATAAATAATTTAGAATACAGTAAGTTTCCACCTTCATCTCAATCAAAAATCTGAGCTATGAATATTTGCACTTTCCAAAAGTATTCTTCAATAGACTCTTGTAATTAACAAACTCTAGTGTATGGTTTAATATTATCCATTAATATGATCGAACAGCAATGGGCCTTTTATGTAATGCAAAATAAAAATCTCAGGGTTTTCTTTCTGGTATTTTATCAAATATTTTAATGGTAGAGTGGTGCAAGGCAAATGACTGACATTCTAGCAGGCTTTAAGTACATACACTTCCTAACAAGCTATTGCATCTGATTAATGTCATAATAATAGTCATATAGATTACCAAAGAAAATGCTTAACTTATTCAACAAATATTTAATAAATAAAACATCATATAAATAAATTTAGAATATTTACAACCTTTTATCTAGAATGGCATTCAACTAATAAAGGGAAAAGGGTACATTTCATTTCCCTCTCTTATCCTAAACAACACAGATAAAATACTTCATTTACAATATTTAAATTCTGATAATAGGTTAATACTGTGCAGTCTGAATTATGAATGGATATATCCATTGCAATACTTAAATGAACAGTTGTCAATTTAAAATGTTAATTAAAACAAATTGATATCATTTTTTTTTTTGTTGTTTTTTTTTTCATTAATTGTTAGTAACTTTTGGATCATGAGAATTATAATTATCTGATCTGAAAATATACATTTTATTACATTTTGTGGGTTTGTGGAACCAAAGAGAAGAGTTTCACACAGAAAAATACTCAAAACTATATTTTAATAAATTTTAATTTATTACATTAGACATAACAAAATATTTTATTTACAGCACACTAATTTAAACATATCTTGCACATCATAACTACTAGATCCTTTACATTTTAACTCTGAGGAATTACTAATTTAAATTCATTTTATTTCAAAATATTGCTTATTGGTTTTTGAAAATTGCACAATAAACTTATGATTATAAATTATTATGATTTCTGGCTGAATATTTATTTGAAATCACAATTTGTTCTACTTCATCTAAGGCATTAAACAAACATTAAGGAACTATAATAGTTATAATAGTTGGATAGCTTGCACCATAAGCTACTTAACATTTTTATATATTTTATATCTTATCATCTTTATGATATCTTACTATTAAACTCATATAATAAACTTATGAAGATTAACTTCAAGATAATTTATTGCTACTTCTAATTTAGCTGGCTAATATGATGATGACAACTGTCATTATTACCTTACAACTGCCTCATACTATATTAATTTTAAAACTAAGGATAAATAAAAACATTCATCAGAAGTTGCACATACATTACTAGTTAACTTATTTAACGTCCACATATTAATATTAAATTTAAAATTTATGAAACTTACAAACCTCTCGGCGAATTTCTCCATATGATGTCTATAAACAGCATTGTGTCTGCTTATTCCTATCATTCTATGCCTTAAATTAAGGAATTAGATTATTAAATCTTGTGGATTTACTTGTATACTACTGGCAAAGCACAGTAGCACAATACGGATATTATTATGACCAACCAAAGCACTGAAAATTACTACCTCAAGAACTGGCTATCATTGCCATAACATTTAAAAATACAATAGTCTACACCTTCTGCAGTGGACAATCTAGTATTTTAAATAGCACATGAGGGACAACATCACTAAATAAGCTCCTTAGAGCAAGACAACCTGACTATAATAATGGTGGCTTCCATGCTTATCTATCAAGCATAAGTGAAAGCAAAGACGCAGTCTTACAACCTAAGAAAAGGAAAAACACACCAAAGACAAATGATTTTCTCCATGGAATCTAACTAAACAAGCTATATAAAATATTTTGGAACACTGTCATCTCATGGCAAATACATATAATAATAAGGGGAAATCATTTCCATCCCATAAACATCATAAATAGTATACTATCTGATAACTATTTCTCACAATGGCAAGATACGAATTTATCCCTAATGATAAAGATTAATAGCTTGTATCAATATTCAAATTCACACATGAAATAATATCCGAAACCCACAGGAAAGTATTAGTCAAAACGACTATAAACACATAAAAATAGCATAGTAAATATTTGCATACGATCAGGAATACGCACACAAACAATTAGCATAATAAATATTTATGAATTTAAGTGGACAGATTGATGCAATAAATATTATTAATTAAATGGTTAATAAAATAAATCAGACAAATTCAAAATCTAATTTTTTTTTTTTGAATGCTATTAAGAAAATTATTGAAACTTCTGATAAACACACTTGTAATGATTATTTGTCTTAAGTTATAGTGAATAGGCAATTTTAAATTTAAACCCTTTGCCAATATATTTAAATTTACGTGTGTGTAATAAAAATCTCTACACACTTTATTGTAAACTCATTGAGACAATTTCAGATGGTAAAGTAAGATACATTGACATGTAAAAAATAAATCATAAAATATATAACTATTATATTATTTTTTTACATACAAATTACAATAATAATGATGATGATAATGATGATGATACCTTCAGTTCATTAGTAAAGTTTCCTCAATAGTAGACAGATAACTTACGGCGCGAGGTCCCACGTTGTTAGTTATGTGAATAATATTGACGCATTAATATTTTTCAAACCAATATATTTATTTATTTTTTTAAGAAACAAAGCAGCTACAACTTCACTATGATAGTAGACAGGCACACGAATACAATATACTACTTTACATGAACAGGTATGGATCCATTATATGACACGATTTAATATTAACTAGTTAGTTTGAACATGGCAATTTTGTACAATTATTATTAAATTTTGGTAGTTATCCGCGGTTTCATTAAAAAAATATTTTATTAACAGTTTTCCCTCTTTCTGGAAAAGCAGACGACAAAGAAACATTTCAGCCATAAATAAATGATTTGCCCGTTTTCATTAACAAATTTTTATTACTTTTTATTTTTATTTTCAGAAAGCAGTATTCAATTTATTTAGGTTTTTTTTTTTTTTTTCATTAGGCTTTTGTTGGTTGTTTTGTTTTGTTTTTATAATTAAGATCGAACATTTATTTCCATTATTTTAATCTGGAACAGTCTTAATATTTTTATGATTATTTTAACTTGGTCTTAAATTTACTGCCATTAAAAATACGCTTTATTAGCATTAAATAATTATTTAGACTTTTCCTTATGATCTCAATTAAGATTACCATTTTATTTTGTTGAAAGTTTCCAAAGTTATATGTTAAGTTAAAAATGTAAATTAGGCACATTATTATGAAATTTAGATCGTTTAGTTCAAGAAAGCACAAAAACTTGTTACCTTAATTTCTTGTTCAGCAAATCATTGATGTGTTTTAAAAACAGAAAGGCAAATAATAAAAGTTACACTGTTATTTTTTTTCTTCTTATTAGGACACTCTGTGATCCAACTCTCCCAATTCACCTCCAGTTCCGTGCTCTTTTCTCCAATATCAAAAAAATAATATCACGTGCCAGTATCCTGTGTTTCAATTTTAACGTTAATATGAATAAAGTTTTTTTTTTTAAATAAAATAAACAAAATACATGTAATAATTTACTGATTTCATATATTTTGATTGCTGTTCATATCAGAAGTTAAGAATAATAAATAATTTATTTGCCAAGTTTTATTATCTATTTTATTTTGAAAAGTTAATAAATAAATTGAATGTTTTTAATAAATAAAAATAAAGATCTAAAAAATCAACATCTACATCAATGCATTCACACACATCTATCAGTGTAAAATTGATCTTATTTAAGGCAAGCTACTTTTAATAATCCACTTCAACTTTAAATAACTAAATGCTTCTGAATTATTTTAAGACTTAACTGAAGTATTTAACACCCAATAAGTTTTCAACACTAAAATTAAAATGTTCTTTAAGCTAGCTTTCTTTCTTTTAACTTTTACTAAAATTTTACATTATAAACGTGCACTTTATTATTTAAATATGAATAGCAGTTATATACTTTTTTAAATATGTTTTTATTAGATAACTCTTTAACTATAAATATATGAGATATTGCTTATTAAGTGAGATCATTTTAGCCAGATATTAAATGATATAGTTTTATGTCTAGTTATTAGTCTTATTTTGTCTTTACTTTCTTTTTATGGCTAAGTATTATATACTGCATTGATAAATTGTCTTAATAAAAACAGGTGGCATATCACATGGTTACAATATATATATATATTCTAATAAAATTTTTAATTAACCATTTATCTTCAACCTATTTAATCTATACTTATAATTCCTATTGCCTTTATAGTTAAATTTATCCTATGTTATTGTATGTCACAACAAACCACTTTAACCTAAAATTTCACAAAATATTAGAACATCACATAAAATCTCAACCAGAAAGCACTTTTAAATAACATTACTATCTACACATCGGAAAATACAAAATCAAACTAATTGTATTCCATACCCTTGACATAAAATACTAAATATTCTTCTACAGTCTTATCCTTATCTTTAAAACAAAACTATAACATTTCAAATCTCATTTTTATTCTTTAAATCAGGTTATAACATTTTAAATCTCATCCTCATTTTTTTTTTTAAAATAAGATTATAACATTTATATTGGTTTGTTTTATTCAAATAAAATTATTTACCTTAGTCTTTCATAATTTTTATTTCCAAAATAAGTCCTTAATTATCTTTTGACTTCTTTAAGTCTCACTTTAGCTTTTTCTGTATTCTTCTGTTCATCAAAATTTCTCCTAAGAAAATCTATCTTAATATTCTTTTGTTTCAGACACTTAAGTTTCACCTTGGCTTTACCTATACCTCTTTCCTAATCAACTTTCTCTTTAAGAAAATCAAAATTATTTATTTTCCCAACTTTGGCGTTACTTAAATCTCTATTTTGATTAACTTTCCCTTTTATAACATTTACACTAGACATTATACCTTTAACTCTTGCACCTAAAACTTCTTCATAAGTACTACATTTTAAATAAACATTTTCATCATCAATACTAGATTTCCAAATTATATTTTGTGTTTTATTTTTGAATTTGTTACTAGTATTATCCATAATCTTTGGTAATTCATTATCTAACAACTTTAGATACCTTTTATCTAAAAACATTAACTTTATACCTAAGGATTTATAACTTTTGCTATCCTTGCTATCACAAGATCCATTATAATTTTAAATTTATCCCTAATTTTTTCACAAAATAATCTTTCACAAGATTTATTCACTCCTATCAGCTTATTCATCAATATAAAATATTCTTTAGGTTCTTCCTATATTCTTTTATAGAACTTATTTATTTTATCCCTTATTCTAACATATTTTCTACTTTCATTCACCCTCCCTTTGGTCATCACAATAGATTCTATACATTTTCCCATTTTTTCATCAACTACTTCTACAAACTCCTTACTACCTATTTCAACTATCTTTTCTAATTCTTTTGATTCTTCATTAATGATCCCAACATCTTTTAGAATTAATTCTACATTTAACAAATCTTCCCCATCTACCAACTCCACCAATAGTTTATCCTCTTCCCTATCATTTATCACCTCAACAAATGGTATATTTATTTCTAATCCATCAGTAATTAATTCAACAGACTCCTTATGAATATCTATCTCTTCATAAACTATTTCACTATCTAAAATAATTTTATCAACAAATAACATAATTTCTCCATCATTGAACTCATTATAACATTTGTCTTCTATTAAATCATCATGTTCTAACTCGACCACTAATACTTCATCATGTACATCTTCATCTATTAATCTAACAAAATCTTCAATTTTTCCTGACAAACTATTACACAAGTTAATATCTTCACTATCTATTTTAACAACTTTTGAATTTACTCTACCTATTACTTCAATAATTTGCTTATTTTCTATCACATTACTACTACTTAAATTAACAGTTTTCTTTACTCTTTACTTCTTCTTTAAATTCCTCCACTATTCTAGCATTATCCTCAAGTTTTTGATTTAAATTAGTTATACAAAATTTAATCTCTTTTTGGTTCTTATCTAAACCTTCTTGAATCCTATCCTCAAGTTTTTGATTTAAATTAGTTATACAAAATTTAATCTCTTTTTGGTTCTTATCTAAACCTTCTTGAATCCTCTCACTAAGAGATTCTAATTTCAGATCTGACTTCATATTATTTTCTTTAAGAGATTTATTAATTGAATCAACAAAACCTTGATTCATTAATTCAAAATGCTTCATTATATCTAACACAGAGAAGTTCTCTATACTTTTCTCAGTTTTTACTAACTCTTTCTCTACTATTTTTATTTCTACCATTTCTTCCTATTCCTCCTTGATCTCACTATCCATTATTTGAGTACTCTCGATACATGTCTCAAGATTTACTAATTTTTCCCCTTCTTCCTCCTCACAAATATTATTATCAATAATAAAACCAGACATCTCAATCTCTTAACTTTTTATCCCAATTACTCATTTTTTAAATATTTCCAAAATTCAATTTTAAACAGTGTACAGTATTATATATATATATTTCATAAAATAATTCCCTACCAGTCTTTCTACCCTCATCCAATTCACACCCACAATAAACTATAGAATATCACCATCTAAAAACCTTACACCACCTACTACTACCTAAATTATAACAATTATATACAACAAAATTATATGTGTTATGTCCTCAATTCCCACACACACAATTCACAGATAAATTTGCACACAGTAGAATATATTTAATATTCATTTTAAACACTTTAATAATTAATATGGTCATATCATAAAATAACTATTAGCCACATTTACATATCTCATATATTTATTTGCTTATGAATTTACAAGCAACATATAAAATTTCATTTTAAATACTCAGGCCACAAATACCACATATGATAATAGTTTTAATAATAAAATATCTACTTTAATTTCATAATCAAATTTTAAAATAATTGTCACAGCTATTAACATAACTAAACTATTTATACTTAACAAGATATGATTACTAATAATCCTAAAATTACATTTTAATTTATACACTATTTTTTATTAACAAATCTACAACTATCACTATACCTTCCTAACATCTATTGATGCCAACATGCATGGGTAATAACAAAAATTAATGATTCCAAATGAAGTCAACAAAATCTAACAAAATTCCTCAACATCTAATACAGGCTTACACATACATCTAAGACCTATACAATACAAATCGAAGCCTTCACAGTTGGGCATCAATTTGTCCTTTGACTGAAGTGGTGTCTATCATACCTCTATCACATATCTACGTAATCACACTTAATAATTTACTATATCTACTACCTCAAAGTTTCAAAGTTATGGTATCAATTCATAACTTAACTACCACAGTGTTTTATAAATTTAACTGCCTTACAAACACCTATCGATGCCCTGAAAGTTGTGGCACCAATTCATCCTTTAACCGAATTGGTGCTCACTACACACCCCCTAATACCTATCATTCCAGTCATGTTAGTCGCTAATTCATTCCTTAGCAGTGTGTAGTCCCACTACACATCGTGCCCCACATGTTGTACCCTCACCTCCAGGAAATATATAATTATAATCACTTGATCTAGCTCAGATAAATAACTATGTTTATCTAAAATGTATTTAAATTAACAATAACTATATTTTTTTAAGAATATCAATGATTAAATTAACTTAATTAATAAATAATAATATAGTTCTGGTTTATAGAATGAAATAAATTAATATCTAATCAAATCATGAGACTATGAAGTGAGTTTACAAGTGGCAGAGCAAATACATTAAGTTAATCTCCCACTGGATATCACCTTAATGGCATAAGAATACTATCCTTATTTTTATTACTTAAATACTACATTTATAGTACTCTTACATCTTTAATCAAAACTAATTAAGTAAATTAATTTTAACAAATTAATTTAAATATCTTTCTCAAAACTAATTTAACTCAAATTATCTCAGGTTCTCTTAAAATAATGAAAAAAATTAATTATAATTTTTGTAATCAAATATGATAAGGGATTTAATATCATTCCTAACTACAATTTAATAATATTAATTATAACAAATAGTAATACTAATCTTTAATCTATAATTCACTCTCCTATCTTTCTATTTATAATGTTATACTTGTATATCTTATAATAAAAATGGAATATAATTTTCTATTATCCATATGGCATCTTAAATAATATATTTATGATATTACAATCTGAGAATATGTGGCAATCATTACTAAGATAATTTAATGTAAATCTTTGGTAATTATTCCATGACCATCATAGTAATACAATAAGTAAAACTTCTTAAATAAAATATTGTACCGATCAAAATAGTATGCTCACTTAACAAGATTCAAATCCTAAGCAAAAGTACCTCGAATCTGATCATGCTTGAGATACACAGGTCTGGAGCAGTCCTGAATTCTAACCTATTTGCCTATTCTTCGAATCTCTGACTCAATGAACAACAATTCTGATGACACAGTAAAATTATTTTAAATCCGCACCCATAAGCAAAGCGGTAGAGCATAAGATCAGATTGATGATGATGATCGAGATTGGAGTAGCCCAGTTATTACAATATCATAGTTATTTATTAATGCTAAGCTCTTAGCTAAAGAAAATAATTCTAAATATTAACTAGAAACTAATAATTCAACACAAACCAGGATTTACATGAAAATATATATATTTAATAAATGTAGAAAACACATATATATGTTACAAAATTGTTTCATGCTTGGAGTGATTTTATACATTTTGAAAACTTGGGAATTGTTTTATAAAATCCCAATTACAACAATTATTTAATAAATACCATTTTATAGAAGGTGTTATAAGTTGTGCGGGGTTAATATGCCAAAATGTGGATGTACAAAATAATCTACAAGATCGGAACAGATTTGGATTACAGAAAGATACACGATAATTTAACGTTAATCATTTTGACAAATAAATATAAATTTACGGTCTCAATCATTTATTTACAATCTTAAAATCATTACATATGTTTGATAAGCATTGTTTGGACATAGCGTCTCTAGAATAAGTATACATAAGAAACAAACAATGCGCAATATTTACTAGAATAAATTATACAAATTGATTTGCATCTCTGGGAATCGATAAAGCTTTTTAAAGGAAAACAATTTTTAAATCAACATACTGAACGTATTTTACGAAATGAATCTTTATCTTTAACACATCATTGCGACTTACTAAGATTAGACGGACGGATGATCAAATTAAAGAGCAAAGTAACGGTACTAGCATACAATAATGAAAATAAGGCCTCATGGCGATTGTGGATATTTTATCATTTAAAAGAATACTTTGAAACGAACTTAGATTGGATATGTCCATGTCTTCTGGCAGAGTGATATCAAGAGAGGGTCTGGGTTTGAGAGCCCAGAATCTGGATGTGCTGTCTTCTGCAGCACATAAATATCATAACCCTCGTAAACTTTACGTTTCCACAGGAAGCATTGTACCTGATTGTGAACGATTCTGAGAAGTAGGATGGGAGCTTTAGACATTCCCAATGACTAAACAATCAAGAAATGGTGAAGATAAAATATCAGAATAATGGAAATGTATGCCAGCAACGTTATTGGACATGAATATAAGTTTTATAATATAATTTTCAAACTTGGAAATTGTCTAACCTCTTGCGCAATAATCTGTTTTCAATTCTGAGTCATTTAACTAATCATAATGAATAATAATGCTTCTATTTATAATATTATTAAACTAACAACATTTATATTTAAAGAATCGATTCCCAAATATGTATTAACAGGTAGAATTTGCCCTTCAGGCACCAGCAAAAAGGAATGGATTAATTATATGAAGGTTCACGATCTTTTTAAAATAGAAAATTTAAAGCAAAATTCATCCACAGTAAAAGTTTTTAATTTACTTTAAGAATAATGAATTTAAAATGAAACCAAACTCGCGAGCAATTTCTATTTAATATAGACAAAACTTTATTGATAAGTTTTAAATAAAGCCCACCCTTTTCCCAAGTAAAACAATTATTTTCCCCCTTACTCGTGAATTTAACGATTTTGGCACATTAAAGAAAATAAATTATATCTATACATTAATCAAAATACATGAAATCTTAATGGAATCGCACACATTTATATATAATTTAATTAAGTGTGAAAGGTAAGTTAAAATACATGATATTAATAAAAGATTACAGAGAGAGAGAGTTTAAAAGCAAAATTAGCAGAAGCTTATAAAACAATATATAAATTAAAATATGAAGGTTGAACTATAGATTACAAAAGTATTGTCTTATAAAGGCAGTTCTACGTTAAAAGGTTACCTAAGGAAAAAAACAGCATAGCGGCATCATTAGCAATCAGCAGTCGGAAGCAATCATGTTGTATGGTCGGCCGGATGGGACATGGCAATTGGCAGGCAGACAGTTCATCGAGAGAAGAAGAGATCAGTGCTAGATTCCACTACTCAAGCTCCATCTGCAGCACTTGTGTTGGCTTCTTAAAAGTAATTAACTCAACTGACTAAAAACTCCTCTGCACTTAACTAAAAACTGAAAGTAAACTCTAACTTCCTCTGTTCTGTGGTTCCTTTTATAACATTTCAATACCCAGAATTCAATTTCATACACCACACTTATCTCTGTAATCCTTTTAAAAACAACATTTAATTAGTAAAATATTTTCAATAAATAAGGCTTGAAATACCCTTTTTAGCTGTTTTGAAAGATTTGAAAAGAACTGATAAACGATTTGTTTTTCGATTGTAATTAAGATTTATAAATTTTAATTATAGACAACGATCTGACTAGTGATAAAGATAATTTCAATATTTCAAGCCTTCCCCATTTTTCTTTGTTGTTACATTGAATATACACAGATATAAAAATAATTACAAATATCTAAGCAAATGTATTTTTATAGCAATAAAATTATTGCTTTAGCCATAATATATATACGCATCATTCAAACTACTGTTTCATTTTTACTAAACAAAATTAATTTTACTCATCTTTAGAATGATTCGACATACAGTGTGTGAGTGAATAGCATATATTTATAGCAGGGTCTGAATTGTGGAACCCTAGGAAGTTAGTCTAGATGGTGAAACATGAAGCATCGATGATGATTAGACATCGATTGCTTCAATATATCAATAAAATATAACACCTAAATAAAAAATTTATTTATGATGTGCAAATATTATGTCTTAATTATAATTATCTGTGATTATGTAATTGTGATGTGAAGAAATTGAGTCAACACCAAGATTTATAAAACACATTTAACAATTTTATCAACAAACTTAACAATAAATTTATTTACATTATTTACATTTTGATAGAATTCTATTTATATTTAGGTATCTTTTCAAGACAAAACAAATGACTCAAAATATAAGATACAGAACATTTCTTAAATAAAATATTTCTTTTTTTTTTAATATCATTATATAATTTTTTTATTACAGTTATTCGATATTATTACTTTATAGGTTTTAAAAAATAAAAAAAATATAGGGAATACTTTTACTATGAACTTATCCTTGTTATTTAGTTTAAAAAATTATTTATTATTCTGTATAGTCATTCTTCAATAATATTCATGTGAACAACCTTAATTCATAGCATACCATCAAACTAAGCTACTTACTAATTATTACTTTAAACTTTAAATATCATGTATGTATTAGTGTGTTGTCATAAAATTATTTTTGTAAAACTTATGACTACTTTCATTCATTCAACATGATTCAGTCTATTATCTTTAATCGTAAATAAAAATATGCATTATAAGTATGTCTTTTTAAAAAAAAAAATCTTAATAATTAAGTAATATCATTATAAATTCTTTTAAATTATCAACTATTTATTTTGTATGATTCTTTCACTGATGAAATTATGTTCTTATAATTTTTACACTTATTTTACTCTAAGCAACATAACTTATCTTATCCAATTTAACAATTCTCTATTTCCAAACTTATCTATTATTTCCAATTTTAAAACAACCATCTTTTACAATGTAATCCAATAAATTTCAATAACACATAAACTAGTAGGCATATAGGGTAAACTATAACTTCAACTTAACACCTTTATCACATAACCATCATGGGCACAGTGTACATGAACTGAGGTATAACTTATTTATTTAATAACCTCTTTTACCAAGTATATTGTCCAGGCTATTCATTCAGCACTATGGCACATTAAGCTTTAACACATAGAAAATAAACACTGCCATGAATATACACAAGATATAGGGCTATGTTAGCTATACTTGTATAAACATCAATATAGTATATTCTTCCTCCCATATAAATAAACCCTACATACAATATTATCCTGGTCTTATATAACCTAATACTAAGATATTAGCATTTAAAATTCACCAATTTACATCACTATATTCATCCTCATTTCTATAATAACAAATAAATTCATTTTTAGAATAACAGTCTAACTAACTAATAAGACAAGATTATTTCATTCTTTAATAGTTCTCAAACTTTAGCACAAACAATCAGAATCAGTGTCATATTTTTAACACTTTAAATTCTTCAACAAAATATCCAATTCAGTTTTAATAGAATCATATACTTATATTTCTTTTATGTTTAAATATCTTTATGATATCATTAAAATTATGCATATTCTTAAATAACTAAACAAATGATAAATTATGTATAAGTATCGTATTTTATATATGCATCCATCCATACAAAATAACAAAACACATTTTAAAACTATTAATAATTTACATTATTACCATAAGTAATTTCTGTTGGCAATTACTTAGTGATTTCTTCTGGATTACGATCTAAATAAACATTTTATTATCGTTTATTCCACATTATCACACTTTAAAATATACTAAGTTAAAGATTTTTTTTTACAATAAAATTTAATTACTAAGTTAGTAAATAATTTAATGTTTTCTGTTTCTACGCTATATTTATACTATGAATAAATATTACTATAATTGTGTTAGTAAAAAAAATTAATTTTAAAACCATATTTACAATAATTTTATTAGAATTTCTTATGATGAAATGTTCTTTTCATGATAAGTTCATTACAGGAAGTATCTCTTCTCCTAGTAAAAAAACATTAATACACACTTTTGATGTCAATAATCACGCATGCTCTGGTTCTTAACGTTGTAATATATAATCCAAACTGACAGTTCAAGTTAAATACGGTACATTTACTTTTATTCTATAAGACTTACACTAATATAATTAATATTTTTCTTATCTCCAAAACTTTAAATAGTTAAACATGTATTGTTAGGTAAATATCTAATTTTAAATACTCTTCATCAAGATAATTTTCCAAATTCTTGTAACTTTTCCATATTTACTGAGGTCTAATATTTTCTGATACAACCAATACTTCTTCCAATATTTTCAAATAACTTAAATTATTTTCCCAAATAATTTAAATAAACTTTTGTATGTCCCGCATACCTTAATGACTAACTTGTAATATTTTTTTTTAAAATAGGATACAATTCACATACCTGCAAATGATCTTATATTTTCTAGGGAAAAATTCCAATTTTAAAATATTTCCAATATTTCTTCAGAAAGAAATATCTCCATGTTCTAAAATAATTGTTCGGTCAAATTTAAAAGTTTTTTTTTTCTTTAAAAGTATTTTTCCATTGTATTTTAAATAAATTTTCTTCCTAAGAATATATCATATCATTTCACTTTATATCTTTTAATGAAAAGTTGTTTTTTTATATATATTTTCTCCGTGACATTTTTTTTATGAAATTTAGTCGTAAATCAATATGACTTATCAACACAGGCAAAATTATATACTTTATACGATAACATTTGAATACTTCCATTGATTTTTTTTTATTATATTTAGTGATGACTTCTTCATGTTTAAGTTGATGACAAATTGAACAAAAACAAATCAGCTAAGTAAGGAATTATTTAATTTTTTAGCCCTCTTTCTCCATATCATGATCTTGTAATAATAAACTGCTGTATTTTTATAAAAATTGAAGCTAAATAAAATGCATTATTACACTACTAAATACTTTACCGAAATTGTAGAAATACTAACAATGTTATAATAGTATGTCGGTAGAATGAGATAACAGCTCAATAATCGTCTGCCAAAATCTAAACAGCTCTTAAATACTCCAGCTGATTCCAATTTTGATTGGTCTGTTAAACAATCCTGACCTCAAATTATTCGGGACCACAAACATTGGTTTAAAGTTAAAGTTAATAATAATTTACTAAATATTTATTTTTATTATTTTATTCAATTCTTACTTAATTTTCACATTTTGTTTACACTTACTAGAGACTCTAAATTAATTTTTAAAAAATCACATTTCAATATTTATTACCATTTCTACCTTTATTTTGAACTTAATGTATTTATTTTCAACAAAAAACATAAATCTGATTTTATTTATTATATTCACTTTTAAAATCCAATTTAACATTTATAACAGAGATAATATTATTCTATTTTCAAACACAGGTGTGCTTCATGTGATTTATAAAACTAAATAAGGCGCTAATAATAATTTAAATAGAACTAAAATAATAATTTAATTTATAAAATGTTACATAACCACTATTATAGCACAATTTTAAAATAATTATTTTAATATTATAAAACCAAAAAATACACTTGTCTCCCACTTTATTATTTTTTAATCAACTGATTTTAAAAATATAGCCATTAAATATAATTATTATTACTAAATCTATTCGTTTAACTTTAAAGCATTACTTTTAAATTTTACCCTAATTATTATTTATAAGACTTATTAAATCAGTATTTATTATGGCCAATTCTCCCAACCATACAATCTTATAATGATTTTTAGTTAACTGTTTTCTTACAAATACCAACCTAATACTATACATCAATTATTTACGTGCCTTAAATAAATTATTCAAAGATTATTAACACACAATATACATCATCTCCTACCCAACTTCAAAATTTAAAATTTTTCAGTAAATTATTACAAATAATCCATTCTAATCTAAACAAAAGGGTACAATATATATATATTATGATATATATATATATTGTGATGATATATATATATTATGATATATATATATATTGTGATGATTGCACATACTGCGACCACACTTATAGATATTTAACATTTAAATAATATTAAATATTGTGTTTAGGAATACTAGCAAAAGAATTTAAAACTTATGAAGAAAGAAATGTTTTAATTAATAAAAGAGAGAGAAATAGAATCGAAAAAAATTCTTATCTTTTACTCTCCAAAGTCAAGATTTTGAGAAATAAAAAATAATTAAAGTTAGAAATATTGAAATTATATATCAGTAAAATTAATAGTGATAAAAAATATAAATGAAATACTAACTAAAATATGATTTATAAGAAAAGGTAAAGTTTGAAGGGTTTAAATCTGGGTAAAAATAGAAATTTAAAACATGACAAAAAGATAAAGATCTGGGTCATAAAAGTACACATTTGATGATAAAATGAAATCCGTGGATGGAGTATGTATGAAGTATGATAAAGACAGCAATAATTAATGCTTGTCAAAATAAAAAACATTTTCTTAAAAATCCGTTTAATTAAAGAAAAAAAGAAATAAGAAATAGATGTACATAGTGCAACGAGATTGTGTAAAAGTAAATCTATAGAAATGGCCGAAGGTGTATTAAGAAAAAGAAAGGTGTGAATAAAAGCTAAAAAACAAGGATCGAAAGAATAAAGGAATGTGGAATTTTTTAATTAAAAAGTGATTTGGAGTATAGACTTCTTGTCGAGATGTTGGTGGAAACACTGCTCTGATAATAAGCAAATATAATCGGGAGAAACGCAAATCTAAGAATCTTTTAAAGTTTAAGAAAAAAACAAACAAGACAGAAATCCAGAAACGTAGTGGAAGGACTCCAACATAATAATGAATAATTAAATGAACAAGATATGATTTCTAACATCAGTGATGCATCAAGAATAGCTGGCTAAGGGCCATCGCGATCACTGGCCGATTCAGACTCGCTATGCTCTAATTGTTTCCGTCTCCATGTAACAACTGCCGACATAGTACCTGCCAGAGGGTTCATTTGCCATGTCCTTGATGTCCTGATATGGAGGAGTTCCCACAACCAAATCCAACCTAAGAGTGACCATTCACTGCTAAAGAAATGGAGAAATTCCATGTGGAAGTCAGCAAAACCTCAACTTACTTCAGAGACTCAATAAACCTAGCTAAAATATGTATACTACACCTTTACATTCATATGTGCACATACCTTTAATTTAGACAATTGCCAAATTCTTAATTTGAGTGATAGACATTATTTAACTTTTTATATATACACAGAGTGACGACTATAAATGTATAATCATTTACAGGATCTTTTTTCTTATATTTTACTCATAGCATTATAGCAGATAATTTGTTTTTATTGTGTGTAAATGATTTAAAGTGATTTTTTGTTATTTAATTTATTATATTAAATATTTCTTATTGATTTAAATCTGTTTCGTCTCGTTCTTCACCACTCCAAACAGTAATATATTTGTAGGGTTTAGGGGGATAATTATTACTCATTGTGAATACTGAATTAACATGTGAGGCTGGTGGTGCAGTATTTTGATCCCATTAAAATTTATAAATGATTCAAGCGCTGTAACTCTTTAAATCTTACAGCAGTCAAGAGACAGTTGACCGGGCAAGATAACCTGGGGTTATATCCATATAGTTACAGGTTCGGTCAAGTACGGATATAGATTCGTTTATGTCCGTATGTTCTCTCTGTTTGTGGAGCAGGGGGTGGACGATTTTGAATTTTAAGAATTCTGTATTATGCATAAATAAAAGGGAAGTTAAGCTTTCGATCGTCGTGTTCCCATTACAATAATATATATATACGGTGCAATTGTACAAATGTTTGAACTAAATATGTATTAGGTAAAATAGTACCTTTTCTCTTTGATGATGATCAGATTTGTAGACAAACAACCTATATTTTATATTACTTACACTTAATGACAATAATATTTCTCCATTATGTTACATATTAATACTTATGTTCCCCTTTATATCCATATTAAAATAAAGATATGAACAAAAGATATTTATACAAAATATATAAATAAATAAAATTTATGACATCAACATAAATGTAGTTTTAAAGGTCATAAGAAAAAAATGTCTTAGTGAATCATTCCAGTAATCCTCATTAAAACATTTTGGGCATAGATAGTAAATCATGAGTATTCTAGATGATCCATTATTAGGTCATTCATCCTTTGTATCTTTGGAACTTTTGCATTGAAGTGTAAAGCTGTTTTGTCCATTTCATAATAATAAACTTGATGTTTCATGGCACAGATATTAAATGCTACAAATTTATCATTATTTAATAATTTTCTTCACCATTTAATTATTTTTAATTTTATTATTAGATGTGTTTTAAAATGATAGATCAGGTTATAGTTATTTAGCAAGGAAGTTGTAGATAGATATTTTCACATATGTTATATAGGAGTCATTTATATATTTTTTGTTTATCTATAAAGGTTACATAATATAGGCCATACATATATTTCATGGTAAGCATTTAATGAAGCCAGGAGTAATAAAGTTATGAATGGAGATGTTGAATTTGCAGATTATGATAGAAGCTTTTTATAAATAATAGACACAAATAGTTGGTGCTCACAATATAAAAAGGAGTGTGGTCCTATGTAAATGAAGTAAATAAATATCTATATAGCATAGTAGGAAAAAATTCTTCTTATATATTATTTTTCTGTGTTGTTATCTTGTTAAATGACCTGGTCTTGAAAGGCACATCAATGATATTAAATTATTAATTCAATAAGCTACTATCAATTCATCATTTCTTCTTTATTACAGTTTGTATGATAACTAATGAATGATTTCTATGCAAATATAAATTCTAATTCATGCTTATTGTTAGCAAATATTTTCATTTAATTCATGTTGAACTAAAATGGAAACTTGAAAAGTAAAGTAAACCAATTTTATGAGTTCACATATATTTATTGCTGTTTGAGAAGGATCAAACCACAATTTAAAATAAACCATATTCCATTTGTTTTATAAGAAATGACTTCATGTTTTTATTTGAAATTTATTGATATCTTTATTTTCTCTTTTCAGTGCAGGAGTCATTAAGTAATTTGTAGATTTACAATCAATTAAATAATAATTTTATATTTTATTCATATTCAATCTCATAATCATTTACTTTAGCCATCATTAATTGGAATATTAAGTTACACATAATCTTTGTCTGTAAATGTAGGTTGGATTCAATAAAACTCCCTTTGCTTTCAATTTATATTTTGGTAAATAATCAAATTATTAATAAAGTTAATTCTGAGAGTAAACCACTTAATATGTCTTTGTTATTGCTCTTTGGTATCCAGGTATATTTTACATATAGCTAGTCTGAGAAACAATATAAATAATAATTAAACCTCATTCACTCATGCATAAAATATCTTCTGATGCATGGATGTAATTTATCAATTGCTACCCAAACCTGTAGGATGTTCAAATACAGGCTTAGCATCACAACCCTGTTCATCACACTTTAAATTCATTGATTGAGTTAATTTATATTTTGTTATACATATACCTTAAGAAAAATAAATCAAAACCTAAGATACATTGCAATGGAAATGAATTGTCCATTTCAATTAGCTCCCACCCATTGGGCCATTGAATGTTCCATTATAATATATTGATTTTAAAAATATGAACAAAAATTAAATCATAAAAGATTCTTAAAATTAAAGACATTAAAAGCTGTATGAGTGATTTAAATAGAATTAAAAGTGCCTTTATATTATAATATGATATCCAGTTCATTTTCAATTCTTATTACTTTTTGTGACAAATTCCTTCAGATATATAAGTAATTACGAATTTACATAATGCATTGTGTAAACAATATTCAAGGCAATATCAGGAAATATGTTTTGTTAATTAGATGCACAAATATGTTTTATTCTCATTTTATGATGTTCAAGCTAATTATAGAAGAACATTAATATATCACACAAAATTAAACAAAATGGTTTTTCATTTATTTTCTCAAAGATAATATTTTTATTGATCCAAATATAAAATTCAGTAAAATGTTATTTTTTGTCCTAAAATTCAACATTTACATATATGTTATTACAATGGTACCATAAAATTTATTATATTTTTGAAGGTCCCTCACATATATCCTTCACCATGTACAATAGCTGACAATTTGTTTATAAGCTTTGATTATAATAAAAGACATTCTATTTACTTAGGTAACAATATTTTTCAACATGAATTTATATGTAATACAAATGTTGTTCATCACTATGAGAACTTGTTGGGGCATAAACTTGAATTATCTGCATTTAGTATCTGTTATTAAGTTGTATAACTAATATTTCCACTCTATTCAATGCACCATCAATCTCCACAATGTTGTCCTTCCACTTTTTATTTATAAAGAATCCTATTCCACTTCTAATATTTATATCTATATAATATAGTACATGTTCACTTTTTAAATCAATTGTCTCTTCACCTTTTCTTCTAACTTCACAAAGTCCAATAATGTCCCATTTAATATAAGACAGTTCGTAATTTTTGCAATTTTCCTTCACTTGAAGGTGATATGCAGTTATAAGTACCTAGATAAAAAGTCATCATCAAATGGCAGCCTGGGTCCACAATCAAAGAATTCTTAGCACCCTCCACCTTCAGTTACCAACTGCTGTCTTGGTTGTTGACTTTACAGCCTCCTGAGAATAATGGCCATGAATTATTTTTGCCTGTCATAATTGTTTATATTTATTATTTACTTTTAAGAAAAATATAACATTCGAAAAACGTAAAATAAAAAAAATGGATTATATTTGTATTTCAAAATGTTTATATAATCGGAAAAAGGAAATTAAGCGTGCTGTTGTAGAATGTACTATATGTGATGGGATATATCCCTTGAAATGTTTAAAAAAGACTAGGAAGGATGTAAAAGGTTTATGGTTATGCAGTCAATGTATTAATATGATAAAAGAGGTGAGAAAGTATTTTCAAAGTGTAGATAGTCGAAGAATAGTGGGTGGAGAAAGTAATAGTGTAATGGAGATGATTAGTCAAAGAATAAATAAGATAGAGGAAGAATTGAAGGATGTAGAAGTAAAATTAAAATCATTAGAGATAAAATGTGAGGAGATAAAGAAATTATTGAGTAGGAATGATAAGGAAGAAATAGATAAGGAGGACCAGAAGGTATTAGAAAATGTTATGGATAGAGCAGAAAAAGTAGATTATGAAACAGTATTGATAGGAGATTCACTAATTAAAGAATGTGGGGATATAATTGCAAGGGAAAATAGAAGTAGGTATGTAAGAGTATGTTTGCCTGGAGCCAGAATTAGGGATGTAGCAGATAAAGTTAAAAAACAAGGTAGTAGACATGTATATGTTATGGTGGGGACTAATAATTTATTAGAATCATCAGAGAGAATAATGGATGAGTATGTAGATTTGATTAGGAATTTGATTATGATTAAAGGAAGAGTAGGAATAGTTGGATTATTACCAAGGTTTGACAAGAGTTATTTGTTAGATAGGGCATGTTCTATAAATGAGAGATTGAAAAAATTGTGTGAGAGAAATAATGTTATGTTTGTGGATGTGTGGGATTGTTTTATTGGAAAGAGAGAGTTATATAGTAAAGATGGGTTGCATTTAGGAAAACAAGGAAGTGAAGTTTTAGGGAGTTTGATTTATAAAGAATTTTTTTTGGGAAACTTATAAAGGGGAGTGGGTTTTTAAATTGTAATATTATTAAAAAGAATGGATGGAATATAAGAAGTAAGCAAAAAAAATTTGATTTTGATATAAATATAGATATGGAGAAGGAATGGGTTTGTAAAATTAATGGTAAGAAAGTAATTTATAAATGTAATGGAGAAGAAAGAATTAAAAGAATTTATAAAAGAGTAGTTAGGAAAGAAGAAAGTGTTAAAATTGGATTTTTGAATATGCAAGGTGGTAGGAAACCAGAAAAGTGGATGGAAATAAATAAAACAATTGAAAATGAAGAGCTTGAGGTATTAGCAGTAGTGGAAACACATTTAAGAGAAGAAGAAGAACCTATTTTGGAACAGTTGGTATGGCAGGGTATAAATAGAAAAGAAAAAGAAAAAAGGGGTGGTGGTATAGGTGTTATATCAAAAAAATATTTAAATATTGTTAAATGTCAAGAACACTTGTGGTTTGAAATAAGGTTGGGTAGACAAGAATGGATGGTGGCTATAGTTTATATAGCTACTGGAGATAGTCAAATTATATTGGGAGTGGAATAGTAACATATACGAATGTTTAGTTAAGGATATACAAAGTTTTAAAGAAAAGGGGAAGAGAATAATGGTTATAGGGGATATGAATGGACATATTGAAGAAATTGATGATGTAGATAATAAAAATGAATAGCTTTTGAAGAATTTTTGTCAGAAAGTGAATTTGAGTATTGGAAATTTATTAAATATTTATGAGGGACAATACACATGGTCCAGAAATAATATATTTCACACAATAGATTATGCATTGGTAGAGAAAGAGGGAATAAATAAAATATGGAAAATTAAGGTATTTGATAATGAAGAAAAAGTATGCACTAGGGTTCATAATTTCATTGTAATTGAAATGGTTAGTAATGTGATGGAGAATAGAAATAAAAGTAGAAATAATAGTGAAAGATGTGGATGGAGAGTAAATGATAAGAATAAGTTGGAAGAGTATAAAATACAAGTTGAAGAAATAATGGAAGAGTGGGTTGGGGATGAGTATAAGGATTGGTGTAAGGAAGTAGAAAAAGTTGCAAATAGGGTTTTAGGAGAGAATATTGAAAAGAATAAAAGTAATAAAAAAATTAAAATTAGTAAAAGTGTAAAAGAAAGGAGAGAAGCATGTAGAGAATATAAGTGTGCTATTAAGAATAAGAAAAGTGAAAAAGATATTAATGCTAAATGGGAAAAGTACTTAGAAAAGAAGAAGTTAGCTAAAATAGATATTTATAGAGAGAGAATGAAATTGAATAGTAAATTGTTGGAGGATATTAATAAAAGTGGAAGAGATGGAAGTAAAAAAATTTGGAATTATATTAAAAGGAAAAATGTAGGTGAGAGAGAGTTAGTATAACTAGATCATGAGGGAACTGAGTGTAGTTCTAGAGAAGATTCAGAGAGAATCTTAAATAGTTATGTAATGAATATAGAAAAGATGTTAGATGTGAATGATAGAATATTAGAAAATATGAAAGAATATAGTAATGGGAATATTAGTTTTTCAGAAAATGAACTAAATGAGGTAGAGAAGAAATTAAAAAGTGGGAAGGCAAGAGGTTTAGATGGATGGGCAGCAGAGATGGTAATGAATTTAGGATATAGGGCAAAAGTAAAATTATTATCCTGTTTTAATAAAATGGCACAGAATAGAGTTTTCCCAAGTAGTTGGAGTAATACAAGAGTAAGGTTATTATTTAAAGGAAAGGGTAAGGATCATAGAAAGTTGAATAATTATAGACCGATAGCGGTAACATCAGTTTTATATAAAGTTTTCTCATATATGGTGGCTAGTAAAGTTGTAAAATGGGTGGAAGGGAATAATGTAGTGGGTGAAATGCAAAAAGGTTTTAGATTAGATGGGCGTATAGGAGATAGTTTATTTGTAGTTACACAACTTATGGATATGAGTAGGAATGCAGATAAACAGTTATATATGAGTTTTATAGATATAGAAAAGGCATATGATAGAGTAAATAGAAATAGATTATGGATAAGTTTAGCAAATTTGGGAATGGATGAAGCTTTAATAGATATTATTAAGAAATTATATGAAAATAATTATTATATATATCAATTAGAGAATATAGAATCAATTAAAGTTAAAAATGGTGTGGGACTAAGGCAATGATGCCCTATGTGACCTATTTTGTTTGTGTTGTATTTGAGTGAAATGGAAAGAGCAATAGAAAGATTAGGAAGAGGGATAGAGATACCGTTAATAGGTAGTAAGGGAGTATATATTTTGTCAGGTCTTTTTTGTGCAGATGATATATTTTTGTGTGCAGAAAAAAGAGAAGATATGGAAGTTATGTTGAGGACATGTGCAAGGGTGGGTAAAGAGATGGGGATTAAATTTAGTGAAGAAAAATAAAATATAATGATCGTTAATACTGAGGAAAAAGAAAATGTAGAATTTTTATTGGGAGATATTAAGTTAAGTGTGGTGAACAGATATAGTTATTTGGGAATTATTTTAAGTAATCAAAAAAATTATTTGGATGAATGGGAGAAAAAATTGATAAATGAAGCAAAGAAAAGAAAGGGATTGATAAAGAAATTAACAGTATTTTCATATAATAAATATGATGTAGCTAGAATTATATGGAAAGGAGTTGCAGTAGCAGGGTTAACATATGGTAATGATGCATTATATGTTTAGTAAAAAGATATTAGATTATTTAGAAAAAGCTCAAAGGGAAGTAGGAAGACATGCATTGGATGCAGAAGTATGGACAGCAAGGGAGGCAATTCAAGGAGAAATGGGATGGTCAAGTTTTTATATGAGAGATGCAAAAAGTAAAATGAAAATGTTTGGTAGATTGCAGTTTATGGATAATAAAAGAATAGCTAAAATAGTATTTAATTGGGTTATGAGTAAAGGGCAGGTAACAAGATGGGTGAGAAAGGTAATGCGGTATGCAAAAGATTTGGATAAAGAATTTATATCAGTATATTTGTACAAAAGATGGGATGATTGTGTTAAGAGGATTATTGAGTGTTATAGTAGTAAGGAATGGGATAAAAGAATAAATTTATTAATAAAGACTAGGGAGTTAGAGAGATGGAGAAATAGTATGGAGAGTAAAAAGAGTTTAAACATATATATAGAAATAAACAGAATATTAGGTGTGAGTTAATATATGATAATAGTAAGAAAAGTAGTTTATTGTTTAAGGCTCGAATGGGATCTTTAGCTACAAAAGAATATACATGTAAATGGAAAAATATGGGTGATTTATTTTGTAAATTAAAGAAGGAAGGAATTGAAAATATTAGGCATTTGTTAATTGAATGTAAATGTTTGAAAACAGAAAGGGTACATATAATGAAGTTGTGGAAAAATAAATATGAAAAGAGTGATTATACAGAAAGTGAATTATTGGTTTTTATGCTGGGTTTGGGAAAAGATAAGGGGGATTTAGATATAAAGGTTATAGAGTTGACAAAAATTATGTTGTGGAAGTGGGATAGAGCAGATTGTGGGTAAATTTAGAGTGGGGAATGTAAAAGAAAGTGGCTAACAGGTTTATCTGGGCATAATTGCTGAGATATTCTTGACTTCGTTTAAGGAGAAGCCATAATACATCACATCACATCATCACATCACATCTAACAAATGCCATTTACAAGGCCTGACTTACGGCTATAGAAAACATCTAATGTTTCTCTTAGCCATTAGAAGGCCGTTGATGATGATGTAACACTGAAATAATATGACCTATTTCTGCTTCGCAACAGTTACTGTGAATCCACACACTTATCTTTCATGTACAGTTTGTTATATATGTGTGTGTAGTTTGTTAGTCAAATTTTTACAATATATGTTACACAATCTTTGTATTTGTAATGAATTTAAGAAACCTGACTTTATAGTAATTTTCCAAATGGCCACACCCTTATTTAGAGAAGGTGTAATGTGTAAAAGCTTGCCGAGGGTACGTCAACAGAATTTGGCCGACTTCGTGTGCGAAATCTCATTTTCACATGAAATACCACATAGTTCATAAAATGGCTGGTGATCGCATAACTTTTTCCACAGTTTCTGAAAACAGAAGCCAAGTATTTCTGCTGTGCAATAAAAATATACATGATTTTTTGTAAATTTCATATAAAGCACAAATTATAAACATATTTAATAAGTAAATAAGACATTTATATGTGTTTGTTGTTGTTTAAAAAGTTTGAGTTTCTTTCTTTTGTCCGACTACCGTTACAGTTTTGATATCTTATTTTAGCATTACAAAAAACAGAACATTAACCCTAAAACTAAACCTAACCTTAAACTAACCCTAACTAACTCTAAAACTAACCCTAAACTAACCCTAGCCCTACACAGTTGTTCTGTTATGTAGAAAGCAATAATTAAGCGAAAGACATCGCTAAATAGACATCGCAGAGTAGCAGCTTTGTCCAAAAACAGCGATTTAAAAATTAAAAAATGTTGTTGTTTACCAATATTAAGCAAAAGACATCGCTATCAGACATCACAGAGTAGCAGCTTTGTCCAAAAACAGCGATTTAAAAATTAAAAAAAAAGGTTGTCGTTTACCAATAATTAAGCGAAAGACATCGCTAAATAGACATCGCAGAGTAGCAACATTGTCCAAAAACAGTGATTTAAAAATTTAAAAAAATGGTTGGCGTTTACTAAATACAAAATTAAAATTAAACAACTTTTTTAATAAAAAGCATGAAAAAAAGTTATAGCAATCAATAAATTAATAAGTAAAAAAAACAGCAATTCGATTTAAAAATATAATGCAGCCCCGAACATTTTATTGTATTGTTTTTGACTGCCAACAACACCATCAAGTGGCCAAGCCCAATTATGTTATAATTACCGTAAAAGCCAATAAACTCACCACGCTGGCTAATGCATGTTGGTGAGCAGCCCATCCATGTTTGTATACTATACGAATAATCACATAGTAATAACAGCTGCAATGACAAGAACATATGGAATGGACATTAGGAATTTGCCCTGCTCAGTTCCTTTAAGGCCTCCAAGAGGAATCAAAGGGTCTCCTTTCTATTAATAGCAAGCTCCTTTCTTCAGCCTGTTTTATGAGTAGTTGTGTTAAAATAATGAAATATTAGATGAAAACATATAACATCAATTTTTATATACATCCTAGCACTTGAAGATATAGATGGGCAAAATGAGACAAATACCTTAAAAATATTTTAAAAACATTGACAAATCCTACTCAAAAATAGATTTTAAAATCATATATATGATAAATTATGTATTACCTAAACCATATTTGCAATATATTATAACGATCCAAACAAAGGTAAAGATCGAATCCAACCGTAAACTACGATATCTGCTCTACAGGGCGCCATCTAGGTGTTTGAGCCTAGAAAAATTTATAGAATAGGCAGATACGCACTAATAAGATTCCACTTTATTTTATATTTTGGTTGTTAGCCCATTGTCACTAGCTCAGGAAATAGCAGAGATAATACAATATAACTTTATATCTTAAAGATAAAAAAATAAAAGCCACTGCCAGAAATTAACACATAATAATATTTATTTATGCACATATAAAATCATTCTAAATTTGAGGAATAAATTTAACATTTTAGATTTTTATATTTACTTTTTAATTTTAAATCGATTGCAAGAATGTTTAATATTTTATTTAGATGGTCGAGTATGAATAGACTACATAGATCTGATTTGAAAAGAAAATATTCTATCCCTTATTTAACCTTAGGCCAAAAAGTTTGCAGTCAAACCGGCGTCAATCCATCTGATACATTTATGTATTCAATGTAGCATGAAAATACGACAGCACAAAATACTATACTCTCAGGAATATGCATCTGAACAGTAAGTAGAGTTAGAGAAGACATTGTCTCTCCACCAACAGGAATGCTACATCTGTTGGTGAGTAGAACAATAAACATAAAACCCCATAGGAATGGATTGCGGTTCTTTGCTGACTTACAAACCCATCCATAGGCAAAGAGAAAGTGTGTGGCATATATGTGCAATCCTGCCCATAGCGGATCTCATACTACATCTACTAATTACATAAATATATCCAATCCATTGAGCCAATTCAACTACGAAACAAATAACCTAAGATTACCCTCCCTTAATATAACTTTACAAAACTATATAGCCATTCATGCCCGACTTAAATTTAACATTTACATATGTTCACGCAGATAAATTTTATAAAATTTGTTTTAAAATGTTGAGTATAGATCGGCTGCACTGATTCCACGGTCAAAAACATCCAAATTAAACACAATCGATCAAAATACAAAATCATCGATAACGTCAATTGCAAAGGGAATACAGAAGCCCATTGGTATTCATCATAAGATACCACAGTGACATCGTTGACCTATACATTCTAATCAACTGTGAAAACCACAACATAATCAACTGCTAACAAATCTATGCAACGTCTATACCCAACCTTAAATTTCCTCATTTAAAATTTAAACAATAAATAATTTATACAATAAGAAGAAAAAAATGGAAATGATGTTTATCAATCGGAAAACATATAAAATTAAACATTATTAATTTGATTTTAAACTTAAAAGTCAGATAGAAGTTCATAAGCTTGAATGAAAGTTCTTAATTAGTTTTAAATTTTAGAGTTCATGTCAATAGCTTACAATAGAAGAATCACTGCTCTTGATGTAAATTCCCATGGAGACTTTATTTGAAAACCTGGTCAGATGTTCCAGAGGTAGCATTATCTGGTTCATTTTGGTATCTCTGTCTTTTCATTTTTTTTCTTTTTTAAAATAAGTGAGAGAGAAAGACAAGTGCGTCTTGTCGCTCGTCTCACCAAATCAAGTTCGAAACTCTTTGGAACTCAATATTTTTCTTTTTATAGTCCTCCTATGGATTCCATGAACAAAGACGTCACTGTTCCATTTTTTTGTTATGGCCTTTATTTTCCAGGCCTTTATTTGCTTCCATTGGTCAAGCTAAAATCTCTATTCCTTATCTAATTTTCATCTGACTTTTTAATTACACAGCTTTTGGATAATTAATAAACAATCATTTCCATCTACAAAAATATGTTATCTTTAAATCTTGTACTTTTTTTTTATAAAAAAGTACGTTCAAATACTTATTTATTTGGTTTTTAAAAAAATATTTTTAAAGTTTTGAATCTGTGCGAATATATACATTTAACAAACATTTTAATTTTAGCGTTTAGTTTTTTTTTAATAGATTTTATTTTTATTTGTGAACTTTAAGATTTTATTTTAAATTAATGTAACGACATATTTATATATCGTTACAATATATTATAAAAAGATATAATGTCAATTAACTTTTATTTCTATTGTATTTAACTAACAACTTACAGAAATATTTTCAAATTTTCCATCAATTTCCAAAGTAAAAATTTCTGATCCATACTGTTTCATAAAGCACTCACTGTATTTTTGAAACTTATTTTCCACTTTTTTTGACAAAATCCCATTCTTAAATCCATATTTATCATAAGTGATACCTGAAACATAATGAAACAATAAATATACAATTATATATATAATATACAAACAATTTAAACAATTTAATGGTGAAACAAAAATATTAAATTTTAAATTTTTTAGTAGTGCTTTCAATTATGTATTAATTCTCATCAGCAATAATTGAATTTCAAATTTTAATGTTACATAAATTTCCATTAGCTGTGTATTGCTATATTTGCAACTTGCCTATTAATAACATTATCTTTAAATTTATCTATTAAAATGGCTTCTTTAATTTTCATATAATTACAAGAGACTCAGGCATACATTAGATCATTCTCCAGAGGAGAATAGCTCATTCACCTTTTATTTGGTCATTGCAAATTAAAATCATTTTACAATGATTTGATAATGTAAATCATTGGAAAGGAGTCATAAATGTAATGAATAATAAACAAACATGAGAGAGATATGTGGTACTCATAGAGATGCAATGTGATAAACTTGAGGTGCAGTACTATGAAACTGCAGAGCCAACTGAACATATGAAAATAATAATGGCCTAGCTTCATGCCAGATGGCCCATTTAAGAATGGTCACATTAGCATAATCAGGTGTAAAGGACCATGCCATTGTTACTTCCTGACCAGGGGACAAAATCAACTGCTCACAGGAACATGTAACTATGTCTAATTTATGGGAAATAAAAAGAGATGGTAATCACTGTGTATAAATCCAAGGCTTAAGGAGAAAACATAACATTTCTAAATTATAACACATATCTATATCATTAATCCAAAATCACAACTTTATTTTAAAATTACACTTAAAGTTAAATGACTCATTCACAATGTCCACAGTTATTAATTTAAAACTTTCATTTATGTTCTCAAATGACATTTATTTGATTTAACAGAATAAGTAAATCTAATTCAAGAAAATGTAAGGGAATGTTTGGAAATCATATTATTATTACAATCACAAATTAATATATCCATCATTCAATTACTCGTGGAACACTTGCATTAATAATTAAACAAGGCAACACCAAATGCATATCTTTTAATACATAAATAAATCATGGTAATAAATAACTAAAATCATTAAAGATATGGGAAAATTGGGATCAGTATTATATGCATTTGTTATTAAGTTAAGTCATTGCATATATTAAGGTTTGGATAATTTCTGAGCTCACAGTTTATCAATTGTAAGAAGAGGAGGGGTTAATAATTTTATTTTGGTAATCCACACATTATAGCAACTGCTCTTAGTTACAAAAAATTATTTGGAATAAGATGAGCCTGGTCAGAAATTATCTAGGCATGGCATTATATAAATAAAGAGAAATGATATTAATCATTTAGATCTGTGCACCACTTGATGATGTTATTTATGTGTAAAATCACATATTAATTCCATTCAAGTGGCCACAGGACATATGTTACATCTAATGTACCCTGTATGTTGTATTAGACAGAAACATAAATATTATAACCTGCTTTGTGCTTCATGAGTCACTTTATGTAAATTCTCACACATAAACTTTTTCTCCAACTTATGTGAGGGTGTGTAGATGTCAACTGTTTTAAAGTTTTTACTTTGAAATGTTTTTTTTGATAAATGGAAATCACATAATTTGACTAAAATAAAATTGTCACAAAGTTCAATTCATCCTGAAGAGAAATTGGAAGGTGAACAAAGTAGTCTGAATGTAGAAACAAACCAAATTCTGAGAAGGTTATGCATCAAGTAATGTCTTGTCGAGACAAACAAAATGGCACATTTCAACAAACAAATCATCTGCTTGAAAGATTTGCTGTCAACAGAATTCGAAGCTGTTTCATTTTTGCAAGCAAAAATGTTCTTATAAATGAGAACACCTACATTTGTGAATTGTCGATGAGAATTTATAATACAAATACAAGTCAGTTCAGATGTTTATCATGTTCATGTGATCAAAGGTGTTCTGTGAAGAATGATAGCTGCTCCGTGTTATCTACTACTGGAGCCATGAACAGTTGACAGTAGAAGGCATTGCTAGAAGCTTGATTCATCCAAAAATGCCATTCTGTATTGGACAATGGGCTGTGTGAGCTGTGCCATGAGAGTCTGGAAGCCAGACCTTACCATAAAAAAGGCAAGCCCAGTTTGATTGTCAAGATCAATGAGACTATGTGGAGTCATCATAAAAATCACCAGGGCCATGTCCTTCCACAGCAATGGATTTTTGGGGATGTATGTTGTAATAGTGGAGAATGTTTTCTAACAGCTGTTTGTTCCTGTTTGGAATCCACACTTATGCAGGCCCTGAAAGACTATGTGAATCCTGAATCAATTATCTACTCTGGTTGTTGGTGGAGCTACAAGACTGTAGATCTGCAGGCTTCAGGCTTTCAATACCTGACAGTTAATCACCATTACAACTTTGGGGACCTGACCACAGATGTTCACACACAAAACATTGAGCAGCTTTGGGGCCTGTTGAAGTGGTGAAACTGCAAAAAATGCAGAACTGTCAGGAAATTGCTGGATAACTACCTAGCAGAATTTATTTGAAGTCATCTGCATGAGGAGGAAAACATTTTCCTGGCCAGTCTCTCAGAGATGTTTGTGAGACCCAATGTGCCACAGCAGCAGCTTCTTTAGAAATTTGTAAAAAAAAAATTTTTTTGTTATTGTTGTTGTTGTTGTTCATATTTCACTTCAAATTTGTTTCATATTTTGATTAATAAAAGAAACAAAAACAAAACACTTTTCATTGCTGTTTTGTGTCTCTGTGTGTGTGTTATAAAAAGCATTATTTTTTAACAGCTAAAGGATTTATATCAAATAATGATTTAAAAATATCAACTAACATTAAAACAAAAAATGATTGATTTTGTGTTTTGCTTAATAAACAAGCAAAACAGTTTTTATTGCTCTTTTTCCGTTTATATGTGTATGCATGTCTGGATTTTTTAAAAAAGGTTGACAATGTTTATAAAAAAGTTGAACCAAAAATTCACTGTAACAACATCTAAAAAAGAGCAAAAACAATTAAACTACCTTATCAAATTAAAGCAAGCCTGTAATGCTGTGTCTGTATTATAAAAAAGTAAAAAAGAAAGTTGACAATGTTTATTAAAAAAAAATTGAACCAAAAATTCACCTTAACTACATCTAAAAAAAGATCAAAAACAATTAAACTACCTAATAAAATTAAATCTGACCCTGTAAAGTTACAAGACATGTCTGTATTATTAAAAAATTAAAAAAAAAGGTTGACAATGTTTATTAAAAAAAAGTTGGACCAAAAAATAATCATAACAACATCACAAAAAAAGATAAAAAAAACAATTATAATACATTAAAGTCAGGCCCAGTAATGTTACATTTTATGTGATTTTGCAAAGAAACAATACCATCAAGAGCATACATGTCTAAAGGATTAATACCAGAGAAACAAATGAAAATATAAAACAAGTACCAAAGATGACAGATTCAAGATCAGGGAAGTTATTAATATAAAAGAACAATTTACAGAGTTTGAATATGTTAACAAAAAATAAAGTCATTCAGAATAGCTATAGCCTTTTTTAGAAGAAAGATTTAGAATACTCTAGAGTTCTTGGATACAGGTTACCTATTTAAATTTAGATGATTGTAGCAGCAGTTTTTCTATTCCTGGCTTTAGGTTTTAAGATTAAGTTTAGATTGAAAGCATTTTCCATCATGTAGTGCAGTGTATAGATTGGCAAATAGTTCACCAACAGTTCATCTTTGGAGGGCAGGCATGGAGACTCAGGCACACATTAGTCAATTGTCCAGAAGAAAATAGCTCATCTGCCTTTTACTCAGTCATTGTAAAATGAAATCAAAATGGTTATAAGAAATTTCACTAGCAGTGACAATATTATATGATCAATAGTAAAGCAAAAGAGTGTTTTTAATATCTAATTCTGTCCTTTTATACTAGTTCTGTTTCTTATCTATAAATTTGCAGATAGATCACACATGTTTTTCTCTTTAGTTTGTACCTCAATTGATCTGCAATACCCTCAGGTAAATTAATCCATTAGTAAAGAATTTTACAATTTTAAAGTAAATCTGAACACTGCATTTCACTTTTATTTTAATATGTTTTGTACATTATTTTTGTATATTTCTGTTGACCTGATTAAAAAACTACAGTACAGATTTTATATTTGAAGCCAATTAAGAACTTTTAGAAAAAAAATTAAGTAATCTATTGTCTCTCCCCACCCTGACTTAGCAAATATTTAAACAATAATAAAGATTTATATTTTTTTTTTAATTATAAATTTAAACTGAATTCAATATTTTCTTATTTTAATAACATTATAAACAAATTGATAAAATAAATATATGATACAAACACTATATCTTTAAAGATCAGTTTTAAAAATTTCTAAAATAGACATTCTTTTGATTTAATGCATATATACAATATTGGAGTATGTGTGTATTCATGACACATTTAACAAAAACATACATATACCTAATACCATTATATACACACAATCCAATATCTAAGGTTTAAATTTAGGTAGGATGGAGGTGGTGGGTGAAAGACAATAGAATAGGTGAGACTAAGATTCGAACTCAGATCTTACTGTTTAATATATAACTGATTTTTTTACTTACTAATACTATCTAAGCTATTAATAAAGCTTAATTTTAACTTCTTTTTTTATGCTTATATTTATTGTATTGTACATGTGACTCATGACAGCTAGGTTACTATATGTCAGGGACAAAGCATTCATGTATTGAATGGAATGAGTGTTTCCATAGAAAAATTTATTAAACTTTTCAAAAACTTTAATTAAAATTCAATTTAAAAAATTCACTGTACTTTTTTTTTTACCAACAGTTGAATTGTTTTTATATATGGCAAAGTATGAGTTTGACCAATGCATTATTGGTTGATTATAAGAAGTTCAAACAATGCTAAAATTTAATTTACAATTAAAACTTTTAAGAATGTTAAAAACATTTGGAAGACAAAAATATATTGATAATGTATTATTATATTTAAACTAATCACAGTCTAATTAAAAGTACCAATTAAAATTTAATATTTTTTGGTATGGTATTTGTGTCAACTTTCAATTTTTTTACCAACAGTTGAATTGTTTATATATATGTCAAAGAATAAGTTTGATGTGAATATGGATGAGTGGAGGGTAATGATACCTAAAATATTGCATACCCACTCATAAAGTACATTCACTGTTTGTACAGCGACTACAGTGCTCATAAAACAGAACAGACCTTGAAAAATTGGTTTTACTGGTTAAGAATGTGTAAGGGCATCTTGAGGACACTCCAAGATTATCTGGTATACCTGAGAGCTAAACTAGTAAAACAAAATTAAAATGACGCAATAAAATCTTTTATTCCTGAAAGACCAAATGAGATCTTAGCAATAGATTATTATGGACTATTGCCTCCATTCAAGAAACAAAAATACCTATTTGTCACCTAAATCTCTTCTCAGAGTATATCTCTGCTTACCCTATACCCCAAACTAATACTGTATATATGATCAAGGTATTAGACACCCTCCAGTTCACTAGTGTAGGAAAGCCCTAAACCCATTTTAACAGAAAATGGTATGCCTTTCCAAATCAAAGAATGGAAAAGATGGTGGAAAAGTCACATATAAGATGTGCTTATATACATTAAAATCTACAGTCAAACCTGTGTGAAGGGATGATGTGGAATCTTGGACATTCTTTAGGATTTACTTAAGGGATGGGCATATTTAGTGGATAAAGCAAATGGAATGTGCAGTGTATTATATCAATTGGAGTGTGAATGAATCGACTATATTTGCACTCCTAATCAATCAACCTACTCTTTTTTTATTTGTTAAATACCAGCCTTTAATTAAATATTCACAGTATGACATGGAGAAAAATATTCAGATGGCATGTCAGCAATTAGTTGATAAGGTTGAGAAAAGAAATAAAGGCAAGAAAAGGGGCAAATGCAATTTCAAGATAGGAGACAACATTTTTGTCAAAACATCCCACCCAAGTAAGCTACTTGAAAATAGATATCAAAAATTCTGTCAACAATATATGATTTCATATGCTATTATAAAACAAACTGGTCCAAATGCATTTTGGTTAGATATGGGGAGAGAAGTTAAAGGAACTTACAATGTCCATATTTTAGAACCATATATTGGTCACATGGAAGATCTACCTAACTAAGATACTTAATTTATCTGAAGATTTATAAATAAGCATAAGTTTTAGCTAAAATCAGGAAGTAAGAAAGATTATGCTAAAAGGAAAATGGGCATTGTCCTTACATATATGCAGAGTCAGAGTAGTATAAAAGACACATTTCATCTATTGTCTTCAGTTTTTAGAGAGGTTATTTTTCATTTTTTCAGTTTCAGTTGAGTTTGAGTTTAATTCAGTTACAGAATTATTAAAAAGAATGAGTGACTAGAAATGAAATTGGTGTTTGACCATTTTCTCCATCCATCTCCCATGTGCCATTAGAAAAAATGCCATGGTAAATTACTCTAACTTGCCTTCTGTCAGTGTTTCAACCCATCCTACCAAATTAAATAAGCTAGACACACCAAGAACAAGAAACCAAGAAGCTGCCTTTAAGTTATAAATACCATGACTCAGAAAACTAACTGGATCCAAGGACAAAGGGGTGATCATCCACATACAAAGAAAAACCAGAAACTGTGTAAACCTATATTCAAAAACGGTGTAAAATGCATATGAGACCAAGAGATAGTGTTTAAACCCCAAATAAACTCCAAAATCAATGCTATAAATCCTAGATAATTATTTATTGTCATCAGTATTAAAACTTTTAAATTTTATTAAATTTGTAAAGTGTATACTATCTCTTATGTGTTTATATTTTATAATTTCTTATTATTATTACATTTATAATTATTATCTTTTAATAAATTTGTATAAATTATTAATATTGTTTTACATCTCACTTTCTACATTCATCGAAATAAGTGTGTAGCCAGTATCATGTTAAGAACTAGCCATATCCTAAGCACTTGAAACATGTTAATGACATTTCATGAGTTCCAGTGTAAGTATTGGATGGTGCCCTAGATTTAAACCCATTATAAATATCCCCATGAGGTGTTTCACATTCCATGCAGCTGGGAAGCTACCTCAGTTGGAAAGGTGACTGTCAATTTAATATTTTTTATTAAATCTCAGTCTTACCAAGGGTATGGTTGAAATGTAAGTATTAATCATATTTACTCCCCTGATTGAGTAACAGGTCGTTAAAAATCTTTTTGCAAATTAATATGATTTTAATGAAAATAGAATAAATAAATAAAAAGTTTTAAAAAGTATAAGAGTAATTCTTGTTACTATATATATATATATATATATATATACCATATATATATATATATATATATATATGGTCCAACACAATAACTATGCATGTCTCATTTAGATGGTAAAATTTGATGGCATAAAAGGTAAGGGTAGGGAAATTGTAAAGATGACTTATAATCCCATCCAGATTACCCTGCTAATGTCCACATCAACACCTAAAACCATTTGAAAATGAGCTAGCAATAAATGATTAAATTTATGTTACTAAATATCCTATGATATAGCAATGCATGTATACACACAATAAGAGCTAGTTTGTTTAAACTCTAGATAATATTACAATAAAGTAGTTTGTTAATTATAAAAAAAGTATGTTGAAATTTTGTATATGTATATATTGAAACCCTAAATATACGAGGCCCCACGATTGGGCAAGCCATTGAAACCCTAAATATATGAAGCCCCATGATTGGGCAGCCATTGAAACCCTCCCTACAACCTCCATCCTCTTCGCTTATTTACTTTATTATATTTATAATTGCCAAGGCACCAATTCTATGCAAAATAAAATAAAATTTATAATTATAAATTATATTTAAACTTATTTAAAAAATTTTATATTGTAATTACCCTATGGCTTAGCTCAGTTGAGATTATAGGGTATGGTCTTTATATATCAAGCCAACAAGGATGATAAAAACATCTATAAACAATAATACTATAAGATTAATTGAAATATGTTCAGAGCATCTATTCAATACTAAAACTATTGCACAATCATCAATTATTATAATTAATATAGGATAGATAATGATTAAGACCGGATACTTTTTGGGTACTTTTATATCCAAATCACCACCTATTCCAAGCAAAGTAAAATGTATTATTGGTATTATAATACTGAGACTTATTACCACTAAACAAATTTAACTAAAACTTGAATTATTTTGATAAACTTATATCTTCTATAACTATGTTATGATAACCAGATGTGTGTGTGTGTGGAAATGAAGAATCGAACGTATCTATAATTAAGCAATTCATAGGGCTATTTATTCGATATAACATTTATTAAAAAATAAATAAAATCAAAAATGAACAATAAATAAGAAAAAATATTATTGATACACCTTTATCACCAATTACATTTCTTCTGTGGTAAAATGAAAATTGACTACTTTTTAATATGTTAATTATATATTACGAATATGTGCGTTTGTTTATATAGTAAATATCATGAATTCCTGAACTATATTCTATTAGATTATTTATAAAATTTTGATAATGACAGAAATCAATCATCTTTTATACATATTATATAATTTTATATAACACTTGTCCATTATAATTAGTATATATATATATCCCATCTAACATTAACTATACAAAAATTAATGACAAGCATGGGAAAAAAATAATAAAAACACGTACATACGTGAGAGTTAATAATATCTCCCAAACTCCATTTAAATAATCTAATCATCCCTGATCATTTCTATCGTCAAGTTATATTCAATCTACTTCCTATATAACAAACTTATAACTGACAAGGTTTTAATTCTTTATTTTTTTAAATAAAACTCATTAACGAAATTCAGCATAATAAATACAATTAAAAATAATAATAATAATAATAATATATAGCATCACACACATATCCGAACATCTATAACCACTGATAATATAATTTCTAGATTATATAAAATAATAAAAAATCATATTATAAATGATATGAAGCTACATTGTATTTGTTGTTTTTTTTAAAAAAATAAAAAATAAAAATTGATTATACATCTGTTGTATTTAGTAATGAAAATATTTATCAGTATCTTATCATTACATTTAAAAAAATTTTTTAAAAATTTAAAAATTAAAATATATATATATTAATTTCAAAAATGACAGAAATTATAATAGAAAGAAAAATGTTTATTCGATTGTTAAGTTTGACTTGATAAGAATGATGAGTTTTTTTTATCCTAGAATTCTATGACGGGCGTTAAAAAAAAATGACATTTGCATGCATTGAAATTATTTCACTATAAATACGCAAATATCAAAGTTATATGGTAGAAAATTATCTTCTTGATATAAAATTAAGTAGATAAACTTTTTCACTTTAAGTTTTAATTTACAGAAGATTAATAGAAAATGATTAGAATGTAATATTAAGCATCTGATTTTAACGTCTAACAAGGAGACTTTTGCTAGCTTTACTTTTAATAATTTTGTCATTTTAATATTATTTACTTTTGGTAATACTTTATAATAAATCATAATAACTTATATTAGGTGACATCCAGGTATTTCAAAGGTAGTGAACTTGAATCATGACTTTGGCAGAAATTTGAAGCTGGTTTCCTTTTGGGTCTATCTCTTCATGGTTTTTTTTTTACTCCAGTAGTACAATAGAAATTTTCCATAAATACATTATTAGAATCCTTGCGATGTTTTTTTTTTATATTTGTTGTAATGCTATTAGAGAGTTTATTTCTTGATTCTTTTAACTTTTCTTATCTTCTTCCACGGGGCTTTTTTTTATTACTTTCCAGTTTTTAAACTCTGTCTTTCTCTCCCATTCATGCCCTCTATGTTTCCATGACAATCAACTTTGTAAGCTTGCCAGAAATATTATTTATAAAAATTTTAAACACTATAATGTTTGAATATACTATACATAGTAATAAAAAATATTAAACATTAATTATTAATTTTAGAAATGTTATTTACTATTACAAATAATCTTTATCATTTTTAAAACATAAGAACCTAAGACAATATATAATCAATAACTTATAAATAAAATATAAAACAGAAAATTCTAATTAATAACACACTTATGCATTTGCCTATGATGACATGTAATTCCTCTACTATACATAAACATCTACCATTAAACATATAGTCCAAAATTCCACCAATCAATCTACCCATTTAAAATTTTAATTTTGTTAAAATCCCAATTTTAATTAGCAAATCACATCACAGTTTAGGCCTAATTTTCCCAAAAACTCAATTCCAAATATTATATTACATCACAATTCATTTTTCTCAACTAATTACCTTTAACCCTTGATAGTACAAATGTGACCTTCCTCATATTTCTTCCTGGTGCCAACCTGGAAGGTTACAATCTTTTCCCCTTATGAAAAAAAAATGAATGGGATAAACAACAATCAATATTAATAACACATCAAATTTTACATTAAGATCATTCCTCAATTAGAAAATTATGTTTGTCGAATAAACATACAACAATAAAAACATTTAATGCTTTTACAAACACTTGTTCCTATTATATTTAACAACATTAAATAAGCAAAAAAAAGTACAACTAAATTGTATATTGAACAATAGGTACAACTTTTATTAATCATGTCTGCAGGACATGGAACCAAACTGCAAGCATTATAGGTTACTTTAAATCTTGCTCGATTATTCTTTATTTCCTTTCTTCTAACAAGTTTATCTCTAAGAGACATTATCTCAACTTTCTTTAGTCTAGTTTTTACTTTTCTATGCTGTATTTTTTCTGGATATCTTTGAACCCATAACATTGATCAACTTTCTGTTTACTTTCTTTAGTTTGACTTTAGCCTTTCCAACTCCTTTTTCTTCATCAATAATCTTTCTACTAAAATTTAAATTAACTATCTTTTCATTTATTAATTTAAATTTAACTTTTGCTTTCCCAGTATCTCTTATGTAATCTACATCTCTATTAAGATAACTTATCTTAACCTTCTCTATACTCATCTCTTTAAATTTTACTTTAATTTGCTTCATGTGTTTATCGTGATTAATTACCTCTCTCATAAAAGCTACTTTGGTTTTCTCCTTACTTTTACATTTAAGCTTTACTTTGGCTTTGCCTAAATCTTTTTCTGGATTAATAACTTTTCTAAGAATATTTACCTTAAATATCTTTCTTGATTTATCCTTAAATTTTACAATAATTTCACTAACTTCTTTATTGGTTAATACCACATGTTCTTTAATTATTTCTACAGATGGTGCAACTTCTCTGATTCATATCTTAATATCAACTAATTTCTCAGACTCTTTATTTATTTGCTCATTTTTACTAACTATTTCTACAATCAATTCTTGATTTTCTTTATACTGTCACTGCAAAATCAAATCTACCTCTTCTAACTGACTAGGAGTATTTAGTTTTATCTCTCTGGGATAACCTTGAAAATTTGCACTCATCTCTACTGACTGTTTTTGTGATCTCTCTCATAATTCCCTATTCTTCTTTATCTCCATTTTATGTTCCTCTAACACTTGACTATATCTCTGAATTTCTAATGTCATTTTATCTATCCTTTCTATTCCTTTTTGTGCCTCTACCTCCTTTGCCATTACTTCTTTTATCATAGTCTGAAAATCTAACTTTACCTCCACACAGCTATGATCTTTCTTTTGTATCTCCACATTCACATCTATATCTTTCTTAATCATTTCAATAGATTCTTTATGCTTTTTTAACTTTTCATCAACCGATTCAAGAATCGTTCTAATTAATTCTTTATTTTTAAAATTTTTCTCATTTACTAAATCTATCTCTTTTTCCCCATCATCTATCAACTCAACAGATGGTATATTTACTTCTAATTCTTTGACAATTAATTCAACAGACTCATTAGGAATCTCTACTTCTTTATGAATCAGCTTACTATCTGGAATAATTTTTTTTAACAACAGATAACTTGATTTCTTTACTAGTTAATTCACTAACAGATTCATCTTTTCTTAAATCATCATCTACTGATTTATTAAATGATATATTATCATGAACATCTTTATTAACTAATCTAACAGTATCTTTATTTTCTTCTGTCAAACTATTATACAAGTTAATATTTTCATTAACTATTTTAATTACTTGTGGATTTGCTTTTCTTATTATTCTAACAAGTTGTCTATTTTCTGCCATACTTTTACTAATTAAACTAATAGGTTCTTTACGCTTGTTCAAATCTGTACTAGTTACTTTAACACATTTATCAATTACTTTGAAAGATACTTTCTGATTTGCTATAGCCTTATCAATTATCTCAATTGATGGCTTAGATTCAGTTTCTATACTTTTAGATTCAATATTTTGTGATTTATTATTCTCCTCTAATTTATTTTTCATATTAGCATCTACTATTTTAACATCTTGACTAACTATCTCAACAGATTTAGGTTCTCCCTTTTCTATTTGATTTAATTTAATTTCTACTGCTATCTCTGATTCCTGACTTTTTACTTTCTCCTCCATAAATTTCATCTGCCTAACTATACTAGCATTTATTTCTACCATTAATGACTTTATTGCTGAAACTTCCAATTTTATTTCTGCCATCCTTTCCTCTGACTTATCTTGATTCAACTTTATTTCTTTTAGTTCTGATTTCAATTCTGTTTGTCCTGATTTTAATTCTTCTCTTAATTCTGATTTCAATTTTACTTGACCAGACTCTAGTTTTACTTGACCAGACTTTAATTCCTCTTGACCTGCCTCTAGTTTTGTAAAAAAATTTTTGAACCACATTAGCAGGTCACCATCTATGGTTTTAGGGATAGTATCTCTCATTTTACTAGACTCTCCATAGGACATACCCATAGTTTCATTTCCTGATTCAAGATCAGGAAACATCGCAACAATGTCTGGAGATGGTGTCTCTTGAGATCAACCCAAACTGTCGTATAAACAAAACTCTTCCATTTTATAATCTCTTAAAATTTTATTAATATTACTTAAGAAAACAAGGTTTACCAGCTCCAACATCCACCAAATCAACAATTCAAACTCATTATCACTACCTGAATGACAAAATTTCCACAATTCTATTTTCCCATATAATGTTCGATTTTCCACACACACATAGGCAAGAAGACATTAAGTTTTCACTAGATAACATGAATCTAAACATTACTGAAATTATTAATTAAATTTTATATGATCCACTATAGTTATATTACAAACTACACCAATTCAAACAACTGATAAAAGACCAAACGATTTAAACATGTTCATTTATTTTTATGCTGTATTGAAGGCATTCAAATATTATAACCAGCATTTATAACAAAAAAAAATTCATAACCAAAATAAAATTAATGATGACATGCATTTACTATGACAACTGATATACAATTTTTTTATTAAATATAAAAAAATGCCAACTTTTGCATAAGAATATAGAAAATAATCTGTTATGAATGAGCTATATATTCAAGTTATATATTCATCTATTCTTCTAACGATCCAACAGATACTGACAGCCAAAATAATCATCAGCAGTTCACAATTTTGAAATGGATAGAAGAATTCCATCACTGCTCTTAAAACATACAATGCCCCATGAACACTCTGATGATCATCTCACTTTAACCACTGTAAGCTACCACAACCCATAATATTCTATTACAAACACTACCACAATGCCCTGCTTACATCCAAGTCTTAGGGGCTCTTTATAAAATATTGTCTTGCTCATCTTTGTGAGTCTTAGAGACAAATATTACATATATATTAGAAATAAATATGCCTTGCTTTCTCTGGAGTCTTAGAGGCAAAATCATGGCAGGACTACTGTTAACTGCTTCATGATAACTAACAACTGTAATCATAATTTGGGTTGGAGCAGTGAATGAGAACAATCATCACCAGTGACATGAATACACCATATACTGAAGACAATAACAAAAACTCTCCATCCATCACCAAAATTTGCAACACAACCAAAAAAACTCCAACAATCAAGTATGCTATCTAACCTTCAAAATTATGGACTTTCTACAACAGAAGTGTTCCAGATATGAACACTATTAACACTTTATAATTTAATACTATCAATAATTCTATGTTTATCTAGCATCAATACTATATTTAATTGATAAGCAAAAGATATATATATATATATATATATATATATATATATATATATATATATATATATATATATATATATATAAAATAAATGTTATCAACTTTAACATTTACTATAAGTTGTGATATTTATATAGCTTTATAATTAAAACTAAGCTGTCTCATGGCTGTATTTCTTTATTTCATCTAAAAAATAAAATGTTTTTTTTTAATCTATACATCTGACATTCATATATCTATTACACATCTTTCAAGTATTGGCTTATTTCAAACTCTAATTTGCTTATTTCAAACTTTAGTGAATGCTCCATTTACCCTAGTCTCATTTTATCAAACATTTTTATTAATCTTCCAGGTTGATATCAAAAATCCTTGAATGAGAAAAACTACCAACTTGATTCTATTTTGTAACCAATTCTACAATAGCTGTATATTTAAATCAGGATTAAAGTAATTCTAATAGCACAGGATTACTTCTCATCTCAGATATAAGCCAATATATATATATATATATATATATATTGGCTATATATATATATATATATAATATATATATCCGATATATCAACATAAATATAAATATTCTACAGAATATGAGACTTAATAAATCAAGATTCCATGATTGGACAACCACTTAACCCATGTTTATCAGGCCATCCACATTGCATGCCACCACTTAACCCTAAATATACCGGGCTCCAATTGGGCAGCCACTTAACCCATAACAGTTGTGGCACCTATGTATATATCGAGCATTTAACCCATAAATGTTGAAGCCCCAGTTGGGTGGCCATTGAAACTCTAAATATACGAGGATACGATTGGGCAAGCCATTGAAACCCTAAATATATGAAGCCCCATGATTGGGCAGCCATTGAAACCCTCCCTACAACCTCCATCTTCTTCACTTATTTACTTTATTATATTTATAATTGCCCAGGCACCAATTCTATGCAAAATAGAATAAAATTTATAATTATAAATTAGATTTAAACTTATTTAATAGATTTTATATTGTAATTACCCTATGGCTTAGCTCAGTTGAGGTTATAGGTTATGGTCTTTATATATCAAGCCAACAAGGATGATAAAAACGTCTATAAACAATAATACTATAAGATTAATTGAAATATGTTCAGAGCATCTATTCAATACTAAAACTATTGCACAATCATCAATTATTATATTTAATATAGGATAGATAATGATTAAGACTAGGTACTTTTATATCCAAATCACCACCTATTCCAAGCAAAGTAAAATGTATTATTGGTATTGTAATACTGAGACTTATTACCACTAAACAAATTTAACTAAAACTTGAATTATTTTGACAAACATATATCTTCTATAACTATGTTGTGATAACCAGATGTAAGTGTGTGGAAATGAAGAATTGAACGTATCTATAATTAAGCAATTCATAGGGCTATTTATTCGATATAACATTTATTAAAAAAAAAAAAATCAAAAATGAACAATAAATAAGAAAAAATATTATTGATACACCTTTATCACCAATTACATTTTTTCTGTGGTAAAATGAAAATTGACTACTTTTTAATATGTTAATTATATATTTCGAATATGTGCGTTTGTTTATATAGTAAATATCATGAATTCCTGAACTATATTCTATTAGATTATTTATAAAACCTTGATGATGACAGAAATCAATCATCTTTTATACATATTATATAATTTTATATAACACTTGTCCGTTATAATTAGTATATATATTCCATCTAAAATTAACTATACAAAAATTAAAGACAAGCATGGGAAAACAATAATAAAAACACTTACATATGTGAGAGTTAATAATATCTCCCAAACTCCATTTAAATAATCTAATCATCCCTGATCATTTCTATCATCAAGTTATATTCAATCTACTTCCTATATAACAAACTTATAACTGACAAGGTTTTAATTCTTTATTTTTTTAAATAAAACTCATTAACGAAATTCTGCATAATAAATACAATTAAAAATAATAATAATAATAATATATAGCATCACGCACATATCTGAATATCTATAACCACTGATAATATAATTTCTAGATTATATAAAATAATAAATAATCATATTATAAGTGATATGAAGTTACATTGTATTTGTTGTTTTTTTAAAAAAATAAATAAATAAAAATTGATTATACATCTGTTGTATTCAGTAATGAAAATATTTATCAGTATCTTATCATTACATTTAAAAAAAAATTTTAAAAATGTAAAAAATTAAAAAAAAAATACATATTAATTTCAAAGTTGACAGAAATTATAATAGAAAGAAAAATGTTTATTCGATTGTTAAGTATAACTTGATAAGAATGATGAGGTTTTTTTTATCCTAGAATTCTATGACGGGCGTTTAAAAAAATGACATTTGCATGCATTGAAATTATTTCACTATAAATACGCGAATATCAAAGTTATATGGTAGAAAATTATCTTCTTGATATAAAATTAAGTAGATAAACTTTTTCACTTTAAGTTTTAATTTGGAGAAGATTAATAGAAAATGATTAGAATGTAATATTAAGCATCTGATTTTAGCATCTAATAAAAAGACTTTTGCTAGCTTTACTTTTAATAATTTTGTCATTTTAATATTATTTACTTTTGGTAATACTTTATAATAAATCATAATAACTTATCTTATGTGACATCCCAGTATTTCAAAGGTAGTGAACTTGAATCATGACTTTGGCAGAAATTTGAAGCTGGTTTTCTTTTGGGTCTATCTCTTCATGGTTTTTTTTTGCTCCAGTAGTACAATAGAAATTTTCCATAAATACATTATTAGAATCCTTGCGATGTTTTTTTTTTATATTTGTTGTAATACTATTAGAGAGTGTTTTTTGATTCTTTTAACTTTTCTTATCTTCTTCCACGGAGCTTTTTTTATTACTTTCCAGTTTTTAAACTTTGTCTTTCTCTCCCATTCATGCCCTCTATGTTTCCATGACAATCAACTTTGTAAGCTTGCCAGAAATATTATTTATAAAAATTTTAAACACTATAATGTTTGAATATACTATACATAGTAATAAAAAAATATTAAACATTAATTATTAATTTTAGAAATGTTATTTACTATTACAAATAATCTTTATCATTTTTAAAACATAAGGTCCTAAGACAATATATAATCAATAACTTATAAATAAAATATAAAACAGAAAATTCTAATTAATAATACACTTATGCATTTGCCTGTGACGACATGTAATTCCTCTACTATACATAAACATCTACCATTAGACATATAGTCCAAAATTCCACCAATCAATCTACCCATTTAAAATTTTAATTTTGTTAAAATCCCAATTTTAATTAGCAAATCACATCACAGTTTAGGCCTAATTTTCCCAAAAACTCAATTCCAAATATTATATTACATCACAATTCATTTTTCTCAACTAATTACCTTTAACCCTTGATAGTACAAATGTGACCTTCCCCATATTTCTTCCTGGTGCCAACCTTGAAGGTTACAATATATATATCAAAAACAAAAACAAGTTTTATATATGTAAACTCGCTATCACTTGTATTTATGATCAATAAATAGAGCTTTACCAAGACCTCCAAACAAGCATATTTTTGTTTACATAAATGTCAGAGTCAGAATTCACTGTCTCTTTCATTGGCTCCACCCTCATATCAGCTGATTTCAAGCTGATTTGCTATCATCAGTGAAGGATTTGAATTAGAAACTAGACCTAAACACTAACTCCAAGCATTTATGCAACAAGTTCCTATTAGTTTGCAAGCATGAATTTTTTAGACACATAAATGTCTTCAAACTCAGCTTTTCAAGCCAGATAGCTATATGGGTCTGATATTAGTTCAGTTTCACCACATAGTCAAAGCTTCGGCAATATACATCATTGCAAGAAACTTCAAAGGTACATTTATGAAAATATTTGTTTTTCATAAATGTACCTTTGAGGTTTCTTGCAATGATATATATTGCAGAAGCTTTGACTATGTGGTGAAACTGAACTGATATCAGACCCATATAGATATCTGGCTTGATAAGCTGAGTTTGAAGACATTTACATGTCTAAAAAAGTCATGCTTGCAAACTGATAGGAACATGTTGCATAAACGCTTGGAGTTAGTTTTTATGTCTAGTTTCTAACTCCTATCCTTCACTGATAATAGCAAATCAGCTTGAAATCAGCTGATCTGAGGTAGGATCCAATGAAAGAGACAGTGAATTCTGACTTGACATTTATGTAAACAAAAATACGCTTGTTTGGAGGTTTTGGTAAAACTCCATTTATTGATCATATATATATATAAACATAAGTCAACAATGAGATTTTACCAATATTTTAATGTCATGACTTATGACCCTAATATCAAATCATATACAAATAATCATGTGTTTAAAAAGAAATAATGAAAGAAATGAATGAATGAAGTTTTATTATATAACTTTATTATAAAATCTGATTACGTAATCTTAGTTATGTATACAACTAAGAGATATAAGCAACAATTGATATACACTGCATTCTAGAAATGAAAATCAAATAAATCATATACTAGGCAATAGACATTAATCATAGTATAAAAACTGACATCATTCTTTTCTGTTCTCTTCTATTATTTCATCAAAATCTGTGATAATTACATTCTAGTAAAATAAGAAGATTGAACACAATGAGATGGAGGATTCATTCAAAAATCTAAACTGAATTATATAGTTTTCACTTTGGAAAAATTAAAATGAACTTACAGTTAAACCCTGAAATGGAAAGGATTATTTATTTCCAACAATTACAGAAGAATCAAATTGATTTATTTTGAATTGATAATTTAAAATAAAAGTCTGCATTGTTATAAAAAAAAGAATTATACATAGTTGACATATAAATATAAGTGACCAGATAAAAAAATTCTTTATTTTATTCGCTAAATCTCAATAATCAGTAGAAGGAAATTAATTCTTATATATATTATAACGGAAATGGTTATTTGGATTGTTGATTTACATATTATACCTTTTTCAATTATATTTTATACTTATTTTTTATACATTTATTTTTTACAACTTTTATTCTTTATTATCTTATTTGTTTACTATCAGTTTTGCTAACCGAAATATCCCGGCTTGCCTCCAACTGTAATGGATATTGTTTATTTATTTAACCAACGCCATTAAAATACAAGCAGAGAGCTAATACAGATACAAATTTAACTTCATATCTATACCCTTGACCTAATCCCAAGGCAATACGTACATATTATCTTGGCATTATTTTTCCCAATCAAGAACTCTCGGCTGCTGAACAAAGCAAACTATTTCAAAGAAATTTAACGAATGTCCAGCGCTTGCTATTTATTTTTTTATAATTGGGAAATTCGCATGAACAAGCAGCACATGAATACCTTTAAAAAACAGCATTACCCTTTAATCACTACTTACAGTTTCCCCCTGTCGTAGCTTGGTGATAGGAGAATAAAGAAAGTATACACAATTTAAGACTAAATATGTTTAATAATATGCACACTTTATATAAAAGAATACATGATAACAATAATAAAAAAAAACGCACACTTATATAAATACATGGCTATTATAACATAGAAAAAAAGATCAAATATAAAGTTTTTTTGAAGTCCTATTGGACAGAGTTCTAAATTTATAAAAATTGTTTCTTGTTTATTTATTTACGACATTAAAACTAAAATGCATGCATGCTTTTACCTAGGCTTTCGTTGTTGTTGTTTCCATGGGTATTTCTTCTGAGCGCTCTTTACCATCCAGTGGGAGATCATCCCTTTTTTTGTAGAGACGGTGATGTCCTTCACTGTTGGCTGGATTGATTTCTTTCTCAGTTTGTGGGGTTATTTCTCGTTCCAGTTTTTACTTATCGATTCTTAGGTAGATTTTTAAGTTGTCAGTTACAGAAGCGGCAGTCTCTCTAGCAGGTCAGGCATAGATCTTACATTGTGAGTCAGTGGTGAGACGGATTGAATACGAACCCACGTCCCTTTAACGCCACTAGCCATGTACTTCTTTCATTTTCTTTTAGCTGTTGCTTCCTCAAAATCTCTACTAGTAATGATCAGATAATCATTGTAATTCTCTTACTCTCTTTCTTTTGTTTATTGTTTTGAAAATTTTTAATTAAAATTTTAGATTTCCAACCAATTCTTATCATTATGTTTCTTTATTTAATTAGTGGCTGGAATGTAGGTTTTAATTAATTTAGCTGTAATTATAAGCTTTCCCTTGTTATACATTTTCTTTGTCCGTGGAATTTAATTTGTCCAACAGACTTTAACACCTACGGCCATATTGTTTTTTTTTATATCAAATATTACATTTAATTTTATTTAAAGTTTACAATTCATTTTTTCACATTTATGTTTCACATTTTATTTTAATTTGTTACAATATAGTTTTTAACAAGAGAGAAGAAATGCATTTCTTTATGCATCCCCTTCTCCTCTCCCACAATAAACAAAAATAACTTTCTAGCATTTGACTTACTCGTTTTTAAAGAAAGAAAGAGATGCATTTCTTTATGCACCCCCCTCCCCTTCTCTTACTATTACAAAAATCCAAAGTAATTTCGACATTAGAATTTCAATTTTTTTTCTTCTTTTTTAAAAAATTTAGTAGCTAATCCATTTCACCTTTATTACTTTCTAGAAGCTAATTTATCTAATTTCATTAATAAATATATATGTGTGTCGATGACTTTACGTGGTCATCACATTACACTCTGCCTGTTTTTGAGAATTAAAATCGGGTCGAATCTTAGTCTGAGATGAGAGCTTATTTTAATTCTTTGCTTTCAACCCTTACTTCTGCTTTTATTACATACCTTTCCACTCTATCATGATGACTGATGATGATGATGAGGATGACTGCAGAGAGACAGCTAGGTAAAACTACACAATTCTTTCCGATCGATTTTGGCTGATCAACCAATTTAATCTCTACGCATAAGAGACCATGGCATAACTTAACTCTATTAAAAAGCATAAAATGGGTTTAAAGTGTGTGAACAGCAGGATATTTCTACTGCCTGTTCATCTTGCACAAATAACAAATTCTTATTTCTTCATTTATTTATTTTAGACACTAATTCTTATTTCTTCATTTATTTATTTTGAGACACTAATTCTTATTATATTGAGACCCTAATTCTTATTATATAATGAGTCCAGGATTCTTACTGGCACTTCATTTAAAAGTTTTATCACCGAGAGCCATGAGAATCTACAGTTAGCGAAGAGACGGCTGAATCAAGCTCAAAATATGACCCAAACATAATGCACACACACACACACATATGTGCCTCAATCTACAACCTCATACACCTATCAGTGATATCTATCATTTAAGTATTATCACTGTTGTTCATTTAGTTCATTTTATTAATTATTAACTGGCTCTTTAATGAGCCTAAACGATTCTTATTTTTATTTTTACTTCTTTTTATTTGTTAATTCTATCTGCATTTATAATTGACAGATTGTTATACGAATAATTTATTTATAGCTTTCTTTTCCTTTTTTTATTACTTTTATTTACATTTGTCTTGCTGTGCTTGACTGCACATAAACACTCATTAAGTTTATCATTAATTTCACTCTGTGAATACTACTTTTTTTGTTGTTGTTGTTTATTATAGTAACTTTAATTATTTGTTGTGAGACAATTTGCCTCACCTGTCATATGTTTTTTAAAAAAAAATTAACTTTATTTCTCGTGATCCCATGACGTTATCCGTTTCATCAAACTGACATATCTGTCCGTTTATTTTCTTTCAGCTTAGTTTTTGTCTGGAGGCTTCTTATCATTCCTTTTACCATACATATATCCACTTGTGCTGGGAACTGGAGCAATGTTCCGATGTCCACTAGAGTAGGCTTGTTCATCTGGGTAATTTATACTTGAACCTCTTCCGGTCTGTTCGGACATTTTGGTGCTTTCTGATCTATCAGGAAATGCCTAGTTTCCTTCCCAATAATTGCGATGAGGATTGTATTGCATTCTTCCTATGTGTGGATCATTGGGCTGGGGTTTAAATCCCCAATCCTCTGCCTTGTAATTAGGCCTAGTGTTGTCAAACGCATTTAGCAACTCAGCAACCTGCTCGACAGTCTTCCTTTCTGTGCCTATGAGCATTTGTTCTGCATTATTACCTTCACTATTTATTTGCAAGCACTTGCTCGTGCTTTCTTGCTCTTTACTGTTAGCTCTTATTATCTCTGTTATATTTTCTATTTTATTTTCACCTCTTTTACCCTCACTTCTATCATCTCAACTGTGTTTGCTAACTGAGTTACCTCTAGTTGTATATTTTCTAAAGCCTTTCCGTTTTCATTTTTTATTACTTCAATTTTCTCCCCTTGCTCTAATTTAACTTGCTCTATTTTCTCCAGTAGTTCCTCCTGGTGATCCAACCTTTCATTCACAACCTTCACCTGGTATGGCATTTGTTCACATTTTTCATTCACTTCTTCAATCTTTTGACTAAAATTCTTACTTAGTCGTTCATCCAACTCTTCTATCTTCCTACTATTTCTTTCCCTCATTTCCATAATCAACTGTTGCTGGCCTTCTATTATTTTCGTAAGCATATCCATTATAATATATATATAAGTTATCAAATAATATATTTTTGCTAAACAAAGTCATCATAGGATTGAAGTGCTATTCTCTCATCCAGTGAAGCATGATGAGTACTTAACTTGCTGACATACTCAAGGCCTGTAAAAACATCAAACACTCACCTAAATGTGTAAATGGATTTATGAAGGAATCAGCTGCCAGACCAGAAAAAAGATCATTCTGACTGCATTGCTGAAGGTCATTCTGATAGGATGGCTGTAGGAATCAAATGGTCAAAGAAGGATTCATTGTAGTATAATAAAAAAAAAAATTAGACTTCATCCATAAATGCATTATGTCACAATCACTAAATTTAATGAGGATTATTAAGGAAGATATGATTTTTTATTCTATGTTAGAATTTTTTTTAATATACATTTGTAAAACTTCATTTATTTTTCTGTTTACACTTGGAAATCTTTATTGTGTCAGGATTAGAAATAGTCAAATATATTTAAAGTAGTGTTTTATAAAAGGGGATAGATTGTTAAGTTAGCTAAGGTTATTATTTTTAATGCATGAATAAAAATCTAGGTTAGTTTCCCTTATAGTGACTTTGACATTGGACCATGATAATCACAAGATATGGAAGATAATATATATATATATATATATATATATATATATATATATATATATATATACTTTTCCATATTAATTTGCAGACAATTTTTAAAGGACAGAATTATTTATTTACTGTTGTTTAAAAGTTGTTATGCTTGGTATTATTCTGTGTGATTAACTAACCTTCTTATGAATGATTTTTTTTATCAATTGCTTAGGTAGGAAGATCCATAAAGATGATATATTAATTATATATGTTTGAAGTTGGAGACAAAGCTATTATATACATAAGTTTATATTCATATTCATGTAAATGTATAAGTTAGTTAGCCAGCTATGTCATTAATTTAATAATGATTTTTCTTTTATCTTATTTAATTTATTGTCTAAATAGTAAAATAAATCATGGCCCTTATTACCAGGAGGCTGTAATGTCATCAATCAAGGTAGCAGTTGGTGACAGAAGATGGAAGGTGCTAAGAATCACCTAATTGTAGACTCAGGCTGCCATCTGATGATGACTTTTTATTTAGGTACATACAACTGTAGGTCACTTTCAAGTGAAGGAATATTGCAAGAATTAGAAGAAGAACTGTCTTATATTAAATGTACATTATTGGACTTTGTAAAGTTAGAAGAAAAAGGGTGAAGAGACAATTGATTTAAAAATTGGACATGGACTCTATTATAAAGTTACAAATATTGGAAATACAAATGGAGTGGGATTCATTATAAATAAAAAATGAAAGGACAACATTGTGATGATTGTAGGTGTATCAGATAGAGAGCATGATTAGTTATACAACTTAATAGAAGATACCAAATGCAGATAATTTAAGTTAATGCCCCAACAAGTTCTCATAGTGATGAAGTAGAAAAAGATTTTTATATGGATTGCCAAAAGGCATTTGATCAAAGTAAACAACATTTTAAAATTGTTATGGGAGACTTTATTGCTAGAATTGATAAACAAATGAATGATGAAAGTGTTGTAGGTAATTTTGGTTATGGTAATAGAAATGAGAGAGGACATAGATTTGTAGAGTTTGTGGAAAAAGAAAAACTTTATATTATGAATACTTTTTTGAAAAAAATGTTAAAAGGAAATGAACATGGAAGCATCCAAATAAAGGTACCACAGAATTGGATTATATTTTGACTAACAGAAAATACATACTTCAAGATTGTAATGTTCTTAATAAATTTAACACAGGAAGTGATTATTGATTAGTAAGATGTGTTAATGCAAAACTAAAGAGACAAAAATTATTAAGAAAAACAATACTTACAGTTGATATTCCTAATCTTCAAAAACATTCTAATGAATTTAAATTAGAACTTTTAAATAGGTTTCAAGTATTATTAGATTTTGAACATAATTCAGATTTGAATGAAATTAATATGAAAACAAGTGATACACTTTTAAAAACTGCAACAAAGACGGCTGGTTAAAAAAAGCATCAATTGACCAATAAAATTTCTACTGAGACTAGACAATTTATGAAGAAAAGAAGAAATATGAAGACATACAAAAATAATGCATTAAAAAGATTTGATTATCTCGAATTTTGTAAAATGGTACGGAAAAGAGTTGAAAATGATATAAGAAAGTATAACTGTGAAATAGCAAGGAAAGCTGTAGAAGAGAATAAAAGTATCAAGAGTGTAAAACATTTTGGTATTGGTAGGAAATTTATATCTGAAAAAAGAAAAAAAGATGGAATTATTACTAAAAAAAGAGATGACATCATGAAATGGGTAGAAGACTTTTATCAAGAATTATATAGTAAATAAAGAACAAGTACCTCCTATATCTATTACATTTTCTGAATTGCCCAAAATTTTAAATGAAGAAAAAAAATCCTCCAGGTAATGATGAAATTATAATTGATATATTAAAAGAAGCAGGTGAAGAAATAAATTTTTTGTATCAAAGTTATATACCCAATGTTTAAGTGATAAAGATGTTCCAGATGATTGGATGAATGCAGCATTAATATTAATATATTAAAAAGTGATAAGATATTAAAAATTACAGACCTATCAGCCTTTTATCAGTTTTATACAATATTTTTTACCAACATAACTACAACTTGTCTACAGCAAACATTGAATTTCCACCAACCAAGAGAACAAGCTGAATTTAAAAATGGTTTTAGCTAAATAGATTATATTCAGGTATTAAGAGAAGTTATAGAAAGAACAAATGAATATGAATTATCATTATGCTATGGATTTGTAGATTATAAAAAGGCATTTGATTGTATTAACATTTCTTCAGTGATTAAAGCGTTGGATTATCAAGGTATAGATTCAGGATATTGTCACATTTTAAAGAATATTTATAAAAATTCAACAGCAACACTTAAATTACATAATGATACTAGGAAAGTCAACATTGAGAAGAGTCTAAGACAGTATGACTCCTTATCTCCAAAACTTTTACAGCAGTGCTGCAAGAAGTATTTTGTGGATTAAAATGGGAAACTAAAGGAATGAAAGTAAATGGAGATTATTTAAGTCATTTAGATTTTGCAAATGATGTAGTTGTTTTTGCAAATAATACTTTAGAGCAGTGTTCTTCAACCCTTGGTCTGTGGCCTGGTGCTGGGCCACTGAACTTTTCTGCAGGTCCGTGTGCTAGACAGGCAGTAAAAAGTTTGTAATAATAAATAATAAAAACTTTTAGTTAATATAGCCAATTTTTATTTATTTTTTCATCTCATTTTTACCCAATTAAAAAAAAACAAAACAGAACAAAAACAAAATTTAATCAATCATTCATAAATTAATTTGTTTTTCTGGTTATCACAAATTTGGGGGGGGGTAGAATTAAATGTTTTATTACTTTTCTAAAAAATTTAAAAAAAAGTTTTTTATTATATAAACTCCATATATATATATATATAACTTTATCTTATATAATTAACATTGTTGTTTTGATCAGTTATAACAATTATGCTTATCTTTAAGAAAATTTATCTATAGACTTCTTCCGGTCTATGAAATCTTATCCTTATTTTTTCTGGTCCATGGAAACTTATCCTTATTTTTACCAGTATGCAGGTGTGAAAAGGTTGAAGACCACTGCTTTAGAGTGTGGGAAATGTTGCAGAAATTATCAGATGAATGTAGGAAAGTAGGATTAAAGATAAATGTTAAAAAGACTAAAGCAATGCTTAATAGTTTTTCTCTTTTATATGAAAATAAAGACTAATTATGATGAGTTAGAAGAAGTTAACAGTTACAAATACCTTGGTCAAAATATTAATACATATGGAAACATAATGAAAAAAATTAATCATAGAATTAAAATTGATTTGAGTGCTTTTAGTAGAAATAACTTGATACTAAAAAGAAATATGCCTATGTGTTTGAAAAGGAAGGTTTTTTATAAATGTATTTTACCAGTTCTTACTTATGGATATGAGACTTGGAAACTTAATAAAAGAGCAATACAGAGACTTTAGACCATTCGAAGAAGTGTAGAGAGATGCTTGTTGGGAGTAACAAGATCGAATACACAATATATGGGTAAGAGAACAAACATATGCTACTGACTTCATTGAAAAATTTAAGACTGAAGTGGAGTTTGGCTGGACATATTGCTAGAAGAGATAATAATAGATTGACAATTGAAATCTTAAACTGGATTCCAAAAGATTGTAAAAGACCCAGAAAAAGACCACATGTAAGATGTATGGATGAAATAAGAAAGTGTTCAGGGATAATATGGAGGAGAGAAGCTAATGATCAGAGAAGATGGATTGAACTTAGAGAGACCTTCATCCTGCAGTGGATTGATAATGTTTGATGGTGACGATGATGATAAATAATAAACATTGAGGTATGTAACTCTAGCATGGGAAGGGATAAAATAGTAAATACCTTTGAATAAGATATGATAGTTTTGCATTCTCAACACACACAGTTATATATTTTGGTTACTATTGTTGAAGAATTTTAAATGTCACTTGTTATCAATAAAACTTGTTGTTTTCATTTAAATATTCATTGGTCTTTAGTTTATCAAAAATTGTTCATATGCCTATCCATCCATTTATTTGATTGCATAGACATATACTCCCACACATTTTCCCCATATAAATATATAATTCAATAGTAGGGTTAATTGATACATGCTAATAGGAACATATATAAAGGTTAGATAATTGTCATACTGAGTGAAATTCATCCCTGAGGAAAGTCAAAGTCAAATTTCACCATAGGTTTAAACTCTGACATGTAATGGGATTTGAAAGAGGGGTAGATATAGATGAACTAGCCTAAATTGATTTTAATATGATGGGTAAATTAGAGCTAGCTTTTGGGATCAGATACAATCTTAGTTAAATAATTCATCATATCATTCTCTGCATCCTACCAAAGACCTGAGGATCTGACTGTAGTAAAATAGCCTCTCACTCTTCAGTGGTGTGTGATCTGGTCTATCACAATTCTGCAGATTGACCACACACATGTAAAGATTTCCTGATATAATATATTAATATTGTAACAGACACACATGCTGTTACATTATTATAATAAATAAAATTAGAAATCAAAACTAAAAAAAAAGTTTGCAAATAAAAATTTATTTTTAAGAATTGAAAATTAAAAGTCATCTAAACTTATATATATATATATATTGTAACCTTCCAGGTTGGCACCAGAAAGAAATGTGGGAAGGTCACATTTGTGCTAACAATGGCTAAAGGTAATTAGTTGAGAAAGATGAATTGTGATATAATTTAATATTTAAAATTGAGCTTTTAGTAAAACTAAACTTAAATTGTGATGTAATTTGCTAGTTAAAATTAGGATTTTAACAAAATTAAAATTTTAAATGGGTATATTGATTGGTGGAGTTTTGGACTATATGTTTAGTAGTAGATGTTTGTGTGTAGTAGGAGATTTACAAGTCATAATAGGCAGATGCATAGATATTTTATTAATCAGAATTTTTTTTTCTATATTTTATTTATTATTTACTGATTATATATTGTCTTAGAATATTACGTTTTAAAAATGATAAAGATTATTTGTAATAGTAAATAACATTTCTTAAATTAATAATTAATATTTTTTATTACTATGTTTATTATATTCAAACATTGTATTGTTAAAATTTTTATAAATAATATTTCTGGCAAGCTTCCAAAGTCGATTGTGATAGAAACACAGAGGGCGTGAGTGAAAAGAGACAAAGAATTTAAAAACTTGAAGAAAGTAAAAAAATTTCCAAGGGAGAAAATGTAAAAAAACTTAAAAAAATCAAAAAAAACTCTCTAAAAGTATTACAACAAATATTAAAAAACATTGCAAGGATTCTAATAATGTATTTATGAAAATTTTCTATTTTACTACTGGAGTAATAAAACCATGAAGAGATAAACCCAGAGGGAAATCAGCTCCAAACTTCTGCTAAATGATGGTTCAAATTCACTACCTTTAAAATACCTGGATGTCACATAAGATAAGTAATTATTATTTATTTTAAAGTATTGCCAAAAGTAAATAATATTAAAATGACAAAATTATTTAAAGTAAAGCTGGATAAATTTTTCTTCTTAAACACTGGAATCAAATGCTTAATATTCAATTCTAATCTTTTTCTATCAACCTTCTGCAAATTAAAACTTAAAATGAAAAAGTTTATCTACTTAATTTTATATCAAGAAGATAATTTTCTACTGTATAACTTTGCTATTCACGTATATATAGTGAAATAATTTCAATGCATGCAAATGTCATTTTTTAATGCCCGTCACGGAATTCTAGGATAAAAAAAAACTCTTATCATTCTTAACAAGTTATGCTTAACAATCAAATAGACATTTTTTAATATTATAATTTACTGTAATCTTTGAAATTAATATGTATGTTTTTTTTTCAACTTTTAAATTTTTTAAAAAAAAACTTAACATGTAATAATGGGATATTGACAAATAATTTTTTTTTCTGATTACAATAGATGTATAAACAATTTTTTTTTCTTTTGTGTTCTTTTTTTAAAAAAAAAAAAAACAATGCAACTTCATATCATTATAATATGATTATTTATTATTTTATATGATCTAGAAATTATATTATCGGTGGTTATAGATGTTCAGATGTGTGCATGATGCTATATATTATTATTATTTTTTTAATTGTATTTATTATGCTTAATTTTGTTAATGAATTTTATTTAAAAAAATAAAGAATTAAAACCTTGTCTGTTATAAGTTTGAGGGAGAAATGGTCAAGGGACGATTAGATTGTTTAGACTGAGTTTGGAGATATTATTTAACTCTCACGTATTTAGATGTAAGTGTTTTGTTAGTGTTTTCCCATGCCTCTTTTTAATGTTTGTATAGTCAATGTTAGATGGTATATATACTAATTATAACAGATAAATGTTGTATAAAATTTTATAATATGTATAAAAGATGATTGATTTATGGCATCATCCAAGTTAGAAATACTGATATTTTCAAGGTTATAAAAATGCACATATTCGAAGATATATGACTGACATATCAAATATTAGTCAATTTTGGTTTTACTATAAGAGCAATGTAATTGGTTAGAAAAATGCATAAAATAATATTTTTTTTTGTTTATTTATTATTTATTTTGTCTTTTAATTTCTAATAAATGTTTTAATGAATTAAAAGCCCAAATGAATTCCTTGATTATATACGTTCGATTTTTCATTTACACACACACATATATATGGTTAAGATATCATAGTTCTAGAATATCTAAATTTGCTAGTATGGGTTGAGTTTTATTTAATCTGTCTGAAGATGATAAATCACCATATTACAGTAATAATAATATATTCTACTTTGCTTAGAATAGATAGTGATATGGATATAAATGTACCCAGTCCTAATCATTATCTATACTATACTAAATATGATAATTGATGATTGTGCAATAGTTTTAGTATTGAATAGATGCTCTGAACATATTTAAATTAACATTATAGAATTATTGTTTATAGACATTTTTATTATCCTTATTGGCTTCATATATAAAGAGCATATCCTATAACCTCAACTGAGCTAAGACATAGAATAATTACAATATAAAACCTTGTTAATAAGTTTAAATATAATTTATAATTATAAATTTTATTCTATTTTGCATAGAATTGGTGCCTGGGCAATTAAAAATATAATAAAGTAAATAAGTAAAGAAGATGGAGGTTACAGGGTGGGTTAAAGTGGCGCCCAATGTGGGGCTTGATATATTTATGGGTTAGAAAAGTGGCTTGCCCAATCGTGGGGCCTGATATATTTAGGGTTAAGTGGCCATCCAAATGGGGCCTGATATATTGAAAGTTAAGTGGTGGCATGCAATGTGGATGGCCTGATATACATGGGTTAAGTGGCTTGCCAAGCCTGGAGGCCTCGACATTTATGGGTTAAATGCTTGGTATACGATTGAATTAAATAGATGTCCAATCATGAAGCCCTGTTTAATTTAGGCTCATATCCTGGAGAATATTTATCTTTTGTTGGTTTAATTGGTTAAGTGATGACTAGCATGGTTGGTTTGATATATACATAGAGGCCACAGCTGCCAAGAATTTAAATGGATGTCCAATTGTGGAATCTTGATTAATTAAGTCTCATATCCTGTAGAATATTTATATTTTTGTTGATATATATTGGCATATACCTGAGATGAGAGATAATCCAGTGCCATTAGAATTACTTTATTCCTGTTTTAAATATACAGTTATTGTAGAATTGGTTCCAAAATAGAATCAAGTTGCCAGTTTTCTTATTCTAGGATTTTTATATTAATCTGGAAGATTAATGGAAATATTTGATAAAATGGAACTAGGGGTAAATGGAGCATTAACTAAGGTTTGAAATAAGCCAATACCTGAAAGATGTGTAATAGATATATGAATGTCAGACGTATAGTTTTAAAAAAACATTTTTTTTGTTTATGTGAAATAAATAAATACAGCCATGAAACAGCTTAGTTTCAATTATAAAGCTATATAAATATCATAACTTATAGTAAATTAAAGTTGATAACATTTATATATATATATATATATATAAGTTGATAACATTTATATATATATATATATATATATATATATCTTTTGCTTGTCAATTAAATATAGTACTGATACTAGATAAACATAGAATTATTGATAGTGAAGCAATGGATCTGAAGCCCGATCCATGCTTCACATCTTCCTATAAACTTAATTAGTATTGTAGACCTGAATTAAGTTTATAGTTCAATATCAGCAGGGTTTTGCATTAGAGTTAAAAATAATTATGCTTATCAAATGTGTATTACATTTAAATATTTTGTTTTAAATAAATTTCATTCTATTAATAAAAATTGCTTAACCTATTAGTCAAACATATATATATACATCTAGCGTATATATATGAGTTAATGCAAAATTCTGCTGAAATAAAATGCTTATTCTACTATAAAAAAATAATATATTGTTGTTAAAATTTTGTTAAAATATTTAGTATGATTTGATTTTGAGATAAGCCCACCAACATTTTCTAAAAGAATGTATAGTTTTGATTAGTGAGCCATTCAAGTCTAATTAAAGATGGCCTTCTCTTTCTTTCTTTTTAATTAATAGAATTCAAACTTTAAAGAAAGAAATCTAGAGTAAAAAAGTAAAAGTTATTTTTAGAAAATGTTATTTTGAAACAAAGGAGCATGGGGAGGCTTATCAAGATCTCAGATCATACAAACAATAGAAGGTAGCTGACAGAGAGGGTATAAATAGAAGTGAGAACAAAAGAAAAGAAGATTCACATTTTTCTTTTTGAAGGATTCAGATTATTCAGATTTTTCCTTTGGAAGGATTCAGATTATGCAGATTTTCCTTTTGAAGGATTCCATTGATTCAGATTTTGCTTTTGAAGGATTCATTCAGAGTTTTCTTGCTGGTTATTCCAAGTTTTCTTGAGAGTGCATTCATATTTCTTTTTGGAGAACTCTCTCCGATTTGCTTCACATTTAGCTTGTGCTCCAAAAAGTTATACAGCTGTCATTTTCAAATAATGGAGAAGTTTGAACATGCTCCAGTTAAAAGCCATAGTATTTTGAAGGAAATGAATATGCTCGGCTAGGCAAATAAATAGCTTTGCCTATCGCCGAGGTTCCTGAATACCATCCAAAATGCCATAGTATCCACTCAATAGTCATCTGAACTCTGTGCCGTGCCTGGAGAACTTTTCGTGAAACCATACTACATATTTTCATTGTCCGGACAAATACCTGTCGACGGTCGGATCAAGCCACGAACGCCGTAGGGAACATGACCAAGGAAAAAGGACGGTAATCGTATCTCCTCTATTGAACTATTTCTTATGCTACCTTTTGTTCATATTTTTTTAATTGCTTCATTGAATTATATGTATTTGTTATGTAACCATTTTTATTAGACGAGTCTTAATTATATATATAGTGTGATCATCTATCTATATTTAACCTTTTTTTCTCCTTCGCTATTCTTCCTTACTAACCTGTGTAAATATTTAGGATTCCATTGTGGTTAAGTTTAATAGTTAATTTTTGTTCATTTAAAATCTCTTTCCAATTTTATTTATGTTTGTTAATTAAATACGAGTCAGTTTCTTTTATGTGCCAACTTGATCTCTTTGGTAACGCCTCTTTTGTCCGCCATTAGCTTATTATGTATATCTGATTTAGCTATATACGTTTTAAATAATTTTTAAACACTGTTTGTAGCACAAAGCAATTAGAAATGCTTTGCGAAAGATTCTTTTTTTTATCGTACTTTATCGAGAAGATCGAGTTGACAATTTTTAATAAAATTGGGAAGAAAAGAGTTAGACCGCAAACCTATTAATCTGTTTTTATTGTCTAATTAGTTTGTTTCATTAATTTAGGGGAATAGCGGAGGCCATTAAATCATTATTCCTATTTTAAAGTCATTAATTAAATATCTATTATTTAACTAACAAGCTTGACTTTTGCTAAATTTGTTCTAAATGCTTTATTTTACTTTTCAATGATCCAGGCACGCAAAACACATATTTCTTAGTACCTTTGCACATTTAACTATTTAGCTCTTTAGGTGTTTCCAGTCCATGTTTCTTTCCGCTGATGCTAAGCCATCGCCGGTTGAGAAATAATTTATGCATGGCTCAGATGGTGTTGTTTGTTCGTGATCAGGCCTCGAGAATAGGCGAATGGGCAGAGGTCATAGTATTCTTGATTTAATATCTCGCGTATGAGTGGCTTCGAGGTACTTTCGCCTAGTATTCGAACTGGGTTAAACCAACATACATTATCTGACTGTCACAGTAAATTTTTTTTTCTCCGTATTCTGTCGACCAACGTGGGCCGAATTTCATTTTTTTAGTGGAAGAATAGGAATAGGGTATTTGAAAATATAGGTAAACGTATAAGAATTTTTTTTCTCCATATTCTGGACGCCCATCATGTGTCTATTCGAAATTTACATACCCTGCAATGCCCTGTATAACATTTGTATGGGTGTATAATGTTTTTTACTTTCTTCTGTTTTAAATTAATGAATAATATATATGTAGATTTTTTTTCCCGGGTTTGTACACACATATATATAATGTTTTTTTTAAATAACACGAAATAATTGTTAGTTATACGTAAAATTTTTTGCTTCTAGTTTGTCGCAGTGGGACGTATGTCATTTTTTTAAAAAAAAAATTAGTACCCTGAGAAGTTAGTTTAGTTTAATATATTTATATAAAAATATATGTATAATTTTTCTCCGTATTCCAAGTTTGTTTCCTAATGTGAGCCAAATGTCATTTTTTTAAATTAATTAACAAGTTAAATGTGTCACAAAGTAAAAAAATTTTTTTTTCCGAGTTAGTATATATATGTAATGAATAGTTTATATTTAAAAAGTTACTCCGTTAGTTATTTTCTTTGTGTGTGATTATAAAATTAGATTTCAGAATTAAACCAATTTTTTTTGCCTAATGAATAGATTTGTCATGGCCAGTTCGCCATATTTGTTTTTGTATAAAGTAGATAGCTTTGATGAGGCGGAAGTGTCAAATATATACCCACCCGCCCTCCCTTAAATTAGCTTTCGTACTTTAGATTATTTTTAGTATTGCTCAAATATGAGAAGTTTTGGTGTAATAATGTTTTTTTTTCGAAATATAGTGTATATTCGGTTGTGTTAATATTGTAGTAAAAAAAAAGTACAATTAGATAATAGAATTTTTTTTCCGTTTGTATAAATTTTTGTAAAGATCTTAGATAACATTTTTTCCGTTAATTGAAACTTTTTTTTTGAAGATCAAAAAGTTTTGATAAGTTCAAATTAACACGTGTCAACGTATGGTGTTAGCAAATATTTTTTTCACTTTCTCTGCGTTTCGTTTCTTTATATTGAATAATTGTAATCATGTACTTTTTTTTTTTCACTTTTAAATAATTTGAAATTACGTTCCTCGCAAACATATATAAATTAAGTTTTGTTTCAATACTGGCAAACTTAATTTTATCTTATAAGAAAAGTAAATGCGTATGTTCGTTAATAAATATATATTAAAGATATATTTTTGTATAACATATATGTCAGCCACCCTTTAGTTAAGATTTTTTTTTCTCCATTTCGGATTATGCTATTGAATCATTTATTGAGTAACCGTTAGGTGAAGCCCTCGTTTTTTAGTAACCATGTTTGGTGAAGACCCTTAGAGTAACCGTTTAGGTGATGACCCCTTACATTGTAGAGTTTAGGATTGCTGAGTAGCCTGAAATAATAGGTCTATGTCCGCAATCATTGCTTCCTTGTCATAGTTGCGACCAGCGTTTACTAGCCTGAAATAATAGGAGTATGCGGTTTGCAATATGACATCTTTCTAATAAATTCATGTACATGATAATAAAAGAAATATTTGTATAGGTATATCTGTTTGTATATTTATATGTAGTCATATATATGCTTATTTAATGATGTACATATTCATATATATGGGTGTATATGGTATACACTTCGTTATAGTTCGGTAAAACCCATTTTTATATAAATGTTTTTTAAACAGTTTTTGATCTCAATGCGTGATTCTGTAAAATTGCATGATAATTGTTAATCTATTTCGGGTGTGACCAAAATGGTAGTTGGTTTCGATCCCAGGTTCATAATTCAGAGTGGCAGTTATCATGGGATTTTACTTTTATTTTTAATTTTTTGTGTATATTTTGTTTTGTTTTTGCTGTTTGAATTTTTTTTTGTGTCTTGACCAAAATGGTAACTGGTTTCGATCCCAGGTCAGACAAATTACCGTACTTAGTTGTTATACGTCTTAGATTTAAATAATATTGTGTCATTTAAAATAGCATTTACTTATTCATGCAGAGATTTTTTTTGAAAGTGAAGTGAAAATCAAAATAAATTGTAATCGCATTAAACTTTATAAACCTTATCAATGTGTGCTTGGGTCATTATCCATTAATATGTATATTTGATATGGCCATTGTCTTGTCGACTGGCGCCCTTCTCAAATAAATTTGTCGGCAAGTGCAATCTCTCATATCGGATATCAAATAAACCAAACTATAGTAGATGATCAAAATGACAATGTATGGTTAGTGAGCCAAAATAATTTTTAAACATGACTTATGTATATTTTGCTCACATATTTCTTTATATATATATACTTGCATTAATGTAAATGCATTTTTTAGTTGTTTCAGGTATCAGAGAAAGCCAGGTCAAGCTGTAAGTGTGTTATTTTAATTATATTGGGACAAAATAGCAGTGATATTTTAATGAAATATAACAATAAATAAAGTGAGGAGAATAATATGTAGTATAAATATTAAAGACAGACACGGCAGGATTTTATATATATATATTTTCATGTACAAACAGATACATATAGGCATAGGGTTAAGATAGGACCTCGTGAGGTAGGCAAAGTTAACACAATAGTGTTAAATTATAAAGTGTTAATGTTGTTCGTATCTAGAACACTTCTGTTATAGAAAGTCCATAATTTTGAAGGTTAAATAGAATGCTTGATTGTTGGAGTTTTGTTGGTTGTATTGCAAATTTTGGTGATGGATGGACAATTTTTGTTATTGTCTTAAGTATATGGTGTATTCATGTCACTGGTGATTGATTGTTCTCATTCACTGCTCCAACCCAAATTATGATATCAGTTGTTAGTTATCATGAAGCAGTTAACAGTAGACCTGCCATGATTTTGCCTCTAAGACTCCAGAGAGAGCAAGGCATAGTTCTTTCTAATATATATGTAATATTTGTCTTTAAGACTCCCAAAGATGAGCAAGAAAATATTTTATAAATAGCCCCTAAGACTTGGATGTAAGCAGGGCCTTGTGATAGTGTTTGTAGTAAAATATTATGGGTTGTGATAGCTTAGAGTGACTAAAGTGAGACGATCATCAGAGTGTTCATGGAGCATTGTATGTTTTGAGAGCAGTGATGGAATTCTTTTATCTACGTCAAAATTGGGAACTGCTGATAATTATTTTGTCTGTCAGTATCTGTTGGATCTATGGAAAAATAGATGAATATATAACTTGAATACATAGCTCATTCTTAACAGGTTATTTTCTATACTTTTATGCAAAGGTTGGCATTTACCATATTTAAGTAAAAATTGTATATCAGTTATCATAGTAAATGCATGTCATCATTAATTTTATTTTGGTTATGATTTTTTTTTGTTATAAATGCTGGTTATAATATTTGAATGCACCCACTACAGCATAAAGATAAATGAATATGTTTAAATTATTTTGGTCTTTTATCAGTTGTTTGAATTGGTGTAGTTTGCAATATAACTATAGTGGATCATGTAAAATTTAATTTATAATTCCAGCTATGTTTAGATTAATGTTATCTAGTTAAAGCTTAATGTCTTCTTGCCTGTGTGTGTGGAAAATTGAACATTATATGGGAAAATAAAATTGTGGAAATTTTATAGCATTTTAGGTAGTGATGGTGAATTTGAATTGTTGATTTGATGGAGGTTGGAGCTGGTGAACCTAATTTTCTTAAGTAATATTAATAAATTTTTAAGAGATTATAAAATGGAAGTGTTTAGTTTATACGATAGTTTGGGTGGGTCTCAAGAGACACCATCTCCAGACATGGCTGCATTGTCTCCTGACCTTGAATCAGGAAAGGAAGCTATAGATATGTCCTATGTAGAGTCTAGTAAGATGAGAGATAATATTTGTAAAGCCATGGATGATGATATGCCAATGTCGACCAAATCGTTCTTTGCAGAACTAAAGTCAGGTCAAGCAGAATTGAAATTGAATTAAGGGAACTACAGTCTTGTCAAGTAGAATTAAAGTCTGGTTGAGTAGAAGATAGAGAAAAGTCAGAAGAGATGTTTGTAGAATTGAAGTCAGAACTAAACGAAATAAAAGTGAATCAAGATAAGTCAGAGGAGAGGATGGAAGAAATAAAATTGGAGGTTTCAGAAATGAAGTCAGAAATGGCAGAAATAAATGCTAGTTAGGCAAATGAAAGTTGTGGAGAAGAAAGTAAAAAGTCAGGAATCAGATATAGCAATAGAAGTAAAATTGAGTCAAAAGGAATCAGAGGAGAGGATAGTTGAAATAAAGTCACAAATGTCAGAGATAAAATTAGAAGTGAAACTAAAAACAAAGCTAGAAGGTTAAGAATACCCAAAATGAAGCTAAAAATGCAAGAGAATATTAATGAGCGAGTTATCCAGATTAATAAGAATGTTAGTTTAGCTAGTGATGAAATAAATGTATATAAAGAACTTGGAGAAATAGTTGAACAAGACTCAGAATTAGATGGAAATATAGTTATAGACATGCTTAAAGGTTTCAAGAAGAATCTTGATAAACAGAAAGAAGTTGGTAAATTAATGAAGAAAGATATAATTTCCTTAGACATGAAATATCTAGAAATTTTGGAGAATGAATTGCTAAAAGTTACTGATATCACCAGTAATAAGTTTAGAAATAGAAATGAAAACATAGATTTAAAGTATGTTCTTGATTATTTAGAACATAAGGTGAAGGTGAATGTTTTCTAACAAATATTTTATGGAGATACTAAACATGTAATATGTAGTATGAAATATTTAATAGAAAGTGTTAGTCATGCTAAAGAAGTCAGTAAAGTGAAAATAAAATGTAAAATGAAGATGACAAAGATGTTTGATTTAAACTTTTTTAGAAAAGTTATTAATCCAGAAAAAGATTTAGGCAAAGCCAAAGTAAAGCTTAAATGTAAAAGTAAGATGAAAACTAAAGTAGATTTTATGAGAGAGGTAATTAATCACAATAAACATATGAAGAAAATTAAAGTAAAATTCAAAGAGATGAGTAGATAGAAGGTTAAGATAAGTTATCTTAATAAAGGTGTAGAATATATAAGAGATATTGGGCAAGCAAAAGTCAAATTTAAATTAATAAATGAAAATATAGTTAATTTAAATCTTGGTAGAAAGATTGTTGATGAACAAAAAGAAATTGTAAAAGCTAAAGTCAAACTAAAAAAAGTAAATGTAGAGTTGATCAATGTCATAGGTTTAAAGACATCCAGAAATAAAAGGATAGAGCATAGAAAGGTAAAAACTAGACTAAAGAAAGTTGAGATAATGTCTCTTAGAGGTAAACTTGTCAGAAGAAAGGAAATAAATAATAATTGAGCAAAGTTTAAAGTTACTCAAAATGCTCGCAGTTTGGTTCCATGTCCTGCAAGACATGATTAATAAAAGTCATACATATTGTTCAATATAGAATTTAGTTTTTTTCTTGCTTATTTAATGTTGTTAAAACATAATAGGAACAAGTGTTTGTGAAAGCATTAAATGTTTTTACTGTTTTATGTTTATTCAACAAACATAATTTTTTAATTGAGGAATGATCTTAATGTAAAATTTGATGTGCTATTAATATTGATTGTTGTATATCCAATTCATTTTTCTTTCATAAGGGTGAAGGATTGTAACTTTCCAGGATGGCACCAGAAAGAAATGTGGGAAGGTCACATTTGTACTAACAATGGCTAAAGGTAATTAGTCGAGAAAAATTAATTGTGATATAATTTAATATTTAAAATTGAGTTTTTAGGAAAACTAAACTTAAATTGTGATGTAATTTGCTAATTAAAATTGGGATTTTAACAAAATTAAAACTTTAAATGGGTATATTGATTGGTGGAGTTTTGGACTATATGTTTAGTAGTATATGTTTGTGTGTAGTAAAAGATTTACATGTCATAATAGGCAGATGCATAGATATATTATTAATCAGAATTTTCTGTTCTATATTTTATTTTTTATTTACTGATTATATATTGTCTTAGAATTTTATGTTTTAAAAATGATAAAGATTATTTGTAATAGTAAATAACATTTCTAAAATTAATAATTAATATTTAATATTTTTTATTACTATGTTTATTATATTCAAACATTGTATTGTTAAAATTTTTATAAATAATATTTCAACAAATAAAAAATCCTTCTCCTTTTTTCTTTTCAAAAACTTTATTTTTTATCTCAATACTGAACATATATATATACATTAATATACAAAACTCCAATGTTTCAACTGTTTTATCTCATACAGTCATTTTCTTTGAAATTAATATGCATGTTTTTTTTTCAACTTTTAAATTTTTTAAAAAAAAACTTAACATGTAATAATGGGATATTGACAAATAATTTTTTTTTCTGATTACAATAGATGTATAAACAATTTTTTTTTGTTTCGTGTTCTTTTAAAAAAAAACAATAAAACAATGTAACTTCATATCATTATAATATGATTATTTATTATTTTATATGATCTAGAAATTATATTATCGGTGGTTATAGATGTTCGGATGTGTGTGTGATGCTTTTTTTTTTTCAATTGTATTTATTATGCTTAATTTTGTTAATGAATTTTATTTAAAAAAATAAAGAATTAAAACCTTGTCTGTTATAAGTTTGAGGGAGAAATGGTCAAGGGACGATTAGATTGTTTAGATTGAGTTTGGAGATATTATTTAACTCTCACGTATATAGATGTAAGTGTTTTGTTTGTGTTTTCCCATGCCTCTCTTTAATTTTTGTATAGTCAATGTTAGATGGTATATATACTAATTATAACAGATAAGTGTTGTATAAAATTTTATAAAATGTATAAAAGATGATTGATTTATGGCATCATTGAAGTTATATAAATAAGCTAATAAAAAGTATGTTTAGAAATACTGATATTTACAAGGTTATAAAAATGCACATATTCGAAGATATATGACTGACATATCAAATATTAGTCAATTTTGGTTTTACTACAAGAGCAATGTAATTGGTTAGCAAAATGCATAAAATATTTTTTTTTGTTTATTTATTATTTATTTTGTCTTTTAATTTGTAATAAATGTTTTAATGAATTAAAAGCCCAAATGAATTGCTTGATTATATACGTTCGATTCTCCATTTCCACACACACATATATATGATTAAGATATCATAGTTCTAGAATATCTAAATTTACTAGTATGGGTTGAGTTTTATTTAATCTGTCTGATGATGATAAATCACCATATTACAGTAATAATAATATATTTTACTTTGCTTAGAATAGATAGTGATATGGATATAAAGGTACCTGGTCCTAATCATTATCTATCCTATACTGTAACAGTCAGAATCATCTATCTCGCTAACACACTGTAGAATTCAAACCCCAGACACAAAACTGAACATTCTAGGAGGGGTTGCCTTCTAGATATACTAAGTTTGAATCTAAAGTCCAAATTTCACAGTGCCATCTATGTGATAACACATCTGATGCCACTACTAGTATAACTTTTGACCGGTGCCTGCTGGTCAGGGAGAAACAAAAGACTCTATACTAAAAGAAGCTTGGGTGGCTAATTAACATCTATGGATTTACAAAAGAAATGCAGAAAAAATATATATATATACTGAGACAGTGATAGGAATCAATAAAATAAGATATCAAATTTAGTTTTAAATAATTTCACAAAATTTATTTATATAAATTATATTTATAATGCCACTGTCTGCTTATAAAAGACAGGGATGCATATTAAATAATTGTGGGCATTAGATTTAAATAAATGACAAAAGGTTTTAAAGCAAAGTGATAGATTCTATTCCTCAGGTTAATAGCATTACGATAATGTGCTTGATGAGATAGGAACATGTGCGAGGTGCTTTGAGCAATTATACAAGTCTAAAAAAATATTTGAAAATTAAATGTTCTAAAATATTTATTGATTTTGAGAATAGCACGGACAAAAGCTTACTAAGCAACAAAGTGGAAATGTGATCACAGCATTTATTTGAGAATAATAATAATAGAGTTGCATTGGAAAGTCAGTATTGCTGATAATGAATTTATTAAAGTTGGAGGGTGTGACACGTTTAAGTCATGGATGCTTTGTAAAATAAATATAAAATAAAACAATATTGAAGTTCCGGAATAATTACAGAGGGCATCCACCGATAACCCGTAGGAAAGTATTTTGATGAACAGCTGAAACTTAGTGACTGGATGACGATTGCTTTTATTTTCCAGGTGTGTCATTTGGGGACACACTCAGCCAGGAAACTGCAAAAAGGCAAAGGGAATGGCCTTAGCCGTGTAAAGAATCCTTGGAAAAATAAAACAAAGCGGTCTCAACAACCAATTCATTTACCAGCAATATGAGACGAGTGTATATAAAACCTACGGAATGGGTTTTACTTGGATTAAGAGAAATGCCCAATCAAATTCCCCGAAATTCATTTAAAAGGGTCTGCACATTCTCGACATCAATGATGAACTTTGTAATTAAAGTACAGCACGGTAATTAAAATAGGAAAATGCATGCTTCCAGGTTTGAAAAGTAAGTATAGATTTATATACGCAATCATGCCTTAGGGGACACATTTAATCATTGACCTCACACATACGCTCATATTAGATTAAAATCAATAACATGTAGATTTTAAACTATGTGATTATATTATATATTAAAGAATAGAATCGCCCTTGAATGAGTGATTTGCAAGATAATAAAAATTGGAAATTATTTAGAAATTTAAAATATGCCTTTATAGCGGCATCTTAGTTTCAACAAAAAGAATAATTCACTCAGTCAAAGACGATTCTGACACATTATCATAATAAAATAACAGAAAGCTTAATAAATAAAAAATATTAACCCAAGGATAGAGAGCAAAATGTTGAGTATATTTAAACACATTAAAGAAATACATAATGAAGTTATGTGAAATATCAGAACATAATTTAAAATAGCTATAACATGTTAGTTATCACAAGAGCTCTTGGGTTAATTTAGGGTTACCTCTGGACAAGCATTTTAGGTAGATTGATGGTCGACAGGTTTTTATATAATTTAACAGCAAAATCTGGAAATGTTTATATTTTTGGCAGCAGCAGCAGTTCCGGGGTTCCCTGTGTGATAACTTCCGATGGTCTACGGCAGCATATGACCATTTTGGAGAGAAATAGCCTTCTTGCACTCTACTCTGTCATTTCAAGATTTACAAATTACTAGAATAGAACTCAAAATGATGTCTCTTAGAAACATTAGAATACAAACTTTCAGGACAAAAGAAAACCCTTCTTTTTATAGTAAACTTTAACAATAAAACTGCCCTGGAGCATTACAAAATTATTAGCTGTAATTAAATCATGTGAATGTCTAAAGGAATTCAACATTAATTAATTTCTTTTGTTAATTTCCCTGTCAACATTCGAATTACAAACTAGATTTAATTAAAAATTACTTTTATTAATTAAAGAAAACCGTAAGCGGACATCTGCTGTTTTTAGATAAACTTATAGAACATTAACTAATTAAACTATTGTCCCTGATTTATTTAAACAGAAATATTTGGAATAACTTTTATTAAATTAAAAAAAATGATTTTACTTTTAAATTGCAATATTTGAATCTATTTATTAAATGAATATTTACTAAATGAATTTTATTTTAAATCAAAATATATTACGACAGTAATATATTTGGAAATAGATTCAAACAAAATAACTTTAACAATTTATAATTTTGATATGTTTTTAAATGCATATCATAGTGTGTGCGCAATTACAACTTATATAACCTACTTTTTAATAAATCAAAATTATGTGAACATATACATAATCTATAATCTTTTATTTATTTGGGAATGACTTATATATATATATATAATACTAGCATTGTACTCGTGGTTTAAAATTAGACAGGATTTTCGGTATATAAGTGTATTGCAGACACACTATGATAGATTGGGGTTCAAACTAAGGTATGAGGTAGGTAATAGGTGAGAAAAGGTGAAACGAAGATCTGCAAAGCAGACCTTACTGTTTCAATACTAAATATGATAATTCATGACTGTGCAATAGTTTTAGTATTGAATAGATACTCTGAACATATTTAAATTAACATTATAGAATTATTGTTTATAGACATTTTTATTATCCTTATTGGCCTCATATATAAAGACCATATCCTATAACCTCAACTGAGCTAAGCCATAGAATAATTACAATATAAAACCTTTTAAATAAGTTTAAATATAATTTATAATTATAAATTTTATTCTATTTTGCATAGAATTGGTGCCTGGGCAATTATAAATATAATAAAGTAAATAAGTGAAGAAGATGGAGGTTATATGGTGCATTAATATATATATATAGTGCCATTACAATTTGTCATTAGCTAAATTTGTAGTAATGTGCAACAAAAATCATCATCACATTTTTATATAATAAATGAAGCTGTAAGGCATCCAAGTTCAAACCCTACAAGATCCAGTTTTAAAAGTTTAAGACAGAAAGAGAGTGGGACAACAGTTATATTCTTTATTTGTTTGTATGTTGATAGAAAACTTAAAAAGAGTAATTCACACATTTAGATTTTTCAATATTTAAATTTTTGTTAAAAAGTAAAGTTCTAATGCATATGTATAGGCAGTGTGTGTGTAAGCTATTTAATTGCTGTTCTATATTTCAAATATTAAACTCTCTTCAAAGCTGACCTACATTTGCTAAATTTTGATATTTTATTCTTTCTCTATTTTACTTTTCTGTAATTTTAAGTTGTACTTAAAAGCTAGGGATTTGATTTTAACTAACTTTTAATTACAACTTACAATTATAGAAAAGTAAAATAGAGAAAGAATAAAATATCAGAATTTAGCAATTAGATTATTTAATGTCAGTTTATACATGATTTGAATGATGGAGTGTGTGTGTTACATCATATAAATATATCTACATTTATTAAATATTGAGAGAAAAAGAAGAAAATCTGTTATATTATTTTTTTTTACTCAACAATTTTTTTGTATTATAAGGGTTGTTTTTCTGTTGAAAAACTTAGAGACAATGTGAGAAGTCTAATTTTAAAAATGTCTCATCTTAAGATCAAAAGAAAGGTGTTACATATGTGAAGAAAAGAGATTAAATCTATTTTTCCTCCAAGACAAAAGTTTGTCTAAAAATCAGGATAGTGAGACTTTTAGTACTATCTAGCTAAAAAACAATTTGGTTGAAAATAAGTTATAAATCTAATTAAAAGAGGTGTTCAAAAATAAAAAAATGGATATAAAAGCAGTCTGGAAAATCAGTTGAATTATTATAGAGACTTTTAAAAATATTGAAACTAAAAGGACAATCGTTTTTTTTTTTTTTACTCTACAAAAATCTCAATCGAAAATCTTTTTTTTGTTATTAAATTTTTTTTAGGATTGAAGATATAAGAATGATGGGGTAAGAAAATTAATGACCAGACCATCCAGCTAGCACATCATATAAAAAAAAGGAAATGTCTTGTCTAAAATTATAATATTCTACACCTTCTTACTGACTGAGAGAAATAAGATGTTTTTAAATAGAAAGAATTCACCTGCATTTGAAGGTGATCAAAAGAAAAACGATTAATCTACAGATAAATGTTAAATCATCGAGTTCAATTAAATCCAGTAACTGAGTTTAATCCCAAGAAAATTATAAATGTGAAAACAGCTGCTGTACTTCATCCACTAACAGAATCATGCTTGACAAAAAGAGAAGAAAAATTAATATAATGATTTCCAAATTGTCCACTAAAGCAAATAATCTCAATAGAATCATCATCATCAAATAATTATACACATCAAAAAAGAGATTGTTCCAAAGAGAAACGGAAATGGTAGATGCAAAAATATAGACACTAAACAAGATAAATTTGACTCATTGGAAGTTGCTACAAAGAATAGAAGTGGTAATATAAATTTTTTTTATATATTTTCTTTATAATATCAGAGACTTAGTAAAACTTTAGAAACAGAGTGGTATATTTTGTTTAAAGAACTTTTAAAACCACCAAGATCAATTGAAAACAAGAATTTCTTAATAACGATAAACATAAGCTTCTTTAATGATTTTATATGTACTAAAATTATGATTGTCTATTAACCTAAGGTTATTAATATGTAACATTTTTTTTATTATTATTTTGTTTTAAATAATATTTTTTTCTTATTATGGGGATAAAACACACCCATACATAATAATATAATACTTGTTGCATATATGTAGTTTTGTGTGAATGTAAAATAATAGGCAGATTAGAATTATTACATTATTGTGTTTTAAGTTAAAGTATAGCATTTCAGAGGGTAGAAGGGAGGGAGAGAAAAATAATTTAAAACTTGTTCTGGAAATCTTGCTTTTACTTTACATGTTAGATTATAAAGGTATGTGTGCCAAAGAGAAAAGAAAAGTGTTTATTTTTTTTTTTGAGATATTTTCTTGTGAAGTGAAAATCATGGTCAATTTGACATCCAAATTAATATATGCTTTATACAATTTACGGGAAAGGGGGAAGAATTTAAAATTGATGTTATGATTTTAAAGCAGCCAATTGTGATTATTGTTGTTATTGTTAATATAAATTTTCATGTATGTCTAGAAATTTTTATGTATATGTTAGAAATGCAGTAATAAATATTAGTTTATTTTATTAAATGAGGTGTATATATTTTATTAAGAGTAGTCTTTATTAAGTGTGATCATTCATCATCAAGATGAATATTAGCTATTTAAGTTCCAATTAGATATAATAAAATTAAGCAATAGTTATGAATTTCTTTATAAAAATTAGGTTTATGATTAGGCTTAGTCCTAAAGCTGTGGTTGAAACCATTATCATTATCATTGACATCATCGCCATCATCACGTTTTAATTAATGAGATAGATAAATGTTTGAAGGCCATAAATAAATAGTAATTTCATGGTATTTAGTTGACATTTGTGAATAATTGTAATAACCACCATTCCATCATCTATTTCATGCAAGGATGAGTGAATTTCTATCCTAAATTAATAATATAATCTAAGCTAGTAAAACTTATAAAAAAATATTGAAACGCATTTATTATGTTAAGCTCTAAGAAATGATTTCAAACTAATGGATTTTATATACTCAACTTTAGTTTAAGGATGTTTTGTGTTTACCTAAAATATTAGTGCATACAGTGATATGGCTCTAAAAGCAAAATCCTCCATTTTTATCAGAAATAAAGTACCAAAATGGGATTCAAACCCGGTACATGTGAAAAAGTTATAATGTGAAAAAGTTATAAATATAACTTTTTCTAGGTCCAGCTAACCTAGTGGCACCCTGATAGACCATATTCACTTCTTGTTCATGTAGATATGCACTTGAGATCCAACCAAGAGATAAGGGTGAGTGAAATCTACAGTTGGATGTAGTGAGAGATATTTGATTAAGTTACCAGTGTACTCACTCACTTGATTTCCATATACCTGAGTTATAATAATTTGTTCCAATAATTTGTTTATAGTTTATACTTGTTAATGGAAATATGATGGCTGCCTAACTAGGGCTTGAAATAGGCTAAATACCAGATAGATAAAATGACAAGTTTCCAGGCATAATTATTTCCTGAGCATTATTGTTTCTAATCATCTAATATTAGGATATATTTAAAGATCTTAAGTAAATAGAGTTGATGAATTTAGGTAACCAATATTTTGAAGGATAACTAATATTTCGATCAGTAATAAATTTTGATGACTATTAGTCTTTAGTCTCTTTAATATGCTTAATAGTATGTTGATAACTCATCAGTCTGATCTTTTGTTTAATAGCTTATTTTCAGCAGGTTGCATAAATAATTATTCTCTTTGATATAAAATTTAAGCTACAATTATTTTTCGTTTATTGAGCTAAATATTTATATTTGAATCTTTTCTTAATTATTTAATATACTTGAATCTTTTGATCTCGTAATTAAGTTACAATATATATATATATATATATATATATATATATTATATAACTATATATATATATATATATATATATATATAAAATTGCATAGATGGAAAACTATTAGAACTATCTAAAAAAAGCAAAAAAGTAAGGGAAAACTTAAAGATTGAAAGATAAGGTTTCTTTTAAAAATGTACAAAATTTAAAAAACTTCTATTGTGTAAAAAGCTAAAAATGGAAATGATTATTTTTAATTACTCTAAGTAAATTAGCTTTTGGCCATCTCAAAATTTATAATTAATGGTCAGATAGGAGATAAAAACAATAAGAACAGAATAACCAATAAATTACCTCAGGAAATGGACCATAGTAAAAGAATCATCATCATGACATCATCTTCAGTTAATCTGGAGTTTTGATATAAAAAAGAAAAGATTGGAAATAAAGTCAGTTCCAAGACAGTTGAAGGAGAAGGTATTGAAAAGAGGCACTTTCAATACCTTAAGTTTTTCTAAAAAATATAAATGTATTGTTTTCCTATATTGTGGACCTCAGGACACCAGGGACCTGCAATACAATTTTGTAAAAAGCTATACTAGATAGAGCAAAGGACCTCCAGATAAATACCAACAAAATAGCTAACAGAATACTGGTTTTCCAAGGACATTGTGGGAATTAAAAACAACGCAGGATCCAAATCACAAGCAACTACAAAGTATGGACTATTGTTTATACTGTAAGAACTCTATATAACTCATGAACTTTAAATATAAAGCTTTTACAGTATTTAAATAGAAATATGAATTCCTATCTGACCAAACTTAATCTTTTATTAATAATTATTTTGATTATATGTATTTTTAAATCATTTCTATTAATTATTTTTTTCTTTTTGAGTGTTTATTGTGATTTTTTTATTAAGCTAAAACCTTAAAATTATATTAAATTTAATTTGGGGTGTAGGTGGCTGCATAGATTTGTATAGGTATGTTAGTTTAAGGGAGGTTTAATCACAGGTTATTTGTGTTACAGTTAAGTTGGGTTAGTCGGTTGGATGTATTGGTGTAATTAGTAAATGTAGTATGAAGATGTGCTATGTGCAGGATCACATTATATGCCACCCTTGGGCAAAATAATCCCACATCTTATTGACCATCAGAGGCAGATGGTATTCCCTGCTCCTTGGATCACCCTTTAGCCTATGAAATGTGGTAAGTTGGCAAAAAGGAATGCAATCCCTTCCTGTGGAGTTTTTTTCTTATTGTTCTTATGAGACAGATGTAACATTCCTGTATTGGATGAGGGACATTTCTTCTAGATAACCATGCTGATTAAATATACATCCCTGACAGTACAGTATTGTGCTGCCATATTCATGTTGCATTGAATACATCAATGTATTAGATAGATTGGCATTAGTTTGACTGCAAACTTTTGGCCTGGGGTTAAATAAGGAATGTAGAATTTTCTTGAGTGCAATCTATGTAGTCTATCCATACTCAACACTCTAATAAAATTTTAATTAATCCATCTGTGTGAACTTCTAAAATAAAAAGTTAAGATGTAAATTAAATCAAATTCTAAAATGAACATTATACTAAAATAAATAATTCTGAATTTTATAGATGTGTAAAATAAATCTTTTGGTGTATTGTTAATATAGCAGTGGCTGATTCTTATTTTTTAATTATCTTTCTTTCTTTAAAACAAACTATTTATTATGTCTGCTGCTCCATGAGCTAGTGAGTGGGACATTATGGTCAGCCATACTTATTTAAATTCTGGATCTTAGTGTAAGTACCTATCAGCCTCTATACATTTTCAGGTTCAATTGGCCTGATGGTGCCCTGGTGGCAGGTACAGTAATACTTTATTTTCCCTTACCATTATAATATATATATATATATATATATAGTTTTGGGGAAGAACCAGGTATTATTTTCCATTACATACTGATATTTCGACAGACTAGCATCCACCATTATCCAGGTTAATTTTTGAAAGAAAAACCATTAGATCTCAAACAATAACATGACTCAGTGTGAAATGATAAATGAGATTGTACTTGAAGTAGTTCAGCATTTTCAATGTGAGGCTTATCAAAATGTTTATTTCCCTCAGTTTTTTCACCTATTACTTTTAAGTTAATATTAAATAAAATGAGAGCTTCCCTCATAGCTGGAATATGTTGTGCTTTGTCAGCCCTATTTAACCCAGTAGGTCTCTTTAATATTTCAATTGACTCTCTCATGTTTCTTAAATCATATCTTTCCAAATTTAGTAAGTATTTTTTGTATTGTCAAAATCAGGTTTGTGACCAATTTCTAAAACATGTGAAGTAAAAACTGATGTGCTAATTTTTTGATTAAAAGCATTTCTATGTTCCTTAATTCTGACATTTATTCATGTATTAGACTGACCAACATAGCATCTTGACCACTGCAAACTTGGAATTTTATAAACTCCTTGGTGTTCCAAAAATATTCTGTCTTTAGGTTTATACAAAAAAACTACCAATTTTTTTGCCAGTAAAATGCATTTTGGACCCAGCTTGGACTACACACTATTTCCCCTTTCCACTTCCCATTCCCTTTTCACATGTATCCTTCCCCTCTTACCATGTTGCTCCTGAAATTTCAATTTATCTTATAATCACTCCCTTGTAAACCTTTTCTAATTGTACCTGTTTTTTATGAATAAGCATTCATCACTGAAAAAAAACAGAAAACTCTCCATTATAATGTATATTTTCTTGGGAAAAAATGCTGTATTAAAAAATACCATATATTTGTAAAAGTTGAGAACAAAAATAAATACTTATTTAAAAAACCTGCATTTTTTTAACAAAAAAAAATAAAAATCTCAATTATAATGTACAATTTTCTAGTGAAAAAAACCATATGTAAAAATACCATATATTTGAACAAAAAAAGCCATATGAAAAAATACCATATATTTGGAAAAAGTCAACAGACCTGGGAATGTTATATCACTATTTTTTTAAAGAGAAAGTGCCACCAACTGATGTACAGTGTATAATTAAGAAATACCCATTTTTAATTAGTTGCTTGTTATTTATATTAAGTATTGATTTCTTTTCATAATTTGAGGTAGGGATTTGAATAAGGCTAAATATTTTCCAAGATTTGAATTTTGCACTAGAATGGAGATTTAAAGTTAGGAATTGTGGAATGTGGTACAATCAGATTTTCTCCAGAATTTGAATAGTGGTGGTGGTTTGTCAGTTGGCATCATTTTTAATGTTTTTATTATATGTGGAAATAATTTGTTACATGAAATGAAGAGGTTTACTGGGTTTGTTTGTATTTTGAATGTATTAATCATATGTAATTCAAGGCCATTGAGATTTAATGCTGTTGTAGTCGATTGAATGAGATAGCTGTTGAACGATTTTCCCAAACTAGCTGTCTTTATTGAGGATATATTTTTCTAATAAAAGCTTTTGTATATATTATTATTGGTGAAAAATACGAAATTCTTGTTATAATGAGAAGGTTGATCAGAGAAGTTTTTTAAATAGATGGATAGGTATGACTTAGAAAGTGATTTTATTAGACTTTCACTCTTGTCATGACGTTTTTGTTGGATTTGGATGACTGTTTTTTACAAGCTTATAGTTTTTAAAATTTTAGTTTTAAATTGGATTTCACATTCAAATAAAAAAAATCCCAAATTTCACTGGTTGCTTTTCAAAAAAAATTTTTTTGAAATTTTAGTTTTTAAAGATAAAATATTTTCTATGCAAAATTTTATTTTTGCTTGTGTGATCAACTTCCAATCATTTGGTGATTGACCAATTGATCACGATCAACACTTTAGATACACTTGTCTAGTGGGTGAGTAAATAACAAATCCATCCCTTGCAGAGGGTTATATGTTATCACAAGCTTTGCCTTTTTATCATTATATTTAAAGTAAAATATCTTTTTAGATTATTTAAATACCTAATAGATGCTTCACCCATACTGCTTGAAAATTTTCTGATATTTAAAATTTAGTTGACCAGTCCAGAATTATTATTATTACATGAGTGGTGATCAGGACTATTTACTTTCTTAGATATAGTTGCACACCTCTTTCTTGTGAAGATTTTATCCAATCCATTTATCTGTCTATCTTCCATATGTTCAGTCTCTAATTTTTCTACTATTTCAATTATTTTTTTCTGCTTACTATGATCTTTAAGTTAGATTTTTAAAATCTGTCATCAGGTTACCAAATTCTCATTGATTTTGTACAGTTTCCTACTCTACAATCTCCAACAAATGGCTTATTTTATTATCCCATTCTTCTCATTTGCATGGCCACCTGATAAACCTATTCTACTTCATTGCCCAGCTCCCCAATCATTCATTACCTTCTTCATAATTTCAACATCCAGCTTAGTTTTGCCATCTTCTATCATCTTCCTCAGATGGGATTAATGAATGTTTAATCTTTTTATTTGTTCAGATATACATTCAATTTGATTAACTTTGTGTTCATCTAGCTTTTGTTGTCTTTATCCATTTTACTAGCCATCCTTTACATCTTTAATATTTTTATGACTAAGTTCAGCACTATAAACCTGCCATATATTTTTGTGGAGCTTTCTCTTTTTCTTCAGATATTTCTTTGTTAATACTGACATGTACTTCCAAATATCACAGACATCTCTGTCTGATCTGCCATCAGTAGTTTGTTTTGCTTGTCAACAAAATAATAGTAAAAAATGTTTCTCTTTTTTGTTTTCCCTCTTGATCAGTGTGTTAATTTCTCATCACAACAGCAGCCCTATATATGTTTTGCCCTATCCAGTCCTATTCATTAATAGTACTTTTTCTCCAATTATTCTAGACTCCTCTTTATTTTTTTATTTTTTATGCAATCATTGTTTTATTATCTCAGAGTGGTCTGTATTATACAATCTTTATTATGTCAAATATAATGATTCAAACCTGAATCCAAACACAATAAAGAACTTTTCCAGTTTTAAACCTATTACTGTTAATTTTAACCTTATAATAGTAATATTTTCTGCTCAGCAACATCCAGGTATACAGATATGCACCTATTATAAGTATATCCATTTAACTACATAGAAAGTGAATAGATCTAAAAGACTTGAGCTCTGTGGTCATTTTATTTGTTTTTGGTTAATACACTAAACTAATACCCTTTTATTTCTTCCAAGAATGATCTTGAATACAGGTTCAAATCTTATTTATTAAGTAGTTTGGCACAAAAAAAAACTGTTACAACACTGCATAATTTATTTTATTTACTTAATTTATAATATCTTACTGATTAAAGAAATGCAAGAAGGAGAATTAAAACTTATGCCAAAATTTCAGACTCAACAATATTTTATTTCATGTAATAATAACAATATAAATGCATCAATACCCCCCCCCCCCTGAAATAATGAACCTCCCAAAATGCTAAAAATACAAATAAATATCAACAATAAGGCATGTAATACAATTAAATATAATGTAATGGCTTAATAATCAATAAAGCAAGTTATATATAGCACAACCTTGGTTTTTATAGTACAATATAATGACTTTTACATTTTCCATTTCATTTTAGGTTTATTAAGCTAAAAATATTTTTCTTATTCTCCCCCCTTCTGACGTTATCGACGTTTTAATTACAAGCATATTAATTAAAGCAAATAACAATCAAATAAATTTTATATATAGCATATATCATATTACAGTTAAGTAAAATAAGCTAATATTCAATATAATAATCCACACTGAAATAAATAAATGTTTTGTTTTTTCTATGATAAAAATTAATAAATAAATATTTAGCTCATAAATGTATAAATTAACTTTTTTATTGCATGCGATACCTATGTATTTAGTAATTTTACCAAGTTTCCGTCTTATATAAGTGCTTATATTTGATTACAATTCTATTCTTTATATTTCAATATATCTGTTGTAATCATCTGAATATAGTTTCTTCTTCTGTAGTTTATCAGTCACTTGATCCATTTTTTGTTATGTCATTTATTATTTTATATTGGGTATTAAACATACATTTTTCTTTTTATTGTTATGAAATGTTGACAAATGATAAGGTCTATTTATTCTATGCATAAGTTTAAAACCCTATTGAGTCATTATCCAAGATATGATAGCCAACATCCTTAACATTATCAATCAGTGAAATTTTAGAGAGAGACAGTAATAATCAGTTTAATCTCTGGACAAGGAAATCATATTCTTTCAGTCTATGCTGAATGTTGAGACTGTCATTTTAAATTGAACTACATCCTAAAGCAAGGATGACTATCAAAAAGAAGTCTAACTATTCATGCTTATAAAGCACAAACTATAATTGTATATGCGATTTTATAAAGTTTTTAATAGTATATTTCTCTAACAATTAGAGCTCAATATTTTATAATCCACTATGAAAAGTTACATCAAACTGTATGTTGTTCAGTGACAAAACTTTCTTTTATGGCATAAAAATTAGCATTAATTTCTTTCATTCATTCTGGTAGCTGAATACATTGTAATTTAAATCATTTATCTCAATCAGTTTATAATTAATTGTAATTATATTTTAAAACATATTTTTCACCAATATATTGTCCAACAACAATTCAAATTGTCTACTTCCAAAACTATTTTATTTATTTTACTCAATCAATCTTTAACTACATGTTTCATTATTATGAACTTTTTTTTTTCAATATAAAAGCACAAAAGATATTTTTAAAAAATGACGAGAAAGTACATTTTTGTTTCTTTCATTACAAATTTAAATTTGCATTGAAACAAACCACATTTAATTTTAATTTTAATAATATAATAGTTGTTTTTTTTATTTTTTAATTTTAACAATCTATAATTTTTTAAAAAATCAGCAAATTGTAATTCATTTTAGTTTCCTTTTAATACAATTATTTTATTCGTATATATTTTTTCTTTGTAACCAAAATTCATAATTATTAAAAAAAGCATATTGATATATTCTAGTGCTATTAATTAATAAAAACCAACATTTCTGTTGTTATTTTGCAGAGGTACTTTTATTAATATATACAATTAAAATAATTACCAAGCGCTTTCAACACTAACGTGTCCTTATCAAAGCAAGCTCTGTAAAAAATTCAATCTACAATCTGTCTATCCCAGTCTATACGTTTATACAATCGTTTTTTATTATCTTGTAGCTGGATATAATAAGCTATAATATAAACTTTTGTTTTTATAAGGATTTTAAGTATAACATAAAGAATTGCAATTATATCATGGAAAAATTTATTGGATATTTAAAAGGAAAATTTTTGGACAACTTTATGGGCAATTCGGATTTAAAAAAGTGTATTGATGTCATTAATAAATGAATGAAGAATAAGCTGAAAGTTGTCAAGATAACATTGGAAAATAAATTTTTAAGAACGTGATTGTTAAATAATGTAATACCTAAATTTATTTCTTTAAAGAGATTTGTAAAGATTTTTGGGTATAAGTATGTATTAAAATGGGAGAAGATAATGTTGAAAAATGTTTTAAAATTGGCATATAAAAAAAAGGCTGAATTGTTAAATTTTGTTAGAGATATTTATGATAATTTAAAGAGATTAATTACAATTAAAGAGGAAGAAGAATTAAAATATATTTTTATTAAAAAGATATATTTTTTTAAAAAAATAAGATCTTAGAAAGGCATTGTAAAAAATTTAATGATTTGATGGTTAAAAGTTGTGATAATAAAAATAAAAATAATAATTATTATGTATTTGGTTGTAATAATAGAAGGGAAAAAGAATTTTGTTATTAATTTAACTAATACTATTTTTAGTGATGAAGAGATGAATGTTTTAAAAACGAGTTTGAATTATATACCATTAAATAATTGTAATATTAAAAAGCAGATTATTGAAATTATGGCAAATATGCAATTAATTGAATATAAATGTAATAAGATTAATGATAATAATATGAATAAGGATTTTTTATTTAATGAATTGAAATTTGGATTTAAAAATTTGGTATTTGAATTAAAAAATAAATATAATAGTAAAGAAAAGAGGAATAATTGTAAATTTAATGAATGGTATATTATTAAAAATATGCTGATAAATATGGGGATTTAATATTTTTAAAAGGTGATAAAACATCGAGTATGGTTATTTTAAACAAGAGTGAATATAATACAAAAATGTTAAACTTATTAAATGAATAATGTTTTCTAAAAATTAATAAAGATGAAAGTATATTAATGAATAGAAAGGTTAATAATATGTTAACTATGTTGTATGAAAAAGGTTGTATGGAAACAATAGTCATGCTTAAATTAAAAAGAATGGACATAAAATGTGGAAAAATCTATGATTTACCTAAAATACATAAGGTTGGTATTCTAATGAGGCCAATTATTAGTAGTTGTAATACTTATTACGAGAAAATTTTGAAGTGGGTGTATAATAATATTTTTAAAAAATATATTACATTATTTGAAAGAAATTGTGTTAATAATTCTATACAGTTTATTAGTAAATTGAAAGTTTTTTTAGAAGGTAAGGTTTTTAAAAATTTGGTTTTTGTAAAGTTAGATATAGTTAGTATGTATACTAACATTGATCCGGAGGTTGCTATTTGTTGTTTTATGGATTTATATAATAAAGATAAAGGGTAAAATTAAAAATTGAGGGTTTTCTTTTATATGAAATATTATTGATTTGTTGTAGGGACTTTATATTTAAATACGGGGATGAATTTTATAAGGAAAAAAAGGGTTTAAGTATGGGTAATAGTCCGAGTGGTTTTTTTGGCAGGAATATATATGTATAAGTTTGAAAAGCAATTTTTTAATTATAATACAAATAAACCAATTTTTTGTGTTAGATATGTCGATGACTATTTTATGGTTTTCAATAATAATAAAAGAAATTCAGATAATTTTTTGAGTTATATTAATGGTAGAGTTGAAAAACTAAAATTTACTATGGAAAAAAATATATTAATGTTATTGAATATATGGATGTTAGAATTTTTTTAAAAATTTATAGGAATGGTAGTGTTATTATAAAAACATCTGTGTTTAGAAAAAAAACATTTTTGGGATTATCAAATAATTGGTTTTCAGATATTGATAATCATAGTTCAAATACTAATTTGTTTGGGAATGAGATTGATATTATTAGGAATGAATGTTTTATGAATGATTATCCTAGGGGTATTGTTGAACATTTGTTTTATTATAAAAATATAAATAAAATAAGAAATAGAATAGGATTAGATAGGAATAGAAATAGAGAAAAGTTTATTTATGTTGGTTTTAATATAGCTAAAGATTTATTTATTAAAGTTAAGAAATTAGTTAAAATGATTAATAGGAAATATAATGTTTCAATTTGTCTAGTTTATAAAAAGAAAGCAAGTTTAAATCTTTTAATTAATAATAATGGGGACAATAATAGGTTAGACATTATGAATTCAGTTTATTTCATAAAATGGTTGAATTGTTTTAGGAAGAATGTAGTAATGACATATGTTGGGACTAGTAAGAATAAATTAAAAATATAGATTAAAACAGCATTTAGGTGATAAAAATTCTGCTGTTTACATTCACATGAAAAAATTTAAGCATGGGGATTTTGATATAAAGCCTTTGGAATGTATTAAGTCATATAATGAAAGGATGATAAATGGAAGTGTATACAGTAATGAAATAAAACGAGAATTAAATAGGATATTAATAGAAAAAGAGAAAAGAAAATAATAGGTTTTTAATTAAATGTTTTAAAGGATATGTATAGATTTATAAAAAAAAAAAAGGAAATTGTTTTTGTTTAAGTTGTGGTTGTTGGTAATAGGAAAGGGGACTGAGATAAGGTAAATTTTTGGATATGAATATATTTTCTAATTTTTTATTTATTTATTTACTTTATTTTTTGGAATATGTGTTATTTATTATATATATTATTTTATTTTAGTGTGCCTTGAAAAAGACTATATAAAATAGTTGAAACGTTGGGTTTCTGTTTCATGATTATAGTCATATAAAAAACAAGTTTTAAAAAGAAGAAGTTAGTTTGTTTTATTTCTATAAACTTTAATATTGTTATTTATAACATTTATTTTACATTAGATTTATTTCTAAATCATATTTATAATTGAAATGATAGCGATTATCATTATATAACTAGTATTACATTTAAATAAATTGCTTTTCAAAAAGCATCATAAAAACAAATACATGTGCACAGTCAACAGAATAAAAGGTAGACAATAACAATATATTGAGATTTATATATCTAAATTAATCAGGTATATTAAATATTATAAACATATTTAATAAAAATTTGTTTTCTTTTTACCCACCTAAAGTGTCCAATGCATGAAAAATTTCATGACCCAACACATATCCTATTGACCCATAATTCATATAGCTGCAAATAAGCAAACAAGAAAGTTTTAGAATGATAAAGATAAAAGTTGTAGTGTGTAAATGTAAATGTACTAGATATAACATACACATCACATATTTACATTGATTTAATAAAAAATTAAAAGATAACTTTATCTATACTTTTTTTAAAGAAAATTCTATTCTAGGTACATATATATATATTGTGCCGGTCAGATTTGTATGCTCACGTAACAAGATCTAGCATCTAGGCAAAAGTACCTCGAATCCAATCATGCGCAAGATACACAGGTCAGGAACACTCATGAATTCTGCCCTCTTTGCCTATTCTCCAGATCTATAACATTATGAGCAACAATCCCGATGACATCGATTAATCCACTTCTCATCCGCCGACATCGATCATCGGAGACACAAAAACACTCAAGGCTAACTCATGATAGAATAACTTAATAACTAGCATATTAATTATGTGTAGAGCGGAGATCATCTAGTCATATTTAAGCTTAAGAGATAACTTAATATTGTATCTTAACTAAAGAAAGCACTGATTCGAGTTTGATATATATATATATATATATATATATTTAAGATTTATTAATAACAATTATGTCAGGTCATTTAGCTGACATGAGCCTCGGAATTATTATATATATTTATTTGATTCATTTTGTACAATAACATTATAATTGCGGCTATGCCAATAATATATATATGTGTGTGAATAAATTAGCGCTATTAGAATAATTATTAGAATGCTATTACACCCCCAGAGACAAAAGAGCATTTAATTAATTTAAACAATAATTTTATAAATATAGATTATACTTGATTACATTTAATATTCTGATTAACTTGGAGTTCTAGATAATTGATGCGTGGGATGGGTAATGAACAATTTATAGAAACGATACTAAATCTATCGCATTAATACTTATATTAAACTAATGGCAATATGTTTGCTTAAAGAAATCATTTCATTACAGCTTATGAATACTTCTGGGCGACTGATAAGATAAGGAAAAGCGGTGCGTGCATGGTGGCTTATTGGGTCGGTCCAATTATGGATCCTGGAGTGTGCTTCACGAATTCTAAGAAGAAATAACCAATTCCCTCTGCAAACTTAGGCAGGGTCGGTTTGACAAATGAAAAGAGTCCAGATTCCCTGGAATGAGGTACAAGTGAATCGTGGATGATGAGGAGTGGTCGGCTATGTCAGTATCGGGCTGGTTTTTCCAGAGCGATCCCCATATAAAGCATGCATGAACCAAGGATGTCCCCATGGTGGTTTTACAGCCTGGTTCAAGGACATTGAGATGACGATGGGGTCTGACTTTGCGGTTGCCTCCATGTGATAAAGAAGCATGAATATATATAAAAATAGAATGGCCTTTATGCACTAAATGCTTATTAATATAACATAAATATAGTTTTAAAATATAAAGATTATTGAATGTATTTATTGCCCACAAATTGTGAAATATTCGGCATAATGATATGGCTTCACTTAAGCAAATGGGGATAATAATTAGACATATAAGTATGAAGCTAAAATGTTAAGGTCCCCCTCCCCCATATATTATGTTACTTAATATTATTCATTACTTTTTACACATTAAATCTCAATTTTGGTTGATTATTGCCCTTATGAAAATATATTAATTGATTACAAAATAAGTGGGTGGTCGTAATAGCTAAGATGGATTTTACATATATAATATAGTTGAAAAATAAAAGATAGCTCATTATTTAGGAAGGAGAATGGGAAAAACAGATGTCAAATCTGTTTTTCAACAGTAAACATGAAAAAATGTAATTAATTTATTTATCTAAAATCACGAGCATCTGGGCAAGCCGAATAAGACTTGTTTTTATCAATTATAAATTATTTACCCAGTAAATGATGGGTGGGGAAAACAAAATGAGTTATATGCTTGCGATTTTAGAATATCATTGGCATTAATTTTAAAATATAAATACATAAAAATCTGAATAAAAATTATTGGCCGCTTGTAAATAAAAGAAAAGAAAAACATTTTATATAGGAGGCTTAGTATAGATTAGTTATATAGAGTTATATAATATACATTTGAAGACATTTAAGAGATATAGTTTAAAATACACACATTACAGAGAAGGCAAGATTTTAGGAATTATAAGCGTTCAAAGTTCTTTACCTTGATTATTGGAAGAGCATTTTACTAAAAATCAGTCCATCAGTATTCTATCACTAGATCTAGGGTAGCATTATTATTTGGGATAGCACTTCATTTTCATTGGAAAACATATGTAAAGTTCAGTAGCACGGAGTATGGTAGCTTTGTTCATGGGAACAGCATATTAGAACGGAGGGTCAAGGCAAAATTTACTACTCACAACACATTGCATTAAAGTTACATCGGGCGTGGACTATGTTTAGCAACATAGCTATTTAATGGTTTCCTCATTTTTTTGTGGATTCAAATCCAGCAGTATTTATACTTTTAATTTGAAGCTGTAACTAGGCAACTACTGCTGGACCTGAGGCAATTTAAGCACTTAGATTTCATTTGGGATCGTTTGGCCGAATACTCTTATCTAGTAAGATGTTTGAAACAATGCAAGTTTGTTATCAGTTTCTCGAACGATTGTTTTAAAATATATCTTGTGATTTTAAAACAAGCTAGCATGGACAATTTCCACTAATGGGTTTATTTTATTATTACTAATTCGTAATCTATTTTAATCTAAAGGGTCTTCAGGGTTATTGTTTTTCCAGATACTTACTAACAAGATTGCATCATTTCTGGTTACAAACTTATATATGAAAAAAATAATAAGTTTCATATATGATACCGTATATATATAATACACTATTAATTTAATCACAATCTCCTACACTGAAATATACATATATTTATTATTTATGCCCGCATACACATGAGAATATTATTATTAAATTAAATATTAAATTAAAATACATACGTTTACATTATTTTATAATACTGAGCAAAGAAATATATTATTAGTTATGTGTATACATGCGTAAAGGTGAGTTTGAATACGGTTAGGTGGTAGGAGATTGGATGTGGGCTGTGAAGCAGGATCTGAGCATCAGATCATCTGCTTCATTATATATATATATGTAAAATTAAAAGCGTGCTAATAGCTCTAAACAAGCTTTTTTTTATTTATGATAAATAAAAAAAACTCGTTTAGAGCTATTAGCATGCTCTTAATTTTACATATTTATAATTGCAAGCTATATATAAGTCATGTGACATCTGACTTGTTATTATTACTATTATTATTTTGCTGTTGTGGCTTTGGCTAAATTAAATGGCTAAGCCTAATAATATATGGAGTATCTGAATTAAGTTCAGGCCCATATGATTTTTTCAGTTAGAGAACTGACTTTAAAGACATGTAGATGTCTAAAAGTTACAGATCTTCTTCTAACAATTAACTTTTAGATAAATGCTTTGCTTGAGTTGGTTTTTTAAATCTAATGTCCCAACTCCTCACTGAAGAGACCCATAGGTCGAAACCGGTCTGGGGATGGGATCAATCCAAGATAAAAATGATTTGAATGCCTTCTCTTGTAGTAGCATTTATCATAAATAAAAAAAAATCTTTTTTAGAGCTATTAGCATGCTCTTAATTTTACATATTTGTAATTGCAAGCTATATATAAGTCATGTGACATCTGACTTATTATTACTATATATATATATATATATATATATAGTTAGATACAATTGGTTACATACATTTGGTTACATATCTTATCTTTGAGTCATTTATCATGATGATAGTTTATGGTTTTTGGCAAGATTCTGAGACTACATCATTTTGAGTTTGATAAACTTTCATTGCAGTTGTGGCTTCTGTAAAATTTGAGTTGGCCATCAAATTCCCACTTCTTGATCCCTATTTATGGCTTCTTTGTAATTTTGCTTGAGAGATTTATCAATTATCCAATTATTGGTAAGAATATATTTAGATTGGACCCCTATTGCTTGTATCTGAAATAATTCCTCTTTGTCATTCAATATTAAAGTATTCCAAGATTATGATAGGCTTTCCTTTGATAGAATAATGAATTCATACTGTTACTTTATAATCTAATAATTTATTTATTAGGGTTGGGTCTTCGCCCTTCTTTAGGTTTATCTTTTTATTATTTAGATTTATCATTCTGTAGTAGTTATGTATTTGCACTATTTTATTAAACTTCAGTTCCAGAGAAGAGATTTTACTTATTAGTCTATAATTTAGACATAATTTTTTGAGGAATGATTTATCATCGCTTGTGTGAACCTGCAACCATGTTTCAGAGAAGAATTTTTCAGGTGCCAGAAGGTGATCTCTATCCTTCAAAATATACAGGTTTTGTTTCAATATGATCCACAGTTCCAGCAATTCCTGCCAAATTTTAAATCACATCCGGTTCTCCAGATGGAAAACAAGATAAAAATCACCACTCTTATCGAGGCAAATCTTCCTCTCTTCAATGCCTTTTCAATCTCAAGTACCCCAATGCATCCTGGCCTTACATTTGAAATGAGTTTTGATCTAAGGTCAGCCAAGTGAGCACAATTGTAAAAGACATGGTTGATGGTTTCCTCAAATAAATAACACAGACCACATGTTGCATTAGTTATTCAAAACGCCCTCTATGTTACCAGAAAATGATTCATCAGCAATGACTATAAATTAAACTTGATTATAAAATCGATATTTTTGGCTCAAATGCCCAGTATTTTGATATTGTAATTAAAAATTTTGTGGATATATTTGATTTGGGGAAAATCTTTCGTTGCATGGGGTGTGTGAATCCATACACATCCCAGTACTTGTTGTTAGTGCAGATCATTTGGTCTGTAAGTGTAACAAGTCCATTTAAGTGTTGTATCATGTTGTCAAGCCATTTGTTTATTTTTGTCAGTGGGCTCTATCGAAATCTCTATGTTATGTTCATTCAACTGGATTGCCCTCAATACAGCTAACAATTTTTGTGTATAGAAGACTTCAATTGTGTACAAACCTAGACTATTTAGATGCCTTGGCCTCTGCACTTTGGAAAGACTAATACATACTATTTTTCTTGGCTTTTTCTTCCAAAGTAGTTGGGTGCAGAGTATATTGATTGTATTTTGAAAGATTCTAGTTGGCTTGAAAATCGGGAGATAATAATTTATCCATGAGAAAATCAGCATATTCAATGGTGTCACCTTGCCAGGAAGTGACACAGAGATTGTGGACAGTGTCTTGATAATTTTCTTGATTTTGTTTCAATGATTTTGCATTGTATATTTTTTCTCATCGTAGCTCTTGACAATGCTACTGGAAATCCAAGAAAATTTTGAAGTTTCCTGGTGAATTTGGATATGACAGTTTTGCCATTGTTTATTTGACCCACTGTCAATTTTGGGGGATTTATTTTGAGATTATATTTCCCTGTGTATTGATCTAGCAGATGATATAGGCTAGGGAAGTGTTTGGACGATGGAAGAAAGATAGTAATGTCATCCAGGTATGAGATGTGGTGAATTTATCTATACATTTTTAATCATGATATTAAAAAGTTTTGTAGAGTAAATAGATTTATTTAGTGAAAAATATAAATTATATTATGTCAGAGCCAGAACAATTGGGTTTTACTATTACTGTACAAAAGAATTTAATTTACACAGTTTGTGTAAATGTATAGTATTTGGTGATTATTTCAGGTTTGTCTATTAGAAAAGATCTTAAAAAGATAATTTTTTCTTATAACAAATTTAATGAAAAATTTGAATATATTATTTGAAAATTATAAATTATTAAATTAAATGAGCAATTTTAGAAAATGGTAAAAGGGGTGAGAAAAAAAACTATATATTTTTATATCATAATTTGAGAGATGAAGAAAGTGTTTATTAATAAATGTGTTGTTATAAATAAACAGATGTTAAGTCTTGGAACTAGTTGTGATAAATCTGTGTTTTGAAAAACATCTATGAGATAACAAAAACATGTGAAGTGCAAATATATCACACAAAGGCAGTCTATTTTATTCTAAGTCTTAACTTAAGAAGTAGTATTGTAGTGATCCAATAAAAAAAGAATCTGCTGATGTAAACAATATTGCCATAATTTGGTTAATCATGCCTTGTTGGCATTTAAAAGTATTTTTCAATATTAAGATTCACCACAGCAAATATGACACTAGCTAGTAGAAGACTATTATGTGTAGCTAAAAAATCAACAATTACAACAGTCTAAACAAGTGTAGTAAAGCAATCATATCTACAGACTAATGCTGAAGGGTGCTAAAACCAGCCATTGTCTGATTAACCATTTCATGAAAACAGAAGTAAACCATACCATAAGACCCATATATAGAACAACTTCCATCAACAGGGAATTCATAAAAACTTATTCATTTATATAGTAAAGGAAAATTGTCTTAAAAAAACCATAGTTTTGATCTGATCAAATTTAAATTTGGCAAGAGCTTTTTAATATAATTATCATGAGACCTTAAGTTTAAAATATCTATAGTAATTATTATTATTATTAATATTTTTACTCATCTATTTTATTTGTTGTATTTAGTAATAGTTGCAAAATATATAAGCAACAATTATATATATGATAGTTTTTTCATTAAACCGTGAATTATTTTTGATTGACCCAAAAACTACTTTATTTACATCACATAACTGAGAAAACATTAAATATATACATATATTAAATGTAAAATTATAATACCCATTATAAAAAATATATATAAAACATAAATAATTAATGGTAAAAGCAATATTATATTTTAAATTCTTTAGAAACGCTTTCGATTATGAGGATTACTACGTAATCAAGTGATTCTAAAGAATTTAAAATAGATATAATAAACACCTTCATACTTCCCCATTCTTTTTAAATTCATATAAATAATGATATAATAAAAGACAAATTCCCCCCAATATTGCTTTTACCATTAATTATATATATATATTGAAACAATTTACCCATATTCTGAGTACTATTTACGTTTTAAAATTATAATTTAGCTGAATTCAAACCTTTACTTTTATCAAACCAAATTTTCTACAATTATTCTTTCCGAGGGTGAATTTTTACAGTGACACATATATATAACTAATGGCCCTTACCATATGAAGTTTTCCCGAAAATAAATCGAGTCATTCACCCCTTATGCGAAGTTTTCCCGAACTGTGGGTCATTCAAAGGGGTAAGTGAAGTAACTGACAGCAAAACACATACACATCAGGTAATGAAATTGAACCCTCCCAGCTTTAACTTAACTTTAACTAGACCTCTACATTTATGGACAACGAATGTATTTTTTTTGTTCATTGCCAAGCGCAAACTCGTTATTCAACAAGTATCGTAGGGTCCATTAAATATTTATTTGATTCAGCCTTTTAATTAGTTGCCCATCTTAATGCTCAGGGTGTGGTAGTGCCATGCACCGTAGAAGAAATGAAAGGGAATGCAATTTAAAATCAATTCGTTCAACTAAATCTTTTACAATCCTCATATACTTTGCTATCTAATCTGTCTCGCTATAAATTATTGCTAAGTTCGCACCAGCACGCACGTGTATAAGATTTTGGAACTCATAAATTCTATAATGTGTATCGCACTAAATCAATAATTTAGCTACAGATCTACTATTACTTATTTAAAAAAACACAATCAATAAATGGCACACATATACATATAATAAATATTTTAATGAAATATTATTCAGGAGAAGACAATAAAAAAAGAAATATTTAATAATACAGGTATAATATGAAATATTCTTGCAATTAGTTAATTGGATTAATTTTAAAATTTGAAAATGGCATAATAAGTGGATATTTACCGGTATAGTACAATTTGAATAACTGGCTTATGTGTTTCTGAGTGCACTCGCAAAAAAAAGATTCCATGAGTCCTACCTAGGCAAATATAACATCCATCGCTTCCACTTAACATTTCATTCCTTTGGTCCCTCTAAAGTGGCATATTCAATCTTCTGTTCTTTATTCTTTCGGCTTAATTCCGGAATGGCATATGATCTACATTGGATTCAAACAGCTTCAGTTATGTAGGGCAGTTAGAGATGTCAGTTATGTAGGGCAGTTGGAGATGTTGATAGTAGAATATATTAATGTGGCATATTAAAATGGCTGGAGTCTGAACACCGACCAAGCACGATGGTGATTCTGCCCCATGCGATCCATGACATCACTCATATATGTAGTTTAGTTCTCACAATTTGCTTCTCCAACTTTCTTCTTTTCAGCTAATCAATTTTCTTCAACTTAAATTTAGAATATCTTGCACGTAAGACTAGCAGAGCTCAACTGTCCGTTTTTTCAAATTAATTAGTCAATCCCAGTTGCCTCCCTCCTGATCGCTGGTATTCCTTTGTTTTTAAAAATAGATTTTCTTATAAAAATGTTAAACAAAAGAAAAACCACTTAGCGATCTTGACTTTTACTTATCTCTCTTTTTTCTTTTAAATTCCTGAACTTTTAATTACAAATCCTGTTGCCAACTTTAACCAAACAAAAGAGATCAAAAAAATAGTTCAATAACTAATGGCATTCCACGTTCATTTTTCTTAATCAAAATTATTTCTGAAAAATCCATTTAATTAAAACAAACACACACAAAAAAATATATATCCATTCAAGCAGTTGGATTTTGCTTTCTTTATTTTTTTCTTTCTATTGAACAATGCGATCCATTTTGCCAATTCATTCAGGAAATTTATACTCACAAAAAGAAAAAACTTTTCTTTTACCTGCTTTAAAGTCTTCTAAATTTCTACTTTCCTGTTCTCAACAATAATATCTACCTACATACACATATGCCACTCATAATATATACCCACACCCCTCATTCCAGCAAATACACGTGCGCTTGGTATGTGCGACTTTTATAAATAATTATCTAATACTAATAAATAAATAAAAATTATATACAACTACATTCTCATTCCTTTTGTAACAGGGTTTGAACCCAGTTCCTGTCACAATATATAAGTAGATTGTTAACTTACTATTGTAATGAATTTAGCTTGTTTTTCCTTATCAAATTCATTCCAAATATTATGCTATTAACATCCATTAAACTCCACAACCTGAGAAATTATGTAAGGTATTGACAGGATTGCCAAAAGTAAACTTTTTATTTAGAAAGTTTGAGAACCATAAAGTTTTATTTTTATGTTATTGAACTGAAAAACAAATTATAATACTTTGGGAGTAATTCTATTTGGTTTAGCCATCAGATGTTTGATTATTATTGTATATATTTGAATTTAAGCACTTTTAGTCAAATGGATATTAAACATTTTATAAATATTTATAAATTTTGCACACCTAATGTTCTGTTATAATTTTGGAGCATGCAAAACATACCTGCATATATGTGCCATAACCATTCATATGGCTTGAACTTTCCCATTCTTCACTTGACTTTACTTCTGTACAATCATATAATGTATCAAATATCAGAGCATGAAAAAATTGAGTACTCTGCAGTGTACAATAAAAGAATGAAATAAATGTTTAAAAACAAGAGGTACTGTTTAGTTAGCTATACTATGCCACTATGTAATGCTGCAGTATCCATCAAGAACCATACAAGCAATAAATTTTTATCCAAGAAATCGCTGAAATTGCTGTAAAATTAAAATGCCTAAGGCAACAAATCAAAGAAAACACTGTAAAATACAAATTACAAAAACAATAAATCAAGGAAAATGCTATTTAATGTTATTTTCAAAAGCCTGTGAAATAAATCAAAAATTAAAATGCTTAAGGCAAAGTATTTACATGAACTGCACTACATTTAAAAAAAATCATGAAAATTATTTTCAAAAAACTATGAAATAAAACAAATTGATAATTAGAAAAATCAAAACTGCCATTTAATGCTATTTTCAAAAGTGATAATTAGAAAAAGAATTGCACTTAACAAAAAAATGGTGGGGAAAATTAATTACACTAAATTTTAAAAAAAATTTCTCTGACTTTCAATACTATTTCATGGAGTATCAACAAACAAAAACCTAATTAATCTACTTTTCAAAAATATAAAAAATACACAATACTAAATTTCATCAATATTAAAAAAATAAAAGACTTTAAACAGTAGTTTTGGGTTGGTTTTGAATCTATATTATATTCCTTTATGATAAAACTAAAAAGAAGGAAGCCTATTTCAGGTCTTATACATTTAGAAATATGCCTTTGGGATCATCCCTTACCATTATCTAACTAATAGATATGATAGTAAGTCACAAACCTTAATAACAGACTAATATATATTAAGTAATTAAATATAGATAATGAGTGCACAGCGATTTGTTGTTATCTTTTAGAATAGATTTTAAAGCAGCAATTTATATCACCTAAAAAGCAATGAGAACACTACACCAGAGAGCTTTTAATTGTATTTTCCAAAAATTTATTAAATTAATTATTCTCTGCTTTAAAATTATGTGATATCATAACATATGAATTTAAAAATGAAATAAAATAATTAGAATAAAAAATAGGCATGGCCACATATTATAGAAAGGTTAAAATAATAAGTGATTACAGATACAGGAAAATTATTAAAAAGTTACATTTATAGGCAATACTGTTACAGTTACAATTTAGAGATTTTATTTTACCAAGAATTTTAAGTAATTGAGAATTTATAATTTAAAGAATCTTCATTATAGTTAGCTTCATTTAAATATAAGTTTTTAAAATAAATTTTTAGAGCTCTGTGGTGAAAAAATATTACCAATTTTCTTCCAGGTTGAGTTGTCCAGCATTGGATGGGTTGATTGTCCATGATGTCCTTGGTGCAGGTGGTGGATGAATTTCTCCATCCTCATGAAATCAAATTTGGGCATTCCTAGATCTCTCCATTAGTGATGAAATGTGGGGTTCATATTATAAAAGAAAATTACTCCTCCTTTTAAATTTCAACTTTTTAATTTTAAAAAATCATATTAATTTGTAAAAAGATTTTTAAAGACCTGTTACTCAATCAGGGGAGTAAATATAATTAATAATTACATATCAATCATATCCCCAGTCAGACTGACTTTTAATAAAAAATATTAAATTGACAGTCACTTTTCCAGACTGAGCTAGGTACCTGGCTGCATGAAACATGAAACATCTCATGGGAATTATTATAATGGTTTAAACCCATGGCATCATCCAATACTTGCACTGGAACACAGGAAATGTCATTAACACATTTCAAGTGCTTGACCCATGGCTAGTTCTTAACATGAGACTGACTACACAATTAATGGAGAGAACAAGAGACAAAATGACATTAATAATTTATACAAATTTATTAAAAGATAATTTATACAAATTTATTAAAAGATAAACACATAAGAGATAGTATACACTTAACAAATTTTGCATGCTTGTAGAAATGAATAAAATTTAAAAGTTTTAATACTGATGTCAATAAATATTTACCTAAAATTTATAGTACAGCTTTTAAAATGTATTTGTGATTTCAATATTGTCTTTGAATTCCATTAGTGGTTCTTTGAATGTGGGTGATCACCCCTTTTCCTAAGTTTAAGACAGTTTTTTGGTCAAGGCATTGTAACATAAAGGAAGCTTATTGGCTTCTTGTTCTATGGCATGTATGGTTAATTTAATTTGGTAGGTCAGGTTGAAACATCGGTAAAAGATGAGTTAAAGTATGTTACCATGGCATTTTGCTAATGGCGCATAAGAGAAGAGCAGAGGAAATGTCCAAACACCAGCATTCAGAGCAGGTCACTCATTTTCTTTTTAATAATTCAATAGAATAATAAAATAATAACTTTCAACTCAAAAACTTTCTAAAAACTGAAGACAATAGATGGTGTGTGCCTTTTATATAACTCTAATCCCATCCTTGCTGGGTTTCAACCACATTATCAATACATTTTATCTCAAAAGAAATTTAATTACAATTTACATTTCTTTATTTTTTGGTTTTTCTGTTTTAATTACAAAAATTAAAATTAGAGAGATATTGTTTATCTAATTAGTCTGGAACCTTAATCTCCAGAGACTAATTAGTATATAAAAGAAAGGCAAGTTATAAATTTTTCCTTTTATTTTAACTTCTATCCTTTCAAACTATTAATTCTTGATATTTAAAATTTATATATTTTTTAAATAAATAAAAACAAGTAGATTATGTAACTCCTATATACATACACACTTGCACAATATGTGTATATACATACTGTTACATCATACCCCTACCAATTGAAAATTTTAAGTGCATTGATCACTTTTTCTTAAGAATTAACCACTTTAAATTCTTATTTTTAACAACTTTATTTTTCTAAAGTGCATTTTAGTTTTTTTTTTTGTTTTCATTATTAGGTAACAAATGGTAATATTAAGAGAGGCAGGCAGTAGAGTATTAGGCAATTCAACACACAGATCAATTTTGTGCTGATTAATCCAACTTATAATTTATTGCATAAGTCATGATAACAGCATGGGCATTTTTATGCACAATGGATTACAAACAGGGACTTTAAGATTGCAAATGGCACAATTACTTCTACTGCACATTTGACTTATGGAAATATTTTATTTTATTTGGTTACTGGAAATTTTTCTTCCAGATTTACAATTTATTATATGCCAGGAATTTCTCTACTGGTGCATCATCATCAGTATTATTTAATCTTTACACTACCATCTGTAGAACAAAATTTACCACAAGAAAAGGCTTAACCCAACCAAAAATGTGAGCCTGAAATTTATATTTTGCCCAAATACTCACACACATCTAAATCTTAATTTAATATTTTTTATTTGATAATGATTTACTCCTCCAAAGCAAAGAAAGAGGCAGAAAATGAGAAGAAGCCCAAAGGAAGGTTGAAGAACATAGAGAATTTAGCAGGGTGATCATCCAAGGGTTGGACCAGGTGAAACTGGAACAGAAATCCCTCCATCTTCAAATGGTAGATGATATGACATCAGCCAAACAAAAGAGGAGAAATGTAGAAACCAAAGCCAAGAGATCTCCAACAGTAACTGACCACCCTGTCAAATCAACAGTAGCATCAGGGATGCTGAGGTCACTAATATTGGAAGAATTTCCAAACTAGCTAAAGTGATCACTATTAGGATATTTCGTGGAGATAGGCCAAAACCCCCAACCACACTTGGAGCCTGAGAGATTTTTTTCAATTGTATAAAACTAGCTCCCATGAACAGCCTGTGATTCATTACTTACAAGGTTACCCAAGAGACTGGTAGGGTATGCTGAAAAAAAAAATTTCACAGTTTACAACAAAACTTTATTGAAATACTTACTACTAGAGTGATGATCAACATAACACAATTTTAAATACAATCTGTCAGGAGGAGTATGGAGCAATCAAAGAGGCTTACATGAAATTTTTCATCTGCCAGGTGAACCAATTTAGATCACTTACCACATATGCATTCTCAGATACCAACATCATCAGCACAATCCAATGGAACATGCCATTAACTATCCAACAGCTTATGGCCAGCAGCAGAATTAAAGAGGTTGAAGAAATGGTGGAATTTTTGACAATGCTGGACTTCAGCCCATGGAATAAAAAACAGCAAATAGCAGTGGCCATGCAATGGCAATCAATCAGAAATCAATGCAGTTGACCAAAACAAAGTATGATTAAAAGAAGGAAACAAGGGACACTGAAGAACCCTGTTTGCTAATCTTTACTACCCTCACCCTCCAAAAAAAGATGCTTGTTAGAGCATATGAATCCCGCATCAACAGTTATCCAAGAAAAAATCTCACATGGAGAATATCTATTAGTCCATGTCTAGTAGTAAATGTTAGACTGGGAGTTATGGAAATTTCAGCCCTCATCAACACTGGCAGCCAAATTTCCTGCATTTCAAAGAGATGGTTGCTCCAAATGGAAAAACAGAGCAGATGTATACCCAGGTTACCATCCCATCCCATCCAGATGAAACTTGCTGATGGAAAAAAAAATCCAAGACTGAATGATACCAAGTGTGGTTAGAGATAATCTTTGGGAAAATAGCCATTGTGCACATGTTTTTATTATGAAAGGATTGATTTATGAAATTATCATTGGATCATATTTCCTGACCCAGAATAAATATATCATTGACTATGCCAAAAATTCAATAATGATCCAACAAGAGAAGATCAGCTTTAATAAAGCCAATACCTTACTCAAAATCCAAGTTAGCTGTATGGAGGGGAGCATTGATGAAGACACTATTAAGAATAAGGTCAAAGAGTCATCCCTAGAAATGATAGAGAATCAGGATTCATCAACTATTGATGGCAAATCAGCAGATCTCCCAAATCCCTGGAGAAATTAAGGGTTACACCTACTGGATTTGTGTAAAGGAAGAAACCCACTTCCAGATCTGTACCTATTCTATTTTCTTCCAATATCAAGATGCTCAGATCGAACAGATGATTGAATGGGGGGTAATTAAGAAAGGTTCATCATCTTAGAATAACCCATTAGTTGTTCTTAGGAAGAAAATGAGACTGTAAGATGGTGTTTAGATGCTAGAATTCTCAATGGCATTACAATACTGGAGCGGGATATAGCCCCACCTGTGCAGGAAGTTTTTATCAAATTTATCCAAAAAATATCTTTTCCACCTTGGACTTAACAGCCAGCTACTGACAGATAATATTACATCCCCAGACAGGAAATATACGGCCTTCGGTCACAATGGACAAACACATATGTTTAAAAAATGCCTTTCAGGCTAATAAATAGTGGCGCTGGACTAATGAGGTACCTGGACCAAGTTCTATCCAAAGATCTCAAAAAAATTAGCCTGCTATATTGATGATGTGGTCATTGCATTCCAAGACCCTCAAGAACACATGAAGTACCTAAAGCTGAAAGAAATTGCATTTTTAGGGCATATACTCAATGGACAAGGAATTCACACCCATCCTGGTAAGGTAGAAGCAATCAAAATCTCCCCAAGGCCCAAGAGGAAGCAGATAGATCATTTTAGGCCTCTGCAACTATTATCAAAAGTTCTATCCAGGCTTTGTGAAAGATAACTTCACACTGCTGGAGCTACTGAAGCAACGCCATCAGTGGGAATGGAATGAACAACATGAAGAAGACTTCAATAAAATCAAGGGCAACTTCCTCCAGATTGTGATGTTATGCTATCCTCATTTTGCCTGCTAATTCTATTTGCAGACTGATAGCAGTAGGTGTCATACTATTCCAGGTTAATCAAACAGGCCAACATCAGATCTTGTATTAAAAGGCATAGAGAAAAACTATACCATCACATAAACAAAAGACTTTGACCATCATATGGTCATGTAACAAATTCAAGCAAATATTGCTGGGCTAAGAAGTGATTATAATTATGGACCACCAGTGCTTGGAATTCCTCAATAAGTTATTTAAATAATGATCACCTTATATGATGAAGCATATCACTGCAGAAATTTAATTACAAAATAATGTATTGCCCAGGCCCTTAAAATGTCATGGCCAATGTGTTGGGTTGACACCCTGTAGAAGTTAAACCCTGCAACCCAATGATAGAAGATCAGCCATTAATAATCATGACTAATGTGTTGGATCAGGAAATTGAACAGAAATTTAAAAATTTTCAGAATTGCAGGAAAGCAGCCTCAATACAGAGACTTAATGCAGGAGGTCCAACAGCAAGGAAACCCTGTTCAGGGATGTACCATCAGCAGAGGAAAGAAAAGATAGACTACAGAGTGAACTTTTTCTGCAACAAACTGAAGAGATTAGATTATGGAAAATTCTCATACTACCTGATGTAAGAAGCCCATTAATCAATTATATGCAAAGATTGGTGGGGCATTCCCAGGAAGTCCATAGAAGCCCTGAGATGGCAGTTCCATTGGCCACAAATGTATAGCGATATCCTATGTAACCTCCAAAAATGTAATACCTGCACCAAAAGCAAACCATCAAATAAAATCTTCAGCAGTACCCCCACCTCCATAATCCCATCAGGACTCAACAAAATATTGGCAGTAGACCATTATGGGCCACTACCATCCTATTGTAGATTCCAGTACCTTTTGGTTACCTATGATGTATTTTCTAAATATGCATGGGCCTACCCAGTCATGAAGGCAGATTCAAAAAGTGCAATCAGGGCATTACAACAAAAGCAATTTGTAACCATTGGAAAGCCTACAGTGATCCTTTCAGACCATGGCTCAGCATTTACTTCACAAGAATGGCAAACCTGGATAAAACACCAAGACCTCAAGCATGTCATGAATCCATTAGAAACCCTCAATCAAATTTTTGTGAAAGGATCATGCGGGAAATCAACTGACTGTTTCAGATGTACATCCAGCATGAACACGGGGATTGGGTTAATCAAACTTCAGAAATTTTCCAATATATTAATGGGACTATTAACAAAGCAACTGAGCTCACAATGATGCATCTTCATTTTAGTAAGCCAGAGCCCCCATTAATTAAAATACCCATGCCCAGGGAGGATTAGAAGATTAACATCAAAGCAGACCAGTGTGTGGTTCTTTGTTGTCTGACAGCTTGAGCAAAAAAGAAGAGCCTAAAGAAGGTGAGGTCATACCAATTCCAAATCAGGGATCAGGTATAGGTAAGAACTCCAAAGCCCAGTAACCAAGACCAAAGAAAATATAATGTTTTTCCACTGTATCGAGGATTGTATGTGGTAAGACGAATAAGCAACCCAAATGCATATTTACTGGATGATAATGGAACACTAAAAGGAACATATAATGTGAGGAACCTGAAACCCAATCACCCAAGATTGTGGTCACTAACTCTGAGAGGCTGTGATCAACCATCAGACCTTGGAATATAAGCTACACATATATAGGGATGGCCAATTTAAAAAGACAAAAAAAGAAAAGAACCTGAACTTGAGACCCTTATGTTTTGAAATATGATTGTAAGGAATACAATGTATAGACTGTAGTCACATAATACGCTTATAAGCTTATAATTATATAAAATAATAAATTTTGAGATATTTGCTAGATAGTAAATAGCCTAACTGTTAAACCTAACCAGGTATATAAGTAAATTTTATTTCCTTCATATCCAATCTTGTCACTATCTAATAATCACATCAAATTTTTTTGTTAATGGAAGTGTTCAAAATATGAATGGACACCTGTCGTAACACCTTTTTTAAATAGATTTTACCACATATAAGGGAAAATAAAACAGTAAAATTTGCTTTACAAATCTTAGTTTCACTTTCTCTCACTTCTTTCCTAGCCTCATACCTAAGTTTAAACCCCAATTTATCATAGTGTGTCCATACTGCTGCTTATATACCGAAATGCCACCTAAATTAGATCACGAATGTATTAATGTTCATGCTATATATAATTTTGAACCCTAACATTAGTAATTTATAAATTGTGAGTATGTGCATGTGTACATAGTTATTTTATCAAAGTAGGTTATATAAGTAAATTTACATCCAGACTGTGATAATACATTTAAAACTTAAATAAAATAATACTTTCATTATTTAAAGTCATTTCTGTTTAAATCTATTTATTTTAGAAATATTACACTCATAATATTTGTTTTTATTTAGTAAAATAATATTTAACCATAAATAGATTTTAATATTTACAATTTAATAATAAAATAATTTTTGTTGTTTTTAGAATTCTAAGAATTATGCCACATATTTTCTGTCAAAAGTAAATGAGGGTTGGTAAGATCACAATAGGTTTGATTAGCTAAATACTTAAATTCATTAATTAGTGGTCTAAATATTTTGACATCAAATAGACGTCTACTTAGATATTTTTAATTAAAATATTGTTAAAACAAAATTAAAGTTCTAATCTGAATATCTTAAACAAAAAATTAATTACTAATCCCTGTTTTCAGATATTCAGATAAGTTGGCAGCTTTTATCTATTTTTGGCTCTACAGTGGTAGTTCCATTGTAAGCTGGTTTAGTATATTTATGGCAGATTTTATTAATTGTTACTCTTGTACTATTGTTAGATTGTTTTTGCAGTCTTGACCAATTGTACTATTGTTGTACTATTGCTTGTACTATTGTATGATTATTGTGCTATTCTTAGACTATGCTTATGCTTTTCTAAATAGAGATATTATTTAAATCTATTGAGTTTCATCCAGCTGCATTTAGTGAAGACATATCTTTGATAAGATTTGTAAAATACTAGCCTTTGCCTATTGAATGAAGAATGCCTGAATAAAAGCCAGCAGTGCTTAGGATGGCCAAAGTTATGGCATCAGACCAAATGTTTCAGACCTATTGTATACTGTCGCCACTGCTGAATATGTATCATCTTTAATCATGAGCCAAGAAGCTGCCATATTGAGAACATGATACCTAACTTCCATTGGAATTTAAACCAAAAAGATCAAAATGTGCATAAACTGCCCCCAAGTTAATATGAGGTAACCCCATTAACCCAAGAGTTCTTGTGTTGTCTATTCCTTTCTAAAGCTAGCTAAAATTTAAGTGTATTTCTTTTGTTATAAAACTGTATTTCTGTAAAATATATTTATAACCTAACTTGCATGCTTTTCTTTCTATCCTTGGGTTGATATTTTCTATTTTATATATTTTCCAATTTATTTCTTGTATTATAGTAGTGTGCTTAAATAGCCATTGAATGAGTGAATTATTTTCTTCCCTCCTATTAGTGTGCTGCCATATTGTTGCAGATTAATTTTATAATTGACCCTAAATAAATGTTTTCTAAAATTTCTTGTTTGAGGGTTACTCTATTTTATTAATTTCCTAAATGATTGATTTCAAGAAAGGTATATTACATAATTTTCTTTTATATATATAACACGAGAATATGCGCAAAATTGATAAGTAGACTTTATAATAAGAAATGCATAATTACATATTACCTCATTAATCCCCTTTGAATCATGCATTTCCCTCCATTTTATTATTTTCAAATAACATTGTATTTATAATGCCATTTACGAACTGCAAAATTGAGGTCAAGAATGTACAGACCATCTTTAAAATGTATAGGAATTGGTTAAGCGCCTTTACTTGTTCAGACACCTTTTTCATATATTTGTTCTATTTATATTGTGTGTTACTAGGGTAGGTATATAGGATGTTGAGACATTGCTTTGTTTATACAGGGATTTATGGCTCAGACCTTTTCTTTTTACTCTTGCAATTTCCAGATATTGTATGAGCTACAAGCCATATATGAAATATGATGCTTCAATCACCTAGCCATAAAATTTATGTTAATAGGCCATGCTCAGGCTGTTTGTGACCAAACTTCCATCCCATCTATGTTCATTTTGTATTTCTTATTTTATTTTTATTTCACAAAACTGCAGCTTTAACATACAGCACTCCATTCTATACATTGATCCTTCACTAGTACCACCATTCTCTTGTAATATTTAAATGATATTTTATTCAATTACCTGTGTCTTAACCACCTCAATGCCCTGTGTCTTAACCACCTCAATGCCTTCAGCTCAATGAGATTTCATCTGCCCTATTCTTGAAATCAATATAAGTTCTTTTTCAGATTTTAAAATATAAATTGATTTAAGCAACACATCATATCCACCATAGGCTTCACATATTGTGAATTAACCTTTTTTTTATAATTGTATATTTTTTTAAGTGCATTTATTATAATTTTCATATATTGACCTGAGGTATAAAAAAACTGTATAAATTAACCAGCCATTAATATAAATGGCATTTGATTATATCTATTTAAAATATGTTTATCTTTTAATGAATTGATGACCCGGTCCCGGCTTATTCAGACAATGCCATTTTATAGTGTTAATTAATAAACCGTATTTAAATTATAATTAGTTTGAATATATTTATTTATTTTCTGCAATCCACACCATTACTCCAGTCTATTTCTCATTATATATATTGTAACCATATGTTTTGGCTCATGGTAGTAAATTTTATTCAAGGGTTCGGTGTGTAAAATTTTAAATTTTTAAATTGTAATAATTTATAAATTATTAAAAAGTAGCGTATAAATATTCATTATATATATATATTAAAATGCTTATTGGATTATATATTTTCTAATTAAACCAAAAGCACTCATAAATATCTTAAAACTGATGATGATTTGGACTGATAATGCACCGGAAAGTCTGGTGGAATAGATATTTATCTCGTAGGTATTTTATCACAATTTCCAGTGGTAGCTAGTTAAATAATATAGTAATAGTAGAAAACCCATTTGAAAGTAGGAAAGTATTTAAAACTTTATTATCATTAAACAAGTAAAAATAAACAACCAAAAGCAATTGATATTTTTTCTAAATTTGTTTATAAACGATCTTTAAATACATTGTATATTACATTAAATTGAAATATCAATCTGGATTTTTCTCACTAGATGGATTAAATATATTAATTTATGTACATTTACTATGATTGGATTATTCAGAACCAATCACAACCGGTAAGACAAACAATAAAGGCTAGAACAAGTTTATCAGCTGGGGAGACTACTTAATGAAAAAGTTGAAAGAAGACGTAATTTTTCACTCATAAAAGAAAAAATTAATAAAGTAAAAATCTAGAATAATAATTTCAAAATTATTTTGAAGAAAATTATAAGATTAGATGAAACTAAAGATGTTAAAATAAAAAACTAATAACTCTGTGACATCTCACCGCTGCTTTTGTTTTTATTGACCGTATAGTTTTGGATTTTACACATTGGAAGAAAAAAAATGACCCTCATAAGTATTAATGTTATTCTTGGAAGAAATATTTGCCTACATATGGACCACTTGGAGGAAAGAATCAGAGCAGAAAAAGTAAGGGATTATTGTTGTTTTATTCCTCTTAGTAAATGCTTAAAACTAAAAATACTAGAATTATTAAGATATAATAGAAAAAGGACTAAAGTCAATTTAATTTTCGCGCTAATCTGAAAAACACATTTGTTGTTTAAACTATATTTTCCGTAAAAATAGTTCATAACTCTTTTGGTGGAAATTTTAGAAGAAACATTAAATAAATTAAACATTTATTTTTAAATCCTATAAAATAATTCGTTCTAAAAAAAAAAAAAAAATGCCTGAATTATTTCGTATTGTCATTAGGAAGAAATATCGTCTGCTTCGATTTCATGCTTCAATTTTACCGCGAATGGCTTAGTTGTTCAAAATAGAAAATGATAAATTATTAATGTCAAGTATAGTTTATTGGCAATTCTTGAATAGTAAATTAACTTTGCTAACCTTATTAAATATGTATTGCATAATGGAAGTAAATAAATAAGTATTTAATTTTCTTGATTGGGTAAATATAAAATAATGATATTCTCAGCTGCTCTAAATTTATTTAAAATTGAGACAGAAATCTTCGCGGATAGGAAAGAAGAATAAACCAGTGGTAATTTTCATTCTGTTCCATGGTCGTATTTCAAGTTGCTAAATTTCAAATCACTGGAATAACATCAAACATATCCATCTATCTAGGATTTTAAAAAGGAAAAGTGTATTTATAAATCTTGATAAACTTCGTTTAGTGGTATTACTTGGAAAATGTTTTGATGTTGCTTGATTGTGCCTCGTTGTGTTTATATTGTTATTCAAAATAATAAAGGATTTTCGTGCCATTTAAAAAAAATGCTTAAATATTGTCTAAATGCGTTATTGTGAAACAAGATATTCCACGTCTATATTTGCTAAGAATATTGCTTGTTATATACGTCTTATCACTAATGTTACTCATAAGATCAGATCAAATCGGAACAATTACAATAAAATCTAAGGAAAGGAAACGTTTGTTCATCGTTGTGATTGACACATATAATATTGTAATATATGTTGTTGTTTTTTCTTCTTGCTCATGTAGTATTCAAGGATCAGGTTTATTTTTTTTATATAGTATATGTTTTGAAAACTATAAAGTGTGCTTGGTAAGGGTGTAGAGATGCATAAAAATAATATCATTTATCACCTTATTTTATGTTGTTCTATCAAGTAAATATATAGTGGTAAATATTGTTTATGGGAAAAAGAGGTGAGAAATATTTATCTCTCATTCTATTAAAATAAATGTCAATATTACATTGAAAGGGAATAAACAAATCCAAACTTGCTAAAGTTATATACCTCATGACACAATTGTTCTGTTATAAGAGATAATTTTAATAAACTGTTTTCATTTCTTAATATTGCCTATTAATTAAAATGTCCATTTTGGATATCAAATGTAAGTTGATCTATTGTTGCATGTACATGACTTGCTATGACAAGGTGTAATAATTATTTTGGAATAATTAAAGGTTGTTTTATTTAGATATTGGTGGTCTGTTATCAAACATTAACAGTTTATGTATTGTAAAATGGAATATTTATATTTCCACTTTTATTATTGTCATTTTACCTTGCTATTGCATTAATTAGAATTTGTACCAGCCGTTAGCTGAAGAGATATGCTAAATATAAAAGCATCAAAGATAATAATATATGTATTGTGCATGGGATTATGGAGAATTCCCCATTGTTGATTAAGTGAAAGGATGATATTGTGAGGCTAGTTAAGATTTAATGCTCAGAGCATAATTAAGTCCTAAGAGAGGATAATTTCATGGTCTGAATTCTATGTTACGTGTCGAGGCATTGCCCGCACTTGTATACCAATGAAGGTATTAGAATCAACCATTTTTAGTATACAACTTTCTTGTTGTTGTTTTTTTTCATATACAACTTTCATGTTGCTTTCCTATGCAGCTTCCATGTTGCTTTGTAGAGCCTCCTTTATTGTGAGATCCTTCACGAAGTTAGAGTTAGTTTCCACCGTGTATGGTGAAGATTATTATTCATAATACAGTAGCAAGGATAAAATAAGTTCACTTATGGGACACTAGTATATCCATAGTGTTTGTTTAATTGGGATAGTGTCCTGATGATGATGTATAATCATCATCAGTTGGTAGGCAGACCAACCAAATGTATTAGTGTATGTAGAACTTCTGTATGAAATAGCAAGTGGTGTCCATGAACAATGTAAAAGTATCTTTATCAAGTGGTGATTCATTGATGAATCAATAAGATTATCTTATTATTAAATGATTAAATTGGACATAGGCAATATTTTATGTCCTGTGTGTATTTTAACTTATGGTGTCTGTCCCACATCAATATGACAAATCTTTCAAGGTGAATAGTGATACATTAATAATAGTATTATACATGGTAATTGCCCGTACCATATTGTAAGAAATTAAATAGATTTATTGGAGATACTAATTTTAAAACTCCATTAAGAAAGAGAAAAGATTGCTTTTCTCAAAATGTAGAGATATTTGATTTGGTACGTTAAATACTGAGATAATTCCAATATGGATATCAAGTAATTCCCATCCCTGATTGTCCTTGATAGGGAATATTGCTTCATGTAAAGTATCTAATTAATATGAATATTGTAAATAAATTTTATTATGTTAAACATTTACTTAGTCATCAGTAGTCTTGTTACTAATTAACACACACATACATTATTATTGTTACTGCTATCGACATATCCAATGATTATATGGAAATCATCATCAATCAATAGTGTATAAGTTACTATAGGTTGGTATACCAGAGTAATTTTACTAAGCCATGTCATGTACGAGTATATCTAGGGCTGCATTACTTAATAAATAAAATATTGTTAACCTAAAGTATATATTATTTTAGGTGTTGTACTAAAAGATTAAACATTTGATATGGGTTTAATCATTTTATTTGAACACTTCAGATTTATCATTCACTGATCTTGATCACATTGTTATTACTTATTTATGAGAAAGAAGTCAATAAGTCTTCGTTTAGCTAGTGAAAATTATTCATACAAATGGAAGCTTAAAGTTTATATTAGTTATAGAGTTTCCTTAGGACTGCTAAGTGTTTATTAATTCAATTTTGTATCGAGAATCATTTTGTGCATTATAGTTGGGTAGTGGCAAGATCCCTCTCACTGACCCAAGTATATGTTGTATAATAAACTTTAAGTAATATGAACCCTGAGAAGAATAAATTATATTAATTTGTAGTGTAGAAGCTAAAGTTTATAATAGATTTTAAATTTGGTTGTTTATTATAGTTGTATTAGATTTAGGAACATTCACTGGTTTGTAAAAGTCAATTAAATGTTAAAATATTAATTGCTTCTTTATCTGAAACATATATAGTTTTGTTTTGACTTTATAGTGAATATTCTGGTTTTGCTGAGCTTGAAGTCCATATTTAATTTAGTTGTTTACTTATCATTTAATTTAATATCAAAGTTAGATTTCTGGAATTCATCTTTCATCCTCATCATTTTCTCATCTGTCATTCCCTGCTACCTTTAGTCTCCTTTCCTCCTAATTCTTTATCCTAATTCACTCACTGTTCATTAGCTCTTATTTCATTATCATCTTGATCATCCATTAACTCTTATTCTATCATCATCTTAATTATTCATTATTCTAATACATATTTCTTCCTTTTCTATTCATTATTAGACTTATTTCATGTTATTATTTAATTTTTATTTATTTTCATTATCCATTACATTATCTACATCTTAATTTACTTATTGCTTAATTTGTATTTTAATCTCATATTCATTTCATTGATCTAATCATTGGTTATTTATTTGTTTGATAAAGAGTAAGTTTATTTCATAATCTTTTGTTTGTTTGCTTATTTATGGATTTTAAGGCTGGTTTAACCAGAAGTTATTACTCACCTTGTGATCTTCTTTAAGATTATAGTTTCATGTGAGCTTAGCCAATAAGGAAATCTTATCTTTGGTTTAACCCTTGAAATATTATAGTTGTGTATTCTAGATTCGCTTAGATTAGGTGTTGAAGCAGAGAGAGAGCGAGATCAGAAAAAGGTATACTTTTTAGTTGTAATAGACAAAGATTACATTGAAATTAAATGCCTAAAAACGTGCGTAGTGATTTGTTGATGAGTATGCGGTTTACGACGGGGGGGTTACAATATGAAAAACAAAAAACTTGCTAATGCTTGTATTTATGTCAACAGATGGCATTCTACCAAAAACACCATCAAGCGTATGTTTACATAAATGTCAGAGCATGCATTCATTATCTCTAACTTTAATTCCACTTTCAGATCATGATTTCAAGCTATTTGCTATCATCAGTGAAAGACAGGAATTTTAGAAACTAGATCTAAACACAAACTCTGAGCGTTTATGAAACAGTTTCTATTCAGCTTGCAAACGTGAATATTTTGGACACGTAATGTCTTCAAACTCAGCATAACAAGCCAGATAGCTACATGGGTCTGATCTCAGTTCAGGATCACCACATAGTAGAAGCCTCTGCAATATATATCATTGCTAGAAAGACCTCAAAGGTACATTTATGAAAAACAAAAACGAAGTTAAAAACTTGCTAACACTTGTATTTATGTCAACAAATGGCATTCTACCAAAAACACCGTCAAGCATATGTTTACATAAACGTCAGAGCATGCATTCAGTATCTCTAACTTTAATTCCACTTTCAGATCATGATTTCAAGCTATTTGCTATCATCAGTGAAAGACAGGACTTTTAGAAACTAGATCTAAACACAAACTCTGAGCGTTTATGAAACAGTTTCTATTCAGCTTGCAAGCGTGAATCTTTTAGACACATAATGTCTTCAAACTCAGCATAGCAAGCCAGATAGCTACATGGTTCTGATCTCAGTTCAGCATCACCACATAGTAGAAGCCTCTGCAATATATATCATTTCTAGAAAGACCTCAAAGGTACATTTATGAAAAACAAAAAACAAGTTAAAAACTTGCTAATGCTTGTATTTATGTCAACAGATGGCAGTGGTCCATAGTAATTGATTGCTACTATTACATTAGGTTGTTGAGAAATAATAGGTCTCAATGACCCTATGTATGACTTGTTTAATGGTTTTGTCTTTAGACATATTTTTACAATTATTTGCCACAGGCAATATGCTGGCATACATTTATGGCCAATAAAACCAGTTATTTAATAATTTCTCAATTTTTTTAGTTCTGTAGTCCCCATATAATCTATTAATCTATTTAACTAACTGATCAGGTAATGCGATGAGGATTACAATATTTTCTGTTGATCACCAATCCTGTTTTTTAATCCACTTCTAATGCAATATTTTTTTATCTACCCTCATGAAATTATCATACCTTAAAATTATATGTGACTTCATAATGTATCTTATTGGTCTATCACAATCTAAGTCTCCTTGCAGTTTTTTCTTTAACTGCTGGAGATCATTCTCTACAGATTTGTCTACATAACTTTCCACCAAATCTTAACACCTTTTTGGAATTTCGTTTGCCTCAGGACCAATTGACTTTTAATTAAACAAAATCATATAATTTAATTTCTACAACAGATAATGTCTCTGAGGTGTTATATTTAATTTACTTAAAAAATTATTAAAATATATAAATTATATAATTTGATTCAGTTTCATTAATTAAATCCCTTTTTAGGTGTTATAAAATGTTAAAGCTTAGCAGAAGGAACGGTATTCTGATTCAATGATAAAGTCTTTTGTTGCAAACAAAAATCAATCAGTAAACTAGATTTTACTTTTTACCCGGGGTGCGGTCACTAATTGATTTCTTGTTTACACAAAATTCTCATTTTTAATTACAAACAGATGATTTTTATTTTACTGAAATAAATAACTTTTAACATATTTTGTTTTTACAATATTATTTGTTTATTTAAAAAAAAGCAAATTTAAAGAAAATACTGTAGTTTCAATTATATATGTAAAACATTAAATCAGAAAACCGTGAATATATCTTAAAGAAATTGTTTTACATTATATCTTTTTATTTAAACTTAAATATATATATAAATCATTTTGCCGTTATTCCAAGGTTTATCATTATCCATCCACATACGAATATAATAGCGAATATAATTAAGAATTGACTGAAAATTAATAAAATCTTTTATAATAATTTATGAGCATTTCTCCACTATAATTTTATCAAACCTGTCTAATTATAGCTTGTTTTCATATGTAAATGGATGATGCAATTCAAGCGGCCATTATAGCAAAGTTTTCCTGCTCGACTTATATATAACATTTTTACATATGACATTTTTACATTTAAGATAGGTTCGAAACTAGTTCAGACAAGTAGGTCATTAGGTTGATGGTGAAATGGAAAGAGAATGGAAGGTTTCCATTTCATATCAGTAAACTTAGTAAAAAAAACAAATAAAAAAAATGACTTTACTTATATAAACACGGAGCTAAATTATGGCTTCTTTTTAAGTATGAACTCATGGCCTAATCCTACGCTAAACTTATGAAAATACATCATACCAGATAACATTATATAATACATTTAATGCTTCTAACAATTATCAATACATACAATGAAATCATCGGTTATTAGTAAATGTTTTAAACTTAAACAGATATATACTCAAACGAGTATACATCTTTGTCAAAATAATGGATATGTTTTATATATATAAAATATAATGTGTGTAATAGATAAAGGGTATATAGATAATATATAAATAAAATATAAAGTGTATAATCTATAAAGTGTATAATATATATGTATATAGGGTATATAAATAAAATATAAAGTGTATAATATATAAAGTGTATATAGATAAAATATAAAGTGTATAATATATATGTATATAAGTAAAATATAAAGTGTATAATATATAAAGTGTATATGGATAAAATATAAAGTGTATAATATATCTGTATATAAGGTATTTAAATAAAATATGAAGTGTACAATATATAAAGTGTATATAGATAAAATATAGAGTATATAATATATAAAGTGTATATAGGTAAAATATAAAGTGTATTAATATATATAAAAGGGTATATAAAAAGATCAAATCACTCACAAAAAAAAACTAACAATTTAAATAGGATCTGGGGGTTGCTTAGGAAGTAACTCCATGCCGGGGTTGAAACAACATCCCAACAGATCATCATCATCATCAATTGTCCATTCATTTTCCTCATCATCGGTTATCCATTCATCTTCCTCATCATCGGTTGTCCATTCATCTTCCTCTGCTCACCTGAAAAGAGGTCATTCGGGGTGCATTGCCAGACTTCGTGCGAATTTGCTGCCTTCATACGGTATCTCATTATGCAGCTCAAGATCCTTTTCTTCAAACTTGGATTCCTGTTCTGCTACAGATAATTCACTGGTATTTTCTATAGGAGTTTCTTGGCATGGGGTGTCTAGATGCTTTCTATTATTTATATCATTCACGTTTACCATTGCTTGCATAATTTTTACATTCTTTTCCTTTTCAATGGTATTTTCTCTAGTAAGTGTTTTACCCCATTCCTTGCTTTGACTTTGCATCGATTGCGATTCATTCTTTTCCAACCCAATTTGTTCCTCATACAGAAAAAATGTGCTATTTTCATAATCGATCTGACACTTATGTTCACTTAAAAAGTCGTTTCCTATTACCAAGTCATATATCAAATTATCCATAACTACAAAGTTATGGCCAAGAGTTGTTTGACCCCACACTAATTGCAGCCAAACTTGTTGCCTCTCTGTCTTGGTCTTTCATCCATCTGCCAGCACTATTGCCATTTGTTTGATTGGCAGCGTCAGCATAACAGGTAATTGTTTTTTCACCTCTGTCAGCCATTCTTTGGCTATGAAGGATATCTGGATGCCTGTATCCAACAATGCATGTATTTCCATACTACCAACACTGACACACACTATAGGGCATGGTTTGATTCAGTTTCCCAGTATGGTTTCATCTACATCAACTATCACGAATACAATAGGTTCTGTTTTCACTGTGTCCCTTGCTTCATCTCTGGGACTCCAGTAGGAGGAACTAACTAATGGGGTCCCCTATAGTTTAATGATGCTGGCTGCCTATATGGTTTCTTTGCTCTAATCTGATCACGTGATTCCCATCTTGATAATCTAGGGTATGTTTGGCCGCTTATCATCATCGTTTGACATCTTGGCTCAATCCGAAGCATCTTTTCTGGTGGTTCTTTAGGTCCTGGAGTAAAATCAATGGTGGTTAGAAATCTTGCCATATCTTCTATTGTTCGAATCCGGCACCCCATCATCAACTGTTGTACTCTAAAAGGCATATTTTGTTGGATAATTCTAATCTTTTGGATATCTGTGAATGGAAATGCTGTCAAAGATCTGAGAGATGTTATCTGCCTTAAAAAATTGTGTATGGGTTTCTTTCACTACAGATCCATAAGTCTTTCTGAGTATCGAGTGGTATATATCTCCTGGCATCCTTCACTCCAAAAAGTTTTATGCATGGATGAACAAAATTGGTCAAAGTTTTGTGGCTTCTCTGTGCAGCAATCCCACCATGACTTTGCATATCCATATAAATGATGTATAGCAAGGGCTACTTGGTCAGCTGTTGGGACTTTCTGGAACCGGAAAAGTTCTTGAAGACTTTCTAGGTGGGCTTTTGGGTTTTCTCCCACTTCTCCTTTGAAAGACTTGACTTGTATAAATTTTGTCAGGCCTATGGGTGCACTGTCTGATGATGCTATCAATCTGATTGTATCAGAGCTCCCTGCTTCTTGTATCAAATTTAATTTCTTCCTGTCTTTGATTATAGTATTTTCCTGATCGACTCTGGCTTCCCCATCTCTAAAGTTATTTTTAACATTATCTACAGTCTGGCCTACAACTTGCACTACCTCCTGTCTATTAAGTTTGTTAGCTTGGTCATCACTAGCCAAGCTGCTTTCCTTACTTTCCTTTTTTCTCTCTTATTTCTGCTACATCTCTTCTCAACTCTTGTATATATGTTGTGATAACATTTTCTTCTCTGGCTGCCATCTGATTCTTTTGCATTAAATTTTCTTTGATTTCACACATTTCTTTTCTAATTTCCTTTTGAGCTTCGTCATACACTTGAAATTTGCTGCCCAATTTTACACCAACTTTATAAACCTTATCTATCAAATTCTTTTCTTGACACTCTACCTTCTCTACTAAAACCTTAACTTCTTCTTTAATGATAACCCTATCTTTATTATTTTCCACTTGACTTCGCTGTAACATTTCATTGAATTCTTCCTTAACTTCTTCATATTTATGCTGGCAGCTGATTGATAGTCCCTGTAAATCTTGTCTCAACTTTTCTTCCAAGCGCATATCTCTCTCTGTCATCTCTTGCCTAAATTCTTTGACTAGAGCCTCAAATCTTTGCTCAATTTTCTGATACCTTTCCTCCATTTTCAGATCCCTTTTTTCTGCATCCTGTCTAAGCTGTCTCAGAAACCAATTCAAATCCCAGACTTCCTGTTTAACCTCCTTTATCGGTGTCTGTTCAGATATTTCTGTAACTAAATTCTCTGGAATAGCAACAGTTTTCCGTGCACCCTCATCTCTATCCTGGCTCATACCAGTTTCCCCTTCTATTTCTTCTTCTGTACTGCTGTTGTACTCATGTATCTCTCTTCCTGAACTCAACATGATACTTCCACCTCTCATCTCCTTTCCCACTTCTATCTCTTCCCCATTGCCCATTACTTCTGTTTCTTTCTTCATTCTGTTATACTGTATAATCCCTTCAAAATTATTATTATTATTGCACCTAATAAATATTTGATTTTTAAAACTTTTATACTTTTATTACGGCTATTTGCTGCTCCCCCCTTCAAGAATGACTCGTTCACTTCCATCCCAACTTTATGCCTAACTAACTAATGTATCTATAAGCCTACACCTTTATCTCGATGCCCATCCAACATAGAATGAATTTAAAAAATATTTCATCTCCCCACTTTTTATTTTATTTATTTAATAAAGTATACGAAACCTTTTTATTTTTTAAAAAAAATCCCTTCTTTTTTGTAACTTTAATAAAGAATACGAAAACCAAAAAAAAATATTTTTTTTCGGCTATATATCTAAAGTATAACACATATTTTAATATTAAAAATGACGAATAAAAACTTAACTCACCCCCGGCCTCTTCTTCCAGCTCTTTATATATATATACTTAAAATAGTTCATGCTTATGACCTAATTCCATTTACCCATCTGCACCAATTTCAAACCTTTTAACTTTTGGTTAATTTGACTTTATATATATATATATTTCTTACTCATTCCAAACCACTCCAATTCATAAAATACTTTGATAAAACAATGAGACCCCCTTTTTTTTTAATCTAAATTTCTTTTCTCTGCTCCCTAATGACAAATTTATAAGAGGATGACTTATTACTTGATCAATCATCCTCGGGCGCCAGTCACTAGTGAACAGGAAAGACACAAAATAAATTTAATAAATTTTTTTGTTATATACACATAAAAGTCCATAACTCAGGGTATGTAGGTGTTTCTATCGAAGCAACATGATGGGCATCCAAACGCAGAAAAAAAACCTTATGTGCCGGTCAAAATATGCTTATCCATCTAACACGAGTTGGAACTCACAAAATGTACATCAAACCCAGTCAAGCCCGAGATTTAGGTCAGGGACCAGCCTGGATTCGAACCCACTCTCCAAGCACCAGATCAAACACCTAATGGACAACATGACAATGATGGCACACGAGAATTAATTCTTAATCCAGCCCACTAGCAAATTGGAGAAAACAATAAGACTCATGGACTTAAACATATATATAAACAACTCAATATTAGAGACATTTCAAAGATAAAATCTAATATATTTAGTTAATAGGGGTTTTTACTAATGAATAGCTATGGGCAATTAGTGAATTGGATTGATTTAATAATGAGACAGAAACTAATAGATAATGAATTATAAAATATCTTTATTGACAAATTTCATATGTATCTTGATATAACATTATTTAGCATGCAGGCATTTTATTTATTAAGTGACATTACTCTAGGCCATTTAAACAATAATTGATATGTTGGCAAATAAGTTTTGTTGCTATTATTTAATGGAGCCAAATATCAGGCTATACAACTAATCACTACATTCACTTATTAGTTATGCCCATTTATAATCAGTTCGAGTGGCTATTATACATGAAATCAAACCAAGTCTGGAGTGAAGCTTAATAATACATCTAATTATAATAAATTTTTATATTACATATGGGCTTATAAAGCACTCCAGATAGCTTTAGATCGAACGGGTTTTCAAGAATGCTTCGGATCAACACCGAAGACTGCATATTAGGGAGGGAGAGTTGGCTATACAGATTTTACTAATACGCTAGGCACAAGTAAAATATAATAATAAAGTTGCTCTGCAGATGGAAGAATAGTTTTAGGATTTTCATGACAAACACCGGTTTACCAACAACTGGTCGTCATGCTGCTAAAAAGGGAACCTTTATTTGGTTCATAAGAAGCAGGGGACTTACGTGCTAATCTGGCCCATAGCTCAGATTTAGCTACAGCACTACCCATAAGAGAGGAAGATGGGCTGGACTTACTGTGGCCCCATCTTATATATATCAAAACAGCACAATGAGAAAATATTAATAAATTTCCCATCCGCCAAGCCGAAGTATATTATAACTTAAATATTATACATTAAAGAAACACTAGATCATCAGCTTGATGAAAAGAGCAAACTCTTCTGTAGCATGAGGAATACGATATGCTACTGATGGGAATATATATATATACAAACTTTACTTTATCCCATTCAATCTCTTTAGTTATCTATAACTACTGAACTTTTAAAAGGGGGGAAAGTATATTTAATAAGGAACTTACGAATACTTTACTAAAAAAATATACTTATGATTACACTCCAGGCTAGTTTAATCTTTAGTAACATAATAATTAAAGGTTGAAAAGCCACATTTTATATTTATATTAATTAATTAATAAATGACTAAATAACAATGAGCACAAATGTGTCACTGCTATTTAGAAATTAGGTTTTCGAAACAGTGCACAAAATGACTATAATAACTAATAATTCGAAGATTTTAAATTATATCTTTTTAAAAAAACATATTGGTAATTAAATGCATGCCATTTCGAAATGTGGGTATAACTAATAATTATTAAAATAATCAAAAGGAAAGCAAATATACTGCAGTGATCAAGTTATATAGCAAAATATTAATTAACAAAAAAATTTAGCAAAAGCATTTCATTTATAGATTTCAAATACGATTTAGAAAGAGTTTACAATATTGAATTAATAAAGAAATTTGCAAAAGTATTTCATTTTATAGAATTTAAATATTATTTTAGAAAACAATTTAGAAAGAGTTTACAATATTGAATTAATAAAGAAATTTGCAAAAGCATTTCATTTTATAGAATTTAAATATTATTTTAGAAAACAATTTAGAAAGAATTTACAATAATATGGTTAGCTAACCTGATTTTGAAGAAATAATGATTGTTTTAAAATTTACACAGAGCTCTGCGATTTTAATATTAAAACAGTTCTCTTGTAGTTAGACTGGAGATATTAAACTGGAATGAAGGTGAGTTCTTTGGCGGCTTATGGCATCTTCAATTTAGTTGGGAGACGATTTTAAAATGGTGTTGGAATGAAAGCCAGTCCCTTTTAGTGGCTTACGACATGTTTTATTTAGTATAAACTTGTTGGTTGTTGCTTTGGCATTGGATGGATTAAACTTCGACATTCCATCATGGGAACGGCAGCAAAATTTTGCCTGACTTTAGCCAGACATGGTAAAATTAAACAATTTAAAACTTCTGATATTAACAGCTCTTCAACAGCAAGATGGAGTATCTCTTCCTGCTTAAAATAAGCCTATTTATACCTTTCCAACAAATCTTAACACCTTTTTGGAATTTCGTTTGCCTCAGGACCAAATTGACTTTTAATTAAACAAAATCATATAATTTAATTTCTACAACAGATAACGTCTCTGAGGTGTTATATTTAATTTATTTAAAAAATTATTAAAATATATAAATTATATAATTTGATTCAGTTTCATTAATTAAATTCCTTTTTAGGTGTTATAAAATGTTAAAGCTTAGCAGAAGAAATGGTATTCTTATTCAATGATAAAGTCTTTTGTTGCAAACAAAAATCAATCAGTAAACTAGATTTTACTTTTTACCCGGGGTGCGGTCACTAATTGATTTCTTGTTTACACAAAATTCTCATTTTTAATTACAAACGGATGATTTTTATTTTACTGAAATAAATAACTTTTAACATATTTGTTTTTACAATATTATTTGTTTATTAAAAAAAGGCAAATTTAAAGAAAATACTTTAGTTTCAATTATATATGTAAAACATTAAATCAGAAAACCGTGAATATATCTTAAAGAAAATGTTTTACATTATATCTTTCTATTTAAACTTAAATATGTATATAAATCATTTTACCATTATTTCAAGGTTTAAATTATCCATCCACATATGAATATAATAGCGAATATAATTAAGAATTGACTGAAAATTAATAAAACATTTTATAATAATTTATGAGCATTTCTCCGCTATAATTTTATCAAACCTGTCTAATTATAGCATGTTTTCATATGTAAATGGATGATGTAATTCAAGCGGCCATTATAGCAAAGTTTTCCCACTCGACTTATATATAATATTTTTACATATGACATTTTTACATTTAAGATAAGTTCGAAACTAGTTCAGATGAGTAGGTCATTAGGTTGATGGTGAAATAGAAATAGAATGGAAGGTTTCCATTTCAATAACAATAGCAATATCTTTCTAGGCCCAGTGGTCAGGTAAACAAGAGACTCTAATTAATTATTTAATATTGCCGACTACTGCTATATACTTAATACTAGTTGATAATGAAATGAGACATCAATTTTATTATTAATTTAAGCAGACACGCAAACATAGAAATAGATATATATAAATATTTAATGACGATTAATTAATATATATGTAAATATATTATGCTACCAGGGTATCATATTTAATCATATCTCATATGAAGCAGTCAGATCTAAGTTCGATCCTAGCTTCATGATCTTTCACATGTAGCCAACTTCAAACCCTTGTACTAACCTTGAATTTCTGATGTAATGGGGCTTTATACGTTCAGTCCACGCTAGTTTCCTTAAAGAAAAACTGTTATAAATGTGTGTTAAAATTAACTCATTTGAGATTTAAACTAATCATTTCTATTAATAAATTCATGTTAGAATTATTCATGAATTTATATATATTATAACTGTGCAGATTGTGCGTATGTATATATTTATAAATGTTTAAATATATATAATTGTTCGAAAGTTTCATTGCATCGGGAATGTTTATTTTACTTTTAAATAATATGTTAAATTTTTAGTGACTAAAAGCTACATTCTTTCAATAAGCTTTCAGATTTTCTCTTTCCAAAACAATGGTTAAAGTTTTTATTAATTAGAAATAGATAAGTCTTTAAAATGTTAGGACAGTCCTAATTAAAATCATTTTCTGATGTTAAAAATTCATTTTCTAATTAGAAAATGAATTCAAGTTAATGAGTTTGAAAGCCTTATCTGAAGGAATGTATCTAAAAACAACTAGTAAATTTTTTGTAAGATTGATTAGGAAAGAAGTGCTAGCCTAAAGGCATCAGATACAGTATAAAGAGCCCAGGAAAAGTTTCCAAGCAGCTATTATTCCTCATTAAGAGAAGCCATATATATTTCATTAGAGAAGAAGCCGCCCAGTTAAATTATGAAGTAAAATAGTGTTTCTACCATGGTGGAGGGGGGGGCTTAACTTCAAGAGTCTGACTACGATTCCTTAAGTCCCCTGAAAATCTTCAATGTGGCTGCAATATAAAAATTCATATACCAATCGTAAGCTGCCAAAACCTTAGAGAAATCCATCAAAATGCTATTCACATAATTTTCAAAATGCACGCAAACGTTTCATCCAACTGGACTCTGCCCTGTGGAAACTCAGAAGTCAACCATGAAGAAATGGTAATATCTTTCCTTTTGAACCTGGCCAGTTCTGAACTTTAAGTTAAAACATCTTTAAGCTATCTACTGTAAAATTGTCTTTTTGTTAATGTTATTTTAAATTATGTAGTAATTCTCTATCTATCTCTAGTCTTTAAATTTAATATCTGTTAACTTTCCTTTCTTACGATGGCAGTTCGTTTATTTAACCCTATTATATATTTGCTAGATGATTATTAATATAATTTTTTTTTTATTATATGCCAATAATAACTTCAACTCGATAATAATTTCCTTCGTTGCATTTGCCGTGTTAAATAATATTATATTTATTTTTATAGTAATTCTTACCCACTAGAACTAATTTGATACAGTTCTATTAATTATCGAGTTGAAGGATTTATACAATTTTTGCTATTTTATTAATGGCTAATAACAAATTATTAGCTCAATTTCTAACCTATGCTCCCGACCACTTTACTGAGTTTATAATATTCATTATTCACATTAATATATTGTTTCGCAAAAAGGTCGATAAAGGAGTTAAATGAATATATTCTAATTCAAATTTTATACTTTCTAGTAATATTCAGGAAGGGCATGGGATTTAGGGCATAATTAATATAATTTCTAATTGCATTAAATACTTTTTGATTAAAGCACGTTTGATTTTAATTTAACTTGATCAGGTCATCACGTAGAGCACTCTTTATATAAATTGGGTTTTATTATTTAAATACGATGATTACCAAGTCATCATTTTCCGAACGTTGCTGACGCGAGCCATCTCCTGTTTCATAGGCTTGTCCTCGGTGATATTTCTATTAGTTTAATTATCTAGGAAGAAAGCACTTCCTCCACTTGCTCATTTTATATTTGGAACACCAAAGGTTCGAGGCTACGACCCGACCTGGTTTTCCCTGTGTTCTATGGATCCTTCATATAGGGCATCGAAGACTTGTCAAATACAAGCAGCCCTGCTATTTTCTCAAATCACAGACAAGCCATTATTTTTCAAATTTATTTTTATAGCTCATAAGTCGTCAGTACCATTTATTTCTCAGTTCCAGTAAAGCCCGCTCTCATGCTCGTAAATCGTGATGAATTGATTTTATTAAAGTCGAACAAATTCATGTTTATTTATAATTAAATAAGTTTTCTATTAAATATTAAAGTTGTGCCCTAAATACGTATCTTGCTCTTTGTGAATTGATTTGCGAATGTGAAAATAAATCTCCCATTCTTTCCTTTAGAATCAGAATAATAATTTCAGTCATAGCCAAATACCTTTATCTACCTTTATTTTCTTGTCAAGGGCATAGACATATATTTATCATATAATATTGCGTAATAGTATTGGCATATAATAAGGACTGCAATTCTTGTTGTAAATATAAATTCCGTTTAAAGACTAGAGGTAATCTATATAATCACAATCTAAAAGTTGAACAAAATTATAATTATTATTAAACATTTTATTAACACATTTGGTTTTTTTTTTAACTTTCTTTCTTATTCAAATTATTTTAATATTAATGCTCACTGTCTGTATTGGCAACCCGAACATATATATATATGAGTTGACTTATAAAGATTGTTAGTTATTTTATTATACTTTATTAGAGTTAGATCAGGAGTCTCATTAATCATCATCATCCGTTGAGCTAGTTCCTTGGCGCATAGTCATGTACCGTCGATATATGTCATCCATTGATTTGATCTGAGCTCATGAGTTGGGTTTGAATTCAGTTTGGTTCGCCTGAGTTTGAATCCGACTTTGAGTTTGGGTTTGTTGATGTGTTGGCTTCTTTTTGACCGGTACACATGCCTCATGTTTAAGTTGCGAACGTTACGAGATTACACTATGAGGTCGTAATGATGAGTGCATTTGTCAACCTGGCTATCATTCCTTACTTCCTTAATATTAATATACACTAATAAATTATTAACAGATTAGCAGATGTGGAGGAGTGGAATTAGATTGAGCATAGACACTCATAATCATTATTAAAGTGATCTGTGATAGTTTGGATGCTGCAGAGCTATAAGAGAGTTGGCTTTCTAAGAGAATAACTGCTGAGAACTGTAGAGATGAGAGGGATGGCCAAACATCAAGTCAGAGAACCTTAGGGGTCATTACAAGTGCGGGTATCGGTTTGAGGTCATAGCCTTTCCATCCCCGACTGCGTGACAAGGTAGTTACTATTGGTTGGCGAGATGGATGGCCAAATGTCAGGTTGGAGCCCTTAGGAATGGTCACGAGTGCTGTATCAGTATGAGGTCATAGCCTTTCCATCCCAATCACATACAAGGTTAGTTGCTATTGAAGTCATTTTGTATGCCCTTAGATTAAGGAAACTAAACATTTACAGTAGCTCTATTTCATTTCTGCAGTTTAAGGCATCAATAAACCAGGGCAGTTCACACATATAATGCAAACACATTTATCTACTCTATGCTTTAATAATACAAGATCTACCTCCAATCCCCACATGACTAAGCAAACGATTTACTGTTTACTACCCCCCTCTTCTTTCATAAAACAATACTGCTTTATTTTAAGATTTAACAAACTAACTTTAAAATGAATGATCACCAAGTATTTAAGACACTATATTAATAATTTTAAGATCTCATCTTCATAATACATATTGAATTTAATTATAATTTCTGAGCTGAGTGTTTATTTAAAAGATACGGGTTTTTATTTAAATTTAAAGTCACGCAAAAGAGGAGCAACACTTCTGCAAATTAATGGAAAGAAAACATCAGTTCGAAAATCATGTGGGCATGAAATATAATATTTAATTAATACAAATAAATTTTAGATACCCAAGTAGAAGAATAAGAAATAGATTGTTTTACGAGATTAATTAAAATATAAGATTATTTATAGATAGTTACAGATCTACATTAAAGTTTAGTTAGAGTTGTATTACATTTGGAATTTAAAAGATGAAATTTAAAAGGTACATTAGAAAATATATAATTAACTTTAGAGTTTAAAAATAGTCTTTAATCTTGGGTATCATTTTACCTTTGATTGATCAAAGTGTGGACGCTTGAATGGAGAGTCTGAGGTTCCTGGTTTAACAGCAGTCACATTTAGGAAAATATCTATACATAGGCAGCAGTATCAGTTTAGGTTTATCTCATTTTATGGGAAGCTCCATATTGTATAGCCACAGGCTGAAGAAGCGCAGCAGTCACCCCTACTCCTTGCACAATGTTAGATTTAAATTTGGATCAGGATAAGAAACAAGCAACAGCAATAGCATATTTTAAATTTTTAAGAGTTATGAATTACCACTCGTTCATCACAAGAATTATTATATGCCAAGAAACAATCAGTCTGTTGCTTTTATTCCTTTTTTCTTTATCTTTAGGATCCATCAAACAACTGCGTCATCTATCCAAATGGTCTCTCTGATCTGTGCTATATATCCCTTTAGGTCACAGATGCATTAGTGGACAGGTTGAATTTTCAATCTGACCACTTTTTAAAATTTACCTTTTTACATGACGTAATTTAGAAAAGCTTTTGACAAACCCTTTTTTATATAATTTTAAGTTTAAAAATACTTTTTAGCTCTGTCATCTTTTCCCCCTCCCACTATGATTTGCACTCTAATTAGCAGGGGGATTTCTATTTTTGTTAAACATCTTTACATTTAATTAAGAGATTTTTTTAGATTTTATAATTTAAGTACTACCTGAATTTGACCTAAATAATAACAAATATGTTTACGTATAAAATATAAGTATTAGTTTATTTTATAAATTAAAATATTACTTAAATGATCACAGGAAGATTAATATGATTTATTTAATTTTACAAAAAATCACGCACGGCAATTTAATAATACTCTGCAGTGCGTTATTTTTAATATAAAGACTATATTGAAGTGTGTGTGCATATATGACATTTTTAAATAATTGTACATATATTGCATATTATTAGACACCAAATCCAATATTCAAGGTCAGAATCCATGTAAACTTATAATAATGGGTGAGAGGTAGAATGATGACAGAACTAAGGTGAAACTAAGATTTAAATTCAAATCTTACAGTTTCAATACTACTCTATAAGATTGGGTTTGCTAACTAAACATCTATGTATGGCACAAAAGAAATTTATAAAGATATAGACCAAGACAGTGATATGGATCAATAAAATAAAAGATCAAAATTAGTAGATTTAAAAGATTTATTACATCAAAATATATATAAAATGTGTATATAGCATATGCCCACTATTTGCATATGGGAGTCAGTGACGTTGACTAAATTTGTATTTAAAATAACATTCAAGACAATTTACATTGGGAGGTTGTTAATACATATTATATATACCTCAGGCTAATATAATATTACAACAATGTGCCTAAAAGAGCTTGTGAAGATGTGCGAGGTGCTTTAAGTAAATTAGAAACAGTTTAATAAAATATTTTGCAACATTAAAGTTTAATATAGCATTTCTTGAATTCAAACATAAAACAGATTAATGCTTTTTAAGCTATAAGGTGGGGACATGACCAAGGCATTTACATTTATAGACCTAGTTAAGTTATATTGGGAGGTTGGCATTGCTAGTGAGGAATTTCAGTACAGGATGGAAGATGTTATGTGTTTAAATCACTGGAACTTTGCAAATAATAGATAAGTGAAAAATTGTATAATAGATATATGAGATAAATACAGAGGGCATCTCGCCATTGATCTGTAGGAATGTGGTGTCACAGGCAGCCGAAGTCTGGACTCGTCCAAAACTTAGTGACTGGGTGACAGCTGCATTGAATTCCCAGGTGTGACACTTGAGTACACGCTCTGACTGGGAACCGCAGAAAGTGAAAGGGGAAAGAGAAGCAAAATAGTCTCAAAACACCCAATACACCTACTAGCAACACTTGAATAAAGTATACTAAAAAAAGGGGGTTACGTAGATTAAGAAAATGCCTAATTAATTCCCCAAATAATTATTTAAAGAAAGTCCGCCCATTCTCGACCTCAAATTACCAGTTTTGAAATTAAAGCAAAACAATATTCATTTTAAAATGGGAGAATGCATGTTTGTTGGATTTTAAAAGAAAGCATAAATTTATGCAATCATGCATTTGTTAAACATTTACTCATTGACCTTGCACATATTCTCATATTAGGTTAAAATCGATAACATGTGGATTTTAAGCTATAAAATTATATACATTGAATAAGAGTAGGATAGCCCTCGAACGAGCGATTCACGAAATAACAAACTGGGAAACAATTTATAATTTAAAATGCCTTAATGGCGGTGTCTTGTTTTAAATAAATAAAAATAATTCACTCAGTCAAAGACTATTCTGGCACATTATCATAATAAAAGAAAAGAAGCAGATTAATAAATATAAAATATTAACCCAAGGATAGAGAGAGAGAAATATTAATTACATTACAGCATTTTAAAGAAAGAAACAATTGGAAGGTAAAGCAAAATTGAAACAATTTAAATAGCTATAGCTTCTTAATTAGAGGAAATAATCACAAGAGCTCTTGGTTTAAATTTTGGGGTTACCTCGTTAGAAGCATTTGCAGGTAGTTTCAGGTAGAGTGATTGTTGGCAGGGTTCATACAACTCGGCAGCAAACTCTGGTTATAGTTCATATTTTAGCAACAGTAGCAGTTCTAGGGTTTCCTATGTGATGGCATCAGAAGGTATGAAGCAGTAGCTGGCCATTTCTGAAAGGAAAATAGCCTTCTTGCTGGCTCTACTCCAACATTTTGAAGATTGCAATCTTAAAGGCTGGATGCTTCAGAGAGATTTAAAGCAATATTTTAACACAGTAAATCTATTTGAAGATGAAAACTCGGCTTCAAATATTTAAGTTTGGAGGTAGGTAGCAATTAGAACATCAAAAAGTTTTAGAAAGCTCAGCAACAATTAGAATCTCAGAATGTAGAATACTTGGAAGCTTAGAATAGCCAAATGCTAGAAGAAGCTGAATTAAAATATCATAAGAATGAAGCAACCTAGAATAACAGAATGGCAGAATGCTATATCTAGAATAATGGCAGAATGAAAATAAGCTAGAATGACAAACAAAAAAAAACCTTTCTATATTGTTACTACCTCCACCCTTTTATTATGTCGTCTCGTAATTTTATAAAAACATCATTTATATAAATCAATAACAATGTTTTAATTTTTATAATAACGACTCGATCAGAATTCTGTACCTCCCTCTTACACAAAATCCTATCACAGGGCTGTCAGTACTACGGGTAGAGTAATCAATATCATTGAAAAACATTTGCCAATAACATTTATACTCGATTACTAGACAACATATTAGCCAATCAAACTTTTTATTTATTTAAAGGAAGAAATCCTATGGGCGCCAGCCGACCTTGTCAACAAGTCTGCTTGACCAATACGGTCTAGTACCCGCTCCCGCTAGCTCAGCTACAATAATCAATAAAATCTACTCTGCCTACTTAAAAATCACTTTTAAGATCTTTCTCTGCGCTAATTTTCTCGCTTTCTCTTTTTCTTTTATTTAATTATTTAATTTAAATCTAATTTGAGTAATCACTAAACCACGAAATCTTCATTTATGCTATTACACTTCGTTTGGTCTTATAATATAATTAACTACACTTTCGTTCAAGTTTAGATAAAATTTAATGCAATCAAAATTTCATATTATAAATACAAAAAATAATTATACGCACACTTATAGTTGAAATCACAATAAAATCTCATATTATAAATACATTTTGGAAATAATCATATGCATACACTTATATTTGAAATCACACTGAAATACATTTTGAAAATTAATTATACGCAGACACTATCTTTGAAATCACACTAAAATCTCATATTATAAATATATTTGAAAATAATTATACTCATACACTTATATCTGAAATCACACTAAAATCTCTGGGTAATGGAGCTAAAGACACTTAGTAGTTATTGTTCGTAACTTAAAGTTCAGAGTTTATTATTACGGCTTTTTATTAGTGAATTAGAAATTGAAATAAACATTACCTAGCTTTCTCCCCTATGCACGGTTCTGAGCATTGCTTCTAATAGTATTTCCTTCGGTCAGTTAGTGCTAACTCCTTGCAATCCGTTCCCCGATGTCTTTGGGATCCTGTGGGCTCCACATGGACACTCCGTCTCCTTCTTGTTTACATGACCATGATCAAAATTTGAACTGTCTGCTGTTGGTATTGCATGGAAGGATTCGGCTGGTTGTTCACATGATGAGTTTAACAATGCAGCATTTTACTTTAGACGTACACTCTTTATCTAAGAAAATAATATAATTAATGAATGAGAAGAAATGATGTGATTAAGTTGATTAGGTAAGTATAAGAAGAAGTGCTTGAATAGAAAATTCGCCCTTTTTATATTTTACGGTCCTTATCTTGCGGATTCAATCTACAATACATAACTAATCCTCTGGTGTTTCAGTTATGGTCCGTGCTGATTTTCTGGTGTTCGCATTGGTCATTTAATTTCTTTGTATTCTCTGCTAGAGTTATTTCAATTTCTTTATTTCACTTTCTTTGTTATAGTTATTTCAATTCCTTTGTTAAAGTTATTTTCAATTTCTTTGTTAAAGTTATTTTCAATTTCTTTGTTAAGGTTATTTTCACTAATTAGCCGTTTAATGGAAATTTCTTATGTTTGTCATTAGCTCCCATTGTTCACTACATTCATTTAATTACATATATTTTTCTTTTTTATTATGATTATAAGACAAAACGAATTCCACCTTGCTTTTTCTTTTTTTTTTCTTAAAGCAATCTTAAATCGAATTTCAATTTAGTTAAATCAAATTTTAATCAAATCAAATTTAGTTAAATCAATTTTTAATTCTTTAGGTTTTATTTACATACGATTCAAAATTATATGATAAAAACTATTTATTTTATGCTTTTAACGATAACCTGTCTAAGAGAAAGAAAATCCTTTTATTCTTATTTTACCCTACACGATCTTTTATTTTTATTAATATTTACACAAATCGTTTATCAATTTATATTATTTTTAAAATTATGTGTACCGCCGAAGCAAGCACACTCCTTCCTGATATATCTCGGTACAATATATAGCAGAATTATACAATAAAACTGCCCTGGAGTGTTACAAAAATATTCCAAAATTTGCTGACTTATCAGCTGCAATAAAATTCATCCGAATGTCCAAAGGAATTTAACAAAATTTTAATTAATTTTCTATTGTTAACTTTCTTGTAGACATTCGGATCAAAACGTTGATTTAATGAAAAGTTTTGCTAATTAAAAAGAAATGACCTTAAATGGAGATCTGCTGTCTTTCTTGATAAGCTCCTAGAACATTAATTAATTGAAGCTAGTGTTTCTTACCAACCCTCATTTATTTTAAACAGAAAATATGTGGTGTGATTTTAAAATCTAAAAGAAAATTATTTTACTTTTAATTTTCAATGTTTGAATCTATTTATGAGACGAATATAATTTTATTTGAAATCAAAACAAATATTATGAATGTAATATCTTTTATAAATAGATTCAAACAAAATAATTTTAATAACAAATGATTACTTTTTTGAGGTTTTGAAAATTAATATATCACAGTGTGTGCGCAATTATGACCTATATAACCTACTTTTAAATAAATCTCTTTTATGTGTACATACACATAGTTTATAACATTTTATTTATACTGGGCATAAGTTATACAAATATATATAACACAAGTGTTGTACTCATGGTTTAAAATTGGTCAGGATTTTCAGCATATAAGCGCATTGCAGACACACTACAATACACTGGGGTTTAAACTAAGGTATGAGGGTAGGAAAGAGGTGATAAAAGGTGAAACGAAGATCTGCAAAGCAGAGCTTACTGTTTCAATATATATATATATTTCAAATCAATGTCTGTATTTCTTTAAAATAATATACGTAACTTTATAAATAAATATTTGAAAATACAGTAATTAAAAATTTTTTAAAATTATATGTATACCTTGTACCAGTCGAAAACCCCCCCCAAAAGAACTGCAAGTCAGATCCAAACTCAGCTGAATAAAACTGACTTCAAACCCAACTCACCAGTTCAGATTAGTAGAAATCGACGGCACAGTGCTATGCACCAAGAAACTAGTTCAACGGTTGGTGAGGATCAGAGACCCCTGAACTGATATTAATATCTGATAATAAACTGACTAAAATAATTTTAAATCGAATCATATGTATATGTTTGGGTTGCCAACACAGACAGCAAGTATTAACATTAAAATAATTATAAAAGAATTAAGAACTAAGAAACCAAGTGTGTTTAGAAAATATTTAATAATAATAATTTGTTTTGTTTGAATTTTAAATGATTATATTAATCACCTCTAGCCTTTAACAAAATTTATATTATAATAAGAGTGGTGGTCCTTATTATATACCAATGAATATTATGCAATATTTGAAAGTCTATGTCTATGCCCCCAACAAGGAATAAAAGGCAGATAAAGGTATTCATTAGTAAAGGAAATTTTTACTCTAATTTTATACGAAAGAATGTGATATTTATTTTCACATTCGCAAATCCATTCATGAAGAGCAAGATACGTATTTTAGGGCATAACTTTAATCTATATTGGAAAACTTATTTAGTGAGAATTTGTTGGACTTTAATTTCAATCACTTCCTCACGAATTATGAGCATCAGAGCAGGCTTTACTGGAACAGAAAGGTAATGGTGCTGACGAATTATGAGCTTCAAAGTAAAATGAACATGAAAGATGATAGCTGGTCAGTGATTTAAAAACAGTATGGCGGCTTGCATATGACAAGTCTTATGCCCTTTAAGTAGACATGAACACAGGAAAGCCAGGCCGAGTCGTAACTATGAGCCTTTGGTGTTCCAATTATAACATGAACAGGAGAGGAAGTGCTTTCTTCCTCGATAATTTAAAATAACAGAAATATTATCACCGACAAGCCTAACGGAGCGGAAAATTGCCCTACATCAGCAATGTTCGAAGATGATGACTTGAGAGTCACTGTTTGAATACTAAAACCCAATTATAGAATGCTCCATGTGATGACTTGATCAGATTAATTAAAATCAAACGAGCTTTTAACTAAAATTATTTTAAAGGATTTGGAAATCATATTAATTATGCCCCATCATCATGCCCTTCCTGAATCTTAATAGAAAATAACAAAGTTGAATTAGAATATATTTATTTGATTCCTTTATCAGCCCTTTGCAAAAACATTTTAAGATTATATATGAATAAATAAATAAATATTAGTAAAATGAGAAAATAGCGGTGGCATAGATTAGAAACGGAGCTAATAATTTATTATTAGCCAATGATAAAAATAACAATCATTTAATAATTTCTTTTGACTCGATGATTGATCGAACTGTATAAATCTAGTTCTAATGGGTGAGAATTAACTATCAGAATTAATCTTATATTACTTGTATAAAGCAAAGGAAACAAAGGAGATCATCGAGTCGAAGGATTATTGGCATATAATTAAAAATAACAACATTGATAAATTTACTTAATAAATATACATAATAAAATAAATGAACTGCCATGTAAGAAAGGAAAGTAAAGACTAGAGGTTGAGAGAATTACTATGAAAGTTTAAATAGCATAAATAAAAGGTTTTACACAGAGTATTATCACATTATAAATGAGAAGAGCTCTTAAAGGGAGGGTAAAGTAAAGTTTGGAACTGGCCAGAAAGTTTAAGGTTCATTATAGAAATATATTACCCATTTCTTCTGGGCTGGGCTCCTTAGGTTACACATCCGAGTTGGTAAAACGTAGGCACCATTTGATTGATTACTTGAACAGCATTTTATTTGATTTTCGCAGCCTGATTTGTCCAGAAAGAATTTAGCAGCTTCATTGAAGATTCTCAAAGGGCTACAGGAACCGTAGCCAGATTCCTGATGTTCTAGCCCTTCACCATAATCGAAACACTATTTAAAATGCACCGAATTTACTGCACTTCACTACAACAAAGATGGCTCTTTTTTCTCCAAACTTTTCGAGCTATATATACTGTCCTCTGATGCCTTCGGGCTAGTGCTTCTTTCATTATCAATGTTTTTAGATACATTCCTTTGATAAGGCTTTTAAACTCATTAACTTGAATTCATTTTCTAATTAGAAAATGAATTCTTAAAATCAGAAAATGATTTTAATTAGGAAATCCTTATCTTTTTTTCTAATTAATAAAACTTTAACTATTGTTTTTGGAAAGGGAAAATCTGAAAGCTTATCGAAAGAATGTAGCTTTTAATCAATAAAAGTTTAACAAATTATTTAAAAATAAAATCAAACATTCCCGATGCAATGAAACTTTTAAACAATTATATATATTTAAATATTTACAAATATATACGCACAATCCACGCAGTTATAATATATAAATTCATGAATAATTCTATCATGAATTTATTAATAGAATTGATCAATTTAAATCTGAAACTAATTAATTTTAATATGCATTTATGAAATAAGTTATTCTTTATAAAAAATTAGCGTGGATTGAACGTATAAAGTCCCACTGCTTCGGAAATTTAAGGTTAGTATTAGGGTTTGAAGGCGTTTATAGCTAGATGTCATGAAGCTAGGATCGAACTCAGATCCGACTGCTTCAACCTATAGCTTAGAAGCGCTTTCATTATCTTGTAGCTTTGTCAACTATCACATTTAAAATGTCAACTTTCCCATAATTCAATGTCAACTTTCCCATAATTCTGTTATTTTAACGTTTGCTGCTTGCCGATTAATTAAATTTTGCTTGTATTTATATATTAACATCGCCTCTTTAATTTTTCTTTTATTATTATTTCTTTCAGTTTCCAATATTTTTACGCTGTTATAATCAAAATCAAAACCATATATACATGATTTATTATGGTCATAAAAAACAGAAGCTGATAAATTATCACTATTTTTAATATTTTGTTTCATATTTTGAACCCTTTTAAATAATAATGTGCTCTTTTGTTCTTTTTTCCAATGTGCACCTCAATTCACCTATATATCCACTACCACACCTACATGTCCATTTGTAAATGATACAATTTTTATTTGTCAATAAAGTTTTATCTTTTGAATTGTTTATTAATTTATTTAATGTAGGTGGTGCATAAAATGCAATATCGCATATTCCTTTATAAATTTTCTTAATGAAACTTGCCTGTTGATTAGATATATATGGTATTGATATCCACAACTTTTTATCAGAAAAATTAACATTATTATTAATATTTTTATATTTAGAAGTAAAATTTTTAACAGTATAATATACACAATCATAATTGTATCCAACGTTTAACAACTCATTACAATAAATTTCAATATTTTTCATTTTATCTGATGCATATTTACAAAGGTTATCATTTCTAAATAAAAAGGACTTCAAACCTGCCATTTTATGTGACATTGGTACTTTTGATTCATATGGAATATATCCTCTTTTTGCTATTGGTTTAAGAGTCATATAGTAATCCAGTTTATCCTTATTTCTAGTAATCTTGAGATCCAAAAATTGAACACTCATTGAATTTTCATCTGTTTTAATCCACTTTAAACCCTTTATATTATTTAATTCATTAAACAAATCATTAATAGCATTTGGCTTTCCACAAACAAAAACATCATCAACATATCGACTGTATAAAATAATATCTTTCTGATAATGATCCTTTTTTAAAATATTTTCTTCATATGTTGATATAACAAAATTACATATTTGGGCAACTGTAGGAAGACCCATCGGCCACCCATTATTCATTTTATAAAATTCGTGCTTAAAAATTGCATAAATGTTTTTATCAATAAAGCTTAATGTTTCAACAATAAATTTTATTATTTTAACGTTAACATTTTTTAACTTTAATGCATTATTAATTAATTCAATAGAAGTCATTCTGTCAATTGATCCATACATTTCACTGACATCCAAGGTACAAATTACATCATAATTATCAATAACAACATTATTAATTTTACCAACGAAATCAAATGATGAACGTATTGTAAACAAACCAAAACCAAGAATTTCCTGTAACATTTTCTCAATTAATTTACATGTTTCATAATAAAATGCACCCCCAAAATCAATCATTCATCGTAATGGTTCTTTTTCTTTATGCAACTTTATATTTGAAAATACCCTAGGACATACTGCGGCCGAGGGATAAATCGTATAATAAGTACAATTATCAATTACATTATTTGTGGCTTTTTTAAAAATATTATTAATAAATTGAACACATAAACTTTCAATATTTACCCTATTAACCTTTATAAAATTAAGAATACTCATTTGAGTACTAACTTTATTTTCATAATCCGATTTTAGTAACAAGCACATCCATAAACCTTTATCCTCCTTTATACACCCGAGATTATTTTCAGATATAAATTTTCTAAATTTAGAAATTTGTTTGTTCCAATTATTTTTTATTGCAAATTTAAAATTCTCTTCCTTTACTTTTTTAACTAAATCGTTGCCAACTTTTGAATCACATTTAATTACTCCCAATGAACATTCAACAGCAGACCTCAATTCCAAATCACAATCTTTCCAATGACCACCAATGTATTTTGCACCAAGATTTAAAATATATTTTTTTTGAAAATCGAGATCCACACCAGCTAAATTAACAAAGTTATTATCTTGAAGCTTATTTTTGAATTGTTTCATAAATAAAAAGTTATTTTTCTTATTAAATTTATTACATAATCTGTTATAATATCGTTCAAAAAACATTTGACAATTACTCTTAAAACTGAACCAGTCATTTCGATTATTCAAATCAATCAAATGATTTAAACTTTTTAAATAACGTCTTTTGTCAAAGATTAGACATTTACCCGAAAGGTTAGTAATTCTCAAATGTTTTTTGAATGATATTATAACAGATTATGTAATAAATTTAATAAGAAAATTAACTTTTTGTTTATGAAACAATTCAAAAATAAGCTTCAAAATAATAACTTTGTTAATTTAGCTGGTGTGGATCTCGATTTTCAAGAAAAATATTTTTTAAATCTAGGTGCAAAATACGTTGGTGGTCATTGGAAAGATTGTGATTTGGAATCAAGGTCTGCTGTTGAAAGTTCATTGGGAGTAATTAAATGTGATTCAAGTATTGGAAACGATTTAGTTAAAAAAGTAAAGGAAGAGAATTTTAAATTTGCAATAAATAATAATTGGAACAAACAAAGTTCTAAATTTAGAAAATTTACATCTGAAAATAATCTCGTGTGTATAAAGGAGGATTTATGGATGTGCTTGTTACTAAAATCGGATTATAAAAATAAAATTAGTACTCAAATGAGTATTCTTAATTTTATAAAGGTTAATAAGGTAAAAATTGAAAGTTTACATGTTCGATTTATTAATAATATTTTTTAAAAAGCCAAAAATAATGTAATTGATAATTCTACTTATTATACGATTTATCCCTCGGCTGCAGTATGTCCTAGGGTATTTTCAAATATAAAGTTGCATAAAGAAAAAGAACCATTACGATTAATGATTGATTTTGGGGGTGCATTTTATTATGAAACATGTAAATTAATTGAGAAAATGTTACAGGAAATTCTTGGTTTTGGTTTGTTTACAATACGTTCATCATTTGATTTCGTTGGTAAAATTAATAATGTTGTTATTGATAATTATGATGTAATTTGTACCTTGGATGTCAGTGAAATGTATGGATCAATTGACAGAATGACTTCTATTGAATTAATTAATAATGCATTAAAGTTAAAAAATGTTAATGTTAAAATAATAAAATTTATTGTTGAAACATTAAGCTTTATTGATAAAAACATTTATGCAATTTTTAAGCACAAATTTTATAAAATGAATAATGGGTGGCCGATGGGTCTTCCTACAGTTGCCCAAATATGTAATTTTGTTATATCAACATATGAAGAAAATATTTTAAAAAAAAGATCATTATCAGAAAGATATTATTTTATACAGTCGATATGTTGATGATGTTTTTGTTTGTGGAAAGCCAAATGCTATTAATGATTTGTTTAATGAATTAAATAATATAAAGGGTTTAAAGTGGATTAAAACAGATGAAAATTCAATGAGTGTTCAATTTTTGGATCTCAAGATTACTAGAAATAAAAATAAACTGGATTACTATATGACTCTTAAACCAATAGCAAAAAGAGGATATATTCCATATGAATCAAAAGTACCAATGTCACATAAAATGGCAGGTTTGAAGTCCTTTTTATTTAGAAATGATAACCTTTGTAAATATGCATCAGATAAAACTAAAAATATTGAAATTTATTGTAATGAGTTGTTAAACGTTGGATACAATTATGATTGTGTATATTATACTGTTAAAAATTTTACTTCTAAATATAAAAATATTAATAATAATGTTAATTTTTCTGATAAAAAGTTGTGGATATCAATACCATATATATCTAATCAACAGGCAAGTTTCATTAAGAAAATTTATAAAGGAATATGCATAAAGGAATATGCAATATTGCATTTTATGCACCACCTACATTAAATAAATTAATAAACAATTCAAAAGATAAAACTTTATTGACAAATAAAAATTGTATCATTTACAAATGGACATGTAGGTGTGGTAATGGATATATAGGTGAATCAAGGTGCACATTGGAAAAAAGAACAAAAGAGCACGTATTATTATTTAAAAGGGTTTAAAATATGAAACAAAATATTAAAAATAGTGATAATTTATCAGCTTCTGTTTTTTATGACCATAATAAATCATGTATATATGGTTTTGATTTTGATTATAACAACGTAAAAGTATTGGAAACTGAAAGAAATAATAATAAAAGAAAAATTAAAGAGGGTTTGAATATGTGTTGTTTGAAACACCGGTCTCTTAGGCAGAGAAGAACATATTCGGAGAATATGTATGCCCAAATGATAGCTATAAAATATATAACTAGTGTTACATTTCCAGGACATAACTTTTTCTTGACTGTTGAGTTCAACACCACGTTCAAAGCACTTTTTTGTTTGTGTATAAACACGGGCGCCAGCTATTTATTCAAGAATGAATAAATAACGCACTTTGAGCAATGGTCACTAACTCAATGCCTAAGTTTTACCCATAGGCTAACTCAGCTATTTGGAATCACTAACAGATTTTTTTTGCTTTTTAATTAATTGGCAAGCAGCAAATGTTAAGATAACAGAATTATGGGAAAGTTGACATTGAATTATGGGAAAGTTGACATTTTAAATGTGATAGTTGACAAAGCTACAAGGTACTGAAAGCACTTCTAAGTTATAGTTATACATATATTTTTTATAGATTTTTAATTACTGTATTTTCAAATATTTATAAAGTTATATACATATATAAGGACTTGAACTCAGACTATCAAACTCTCCACAACTATCCAATCCATTTCATGTAATTGATATACATAACCACATTACATATGAAAAAGATCAATAATCTCTAATATACATATTGTGGGATTAACTAGGACTCATCAGTTGTACATAGGTGATCATGTGCATCAGTTATATAAGACGGGTTGGATAACTGTAGGGAATTAAAGTCTGAGTTCAAGTTTTTATAATTACAATAAGTTTAGTATAGACAATGTACATTTGTGTGTGTATATATATATATGTGGGGGGGGGAGTATACTTGAAGAGAAATATTAAACTGTATTCACAAAAGTTTGGGGCTAAATCTTTCAGTGCTATTTTAACATAACTTATTATTTTACATGAAAACACATGTTGAATCATGAATATTGAATACATGATAATTGCATTTTTTTACTGTATTATTTACATATAACATGAAGATATTCTTCTAGATGACTTCTTTAAATTCTGAATATTCTTGTATATATTTCTTCTAATGCTGATTATTTATACACTTGCTTCAAATTTAGTTATCAAACAAAAAGCATTATATAACCTAAGAGAATAAATAATATTTGAAATATTTTACATTTATGTACTTAGTTTGTACTATCGGGATTTTTTTTGTCATTTCTCAATCATAAATTAAGGCAAATACAGAAAAAAGATTTGATCAAATGTCCATTTTTATAATATAAATATACATAAAACAACTTACCTTGGTGCTTTACCATAAAAGAAGGGAGGTTTTAAAATCCCCACAGGAATGACTGAAAAATATATATGTTTTTATTATCATCAACATGAAATTAATTAAAAAATAGTTTATCATTATTATTATTAGTTTTCAAAAGAATTTTATTGAAAAAAAATTCATAATAGGTTACAGATCGAATATATTGTAATGGTATAGATATATGCGGTTACATTGTTCTCAAAGGAATATATAAAAAAAAGATCAATAAAAAATTATATATTGAACCGTATTCGAATATGTGTATTCGAAAAACCGGCCTCTTAGGCAGAAAAGAACATACTCGGAGAGTATGTATGCCCAAACGATAGCTATAAAGTATATAACTAACGTTACATTTCCAGGACATAACTTCTTCTCGACTCTTGAGTTCAACACCAAGTTCAAAGCACTTTTTTTTTGTTTGTGTATAAACACAGGTGCCAGCTGTTTATTCTAAAAGAATAGACAATGCACTTTGAATATTGGCAACTAACCCAACGCCTAAATCCACGAATAGCTCAGTTGTTTGTAATCACTAATAGATTATACTTAATTAGTGGTTAAAAGACTTGATAAAGAATTTGTTAAAAAGAATTTATAAAAAGAATTGATAAAAAGAATTGACCGACAAATAAAGTTTAATTTTAAAGATAATTTATTAACTAACATTTATTTACTAAATTTAAACATTTTATAATTCTAATAAAACACGCATATTTTAAATTAACATTTCTAAATAGTCTAAATATTCCTATAGATTCAATAACAGAACACTCTAATTTCACTAATAAATATTGGTAGAATGATCACGCACATATTAACTAATGCACACACATAATAATGATAATAAAGGACTACATAGCATTTGAAATTTAATCACACACATATCAATAGTTCATTTATGTATGATATCGAGTTCATATAATTAGACTCTTGGAGGATTCGCACGAATTAATGAAATGCAATGGCTATTACTGTATAACGAAAATAAGCAAATGTTTTACCTAGGATTTTGAATGTTGACGTAGAATTTTGTTCTTTGGAGGCTGCTTTCGGTGAGGATATTTCCATTATAAATGCTTACCAGCCGGCTAGGACGTTTCCTTGCTGAGTTTCCTGATTTTCACGATTATTGCTATCGGAGACAAATAGATACTGACGGAGATTTTCTAAGATGTTAAGCTGACATTATTTCATGGGCAGATCTGTTTTCTCAGACATCTGGGCTGGAGGTGAACATGCATTCCAAAATATTCTCAGCACTGCATTTTATTTCTTAACTGACTCAATTAATTTCCGAACTGCACTCTCTCAATAACTTTGTGAACTGATTCACTGTCCGATAAAAAAGTCTATTTATACCTGCACCTTGTTGTCTTTCTAATATCTCCGGCAAAAATCTGTTATCAAATTCCAATGATAATCATTTGATAAATGTGTTTTGGAAAATTGCTTAATTAGTAATAGCCATGCAGAGATGTTTTATATTTTAATTAATAACCATTGCCGTGTTTTTTAATAATAATCTTCTTTAACTTTATAATAACATTTATTCTATTGTTGACAATCGCACATATATACGGTCATATATTTTTAATACAATTTACTATTTAGTTTTAACATTATTTTTCTTTAATTAAACTTGAATGAAAAGAGATTTGTATATTTATATTTTTACGAATACTAATAAAAACTATTTAATTCCTATCTTTTTCCAAAACAAACCGAATAAACTCTTCAACATTTAATTTTATGTTTTCTTTTTACGAAAGATTACTTTAATAATAATTTTAGATAAAAATTATATGTGCCTATATCAATATAGGTACATTACACCGCCCTACCTTTTGAGAGTAAAATGCATCATTTTTGACCATTTTATCTCTGACAATATTAAATCTTAATTTATTATTTATTTTTATTTTATTGACAAGTTATTTATTTGTTTAATTCGATCACTTTAATCAAATCCTTTATTTTATTCATTTATTTAATCCTATAATTGTTACTCTTAAATCATTCATTTGACCTACTTATTTAACTTGATTTTATTGATTTTTAACTGTTTATTTACAAGCATTTCTTCTTACGTAATATGTGCGTGGGGAAAAAATCTTTTATTCAATAATGCCTCCTTGTTACTATTATTATTTCTAAATTTCATTTAGTATTATTACCACCTGTCCGGTGGTTGTTTTTCTCTTTTCACTAACCTCAACGACCGGGCATTATATGTTCCTTTTTCCTCTATTCCCTGTGCTATCACAAACGCGTTATTACCATATTGCCGTTTGATGATATAAGGGCCGTCGTATATTGTCTGGAATTTCTTGTATATATGTTTTTTAGGATGACTCACCGGATGAACTCTCACCATGACCTCATCTCCCCTCCTGAATATAGCCTTAGGTCTTCCCTGCTTCTGCTGCTGTAGCCTGCCCATTTTTCTTAACCGGTTGAGTGCTTGCTTAGCATCTCTTCTCTGGTTGATTGGATTTATCCCCACTGGCAATTTAGTCTCAAACGGATACGGAATATTTCTTCCAAAATGCAGCCGAACAGGTTCGAATCCTGTAGACTCATTTCTTGACCAGTTTATCATGTTGATTATTCGTGATGATTCTTTCACCCATTTGCGATGATCATCCTGTATATAAACCCGAAATAGATGCCTCAACTTCCTCATAACCCGTTCACATGGATTAGACTGAGGGTTACAAATCGACATAAGTATATGTCTTATCCCACGTCTGTCCGTCCATTTCTTCCATTCGCTAGATATAAAGGGCGTTCCATGATCCGACAGAATTCTGTCTGGAATTCCTACAGTTTTAAAGTATTGTTGCTCCAAAACTCGAATAGTCTGTCTTGCGTTCGCTTGGGGTACTGGATATGCCGCTACCAGCTTTGAAAACACGTCATATGTTACCATGAGATACTTCATTTTATTTAATGGAGGCAGAGGTCCATAGAAGTCTATCGCTAGTAAGCTGTTCGGGCGTTGGGCATATATAGGTTGCAGCGGCCTGACTCCTGATGTGTTAGCAGGCTTGGTTGCTGAACATATGGTGCATCTACCAATCACATCTGTAATATTGGCATTCATTCCTGGCCAGTAAAACCAATGACTCAGCCATCCTTCCACTTTATTTGCCCCATAATGTCCGAAAGTGTTATGCACATATTTAATCATTGTTCTCTCATGGTGACCGGAAGAATAATGCGTGTTTTTTTTTCCCATAACACATGCTGTAAGAGTCCTCCCTTTAAACACCAGTGATTTCGGTCCCTCCAAAGCGGATTATTGGCTGTTTTCGTTACAGGCTGATTGCATAAATACTCTATTATTTGTTTGCAATCATTATCTTCCTCTTGCTGCTCCTTTAATCTGTGCAACTCGTCTTCTATCCCATTTCTTTTATATATTTTGGTGGCAGCTATATATGCTCTGTCGCAACTCAAGTGTTGTTTTTGAGCTACCGGATATCGGCTTAAAGTGTCTGCCACAATATTCTCTTTGCCATGACAGTAAGCCACTTTGTAATTAAATTCTTGCAGGAATAAGCTTCACCTTATTATCCTGCTATTATTCAAGAAGCTGTGATTAATAAATTCAAGGCTCTTATGGTCAGTGACTACTACCACTTCAGAGCCTACTAAATACTGCCTGAATTTCTTGAACGCCCACACAATAGCCAAGGCCTCCTTCTCGGTTACAGTGTAGTTCACTTCTGGTCCTCTTAGTAAATGGCTAATGAAACAAAGAACTCTGTGATGTCCCTTGTCCTGTATCTGAAATAGCGCAGCCCCTAATCCAAACCTGCTGCTGTCCATTTGTACAAAGAATGGTTTGTCAAAATCGGGATATGACAGCATAACTTTATTTAAAAATCCTGCCTTCACGCTCTGAAAACTGCGCTCATGCTGCTCATTCCACACCCACGATTTCCCTTTTCTTAATAACTGCAATAATGGCTCCATGTCAAGTGAAAAATTTCTATAAAATCGATTATAGAAATTACAGAGTCTGAGAAAAGATTTAATATGTTTTTTATTCCGGGGTGTGGAAAATTCCTGTATTGCTCGGATTTTTTCAGGATTAGGTAATATCCCTCTTTCTGTAATTATATGACCTAAAAACTTGACCTCATCAGTCATTATCTTACTCTTATTTAAATTAATTCGAATTCCCTTTCTCTCACACTCCCTCAGCAACATTTCTAAATGCGCAAAGTGCTCATCTATACTTTCCGATGCCACCACAATGTCGTCTACATACATTATAACTAAATTCTTAATATCATCTGACAATACTTGATCCAGACATTGTATAAGCCCTGCCCCACTATTTTTAGCCCGAAGGAAATCCGGTTAAAATTATATGCACGTCCGTTATATTTAAATGCCGTATATTTCCGATCCTCTGGATAAAGTTTGATTTGCCAGTAGCTGGCAGTTAAGTCGAATGTCGAAAATATTTTCTTATTTTGAAATTTCAATAACATTTTGCTCATACGCGGTGGAGCATTAGTATCAGCTATTATCTTATTTAACTGCCGTGCGTCCAAACATAATCGAATTGATCCATCTTTTTTTTTACAGTTACGATAGGGTTATTAAAAGGAGACGAACATTTAGATATAATCCCCCATCTAAGCATTTTGTCTATTTGTTCTTCTACTTCACGTCTATATTGATGAGGTATGGGATATGCACGGGCTTGATATGGTTGGTCTTTCATAAGCCTTATCCTGTTTTCATACCCTTGGATTACCCCCGGAACCTCGGAAAATACGCTTTCATATCTATTGAATAGTTTCTTCAGTTGGTCTCTTTGATTGTCATTTATGCATTTTGACTCATCCACCTTTTCCCCTATCTCTATTTCCATTACTATGCTTTGTGCATCACTCTGTCTATTTATCTCATCCTCTGGTGTTTTGTAAATGGAATTATTATGTTGTTTATTTCTGCCCGGCTCCGTTTATAATCCAATACACAGCCTGTTTTGTACATAAAATCCGAGCCTAATATAACCTCATGAATTAGTCCCTCCAAAATCAACAGAATGTGCATATATTCTCCCTCTGCCATGTGAAATTTCACCCATACCTGTTTGGATGCCAACTTCGCCTTCTTACCATTAGCCAACAAAACATATACTGTTTTTAAAGGCAATATTTTAATTTCCGGGTCAATGTCATTTATTTTATTAAACATTTCCTGTGACATTACTGATACCTGACTCCCTGAATCAAACAATGCACTAGTTGCAACCCCCCCTACCTTTATCTCTATCTTCGGACAGCTCTGAGGTGCCATCACAGGCATGCTTTCTTCTCCACTACATACCAGATTCACTACTTGCGTTCAATCAACTTCTGCATTTCCATCCTCATCTTAACCATCCACCATCCCCCTATTGTTGTCCAATGCAATTAGTATTTCGGCCATCTGCTTTACCATTTGCTTGCCAATCATCATTTGTTCCACCTTCTCAGGTAAACCACGCCTAACTATACGCATAATATGCTGCTCCGATAATTTGTATGCTGTGATTGATCTCAATTTTGCTATTTGTCTACGAAAAAATGTAATAAATAACTCCCCCGTCTTCCACCTGTCCTGCTCTACTTGAAACTTAACCTTTTCCTGCAGCTCCTCCCCCCAATAGTTTGCCAACAACGAACACTTGTATTCACCGAATGTTGTCGTTTTTACACGTAATGAATTCCACCAGAGTTGGGCTTCTCCTTGTATGTGACTGCAAGCTAAAGCAATTCTTGCTCCCTCGCTTAAACTATTCAAAGTGCAATAACGTTCCAAGCTCTCTAAGTGATCACTCGGATTCTCCCCTCTGTTCCCTGAGAATGCTTTTATCTTTAGCAGCTGATTTACTGCCTCCATTTTATGTATGTGCACCCATGTTTACCCATTCTCATGTTCTCTTTCCAATGCCTCTACTCTTTTTATTACTTCCTCCAGCTCTATATCTTTTCCCATTTTGACACCATGTATTTTATTTTTTTTCAAACTAGCGCTTACGTTAAACTAAATTTAAATACAACTTATTTATTTATTTTTCTTACTAATACGGAGACTCACGTTAACTCCAGCCTTTTGTCCTTTTCACTACCCGCTCTTAATGCTTTAACTTCGCCCATAACACCCTATTGACTCTGATTTGATAGCATAAATGTCAAAATCTCTTTTCATTTCGAAAAAAAAAGTTTTCGGTCAATTCTTTTTTAAAATTAAAACACTTTTACATACGTAATTTAACTTTTGTATAAAACAAAATTTTCAAACAAGAAACAAAGTATTTCTTTACTATTGTTTCTTAGGTTCAGCCCCAAGTTGGGTCTAGCCATTGAACCATATTCGAATATGTGTATTCGAAAAACCGGCCTCTTAGGCAGAGAAGAACATACTCGGAGAATGTGTATGCCCAAACGATAGCTATAAAGTATATAACTAACGTTACATTTCCAGGACATAACTTCTTCTCGACTGTTGAGTTCAACACCAAGTTCAAAGCACTTTTTTTTTGTTTGTGTATAAACACGGGCAACAGCTGCTTATTCTAAAAGAATAGACAATGCACTTTGAATAGTGGCAACTAACCCAATGCCTAAATCCACGACTAGCTCAGTTGTTTGTAATCACTAATAGATTATACTTAATTAGTGGTTAAAAGACTTGATAAAGAATTTGTTAAAAAGAATTTATAAAAAGAATTGTAAAAGAATTGATAAAAAGAATTGACCGACAAATAAAGTTTAATTTTAAAGATAATTTATTAACTAACATTTATTTACTAAATTTAAACATTTTATAATTCTAATAAAACACACGCATATTTTAAATTAACATTTCTAAATAGTCTAAATATTCCTATAGATTCAATAACAGAACACTCTAATTTCACTAATAAATATTGGTAGAATGATCATGCACATATTAACTAATGCACACACATAATAATGATAATAAAGGACTACATAGCATTTGAAATTTAATCACACACATATCAATAGTTCATTTATGTATGATATCGAGTTCATATAATTAGACTCTTGGAGGATTCGCACGAATTAATGAAATGCAATGGCTATTACTGTATAACGAAAATAAGCAAATGTTTTACCTAGGATTTTGAATGTTGACGTAGAATTTTGTTCTTTGGAGGCTGCTTTTGGTCAGGATATTTCCATTATAAATGCTTACCAGCCGGCTGGGACATTTCCTTGCTGAGTTTCCTGATTTTCACGATTATTGCTATTGGAGACAAATAGATACTGACGGAGATTTTCTAAGATGTTAAGCTGACATTATTTCACGGGCAGATCTGTTTTCTCAGACATCTGGACTGGAGGTGAACGTGCATTCCAAAATATTCTCAGCACTGCATTTTGTTTCTTAACTGACTCAATTAATTTCCGAACTGCACTCTCTCAATAACTTTGTGAACTGATTCACTGTCCGATAAAAAAGTCTATTTATACCTGCACCTTGTTGTCTTTCTAATATCTCTGGCAAAAATCTGTTATCAAATTCCAATGATAATCATTTGATAAACGTGTTTTGGAAAATTGCTTAATTAGTAATAGCCATGCAGAGATGTTTTATATTTTAATTAATAACCATTGCCGTGTTTTTTAATAATAATCTTCTTTAACTTTATAATAACATTTATTCTATTGTTGACAATCGCACATATATACGGTCATATATTTTTAATACAATTTACTATTTAGTTTTAACATTATTTTTCTTTAATTAAACTTGAATGAAAAGAGATTTGTATATTTATATTTTTACGAATACTAATAAAAACTATTTAATTCCTATCTTTTTCCAAAACAAACCGAATAAACTCTTCAACATTTAATTTTATGTTTTCTTTTTACGAAAGATTACTTTAATAATAATTTTAGATAAAAATTATATGTGCCTATATCAATATAGGTACAATATATATATATTGTAACCGGACAAACATACATCCCCTTTATTATCTTCATTGTAACAATTTCCTGATGAGCATGCTGCAGGAAGGGACTATCGATTGGCATTCCCCAATGCAGATATTAACCCCCCCCCTACAACAATATTTCCTGCTCATCAGAGGATGTAGCACCATAATGACTGGAAGCATCTGGACATTTCTGTGTTTGATTTTCCAAATGGTGCCACTAGAGTTCCATCTCACTACAACCTGACTTACTTAGGTCTAGTTATGCCAGACATAGCTCAGGAGGCATGAGATTCTCATGAACAAGTGCACTGAATGATGAGTGATGCAATAAAAAAATAATAGAATTGAACAATTGGATAGCTAAAGTTAATTTTAAGTAACAATAATTTTATTTAATAACAGGTTTAAATAAATATCCATCAAACAAAGTATTTCATTGACAGTCCCTTGTATCTCTTTGGCCTACTTCCAATAACATTTTAGATGACTTAGAATATGTAATTGTTGAGAGTATAATAAAGTTCTTCTCTCAACAGTTTTTTAATAGTTTACATCTTTAATCATTTAGTTACTTCACAGAGAGGAGTGTGATATATTGAGACAACAGAAATAATAATGAAGACAACTGGTAGCATTTAATTCAATGTTCCACTTAATTCAACAAATATTTATTTACAGTCCATTGTGTATCTTGGTATACATCCATTAGTAGGGCAATAAGAATTAAAGAATGCAAGTTTTTTAATAATTTACATTTTATGTCTAATTCAGAGTTCCAGTTAATTTTAAATTAGCTAAAGCATAATAAATATATTTCTGTTCATGGTTATCCAAATCCAGGTTTGAATCCATAATATAAGCACATGTAGCCTAGGTTCATTGGTTATCCATTTCAGGGTTGGAATCAGTCAATATAAGCACGTTTATATCCATTGGTTATTCAAGTAAAATATAAGTGTATGTATTTCCATATATCCATATATCAATTCATCTTGCAAATGCATTTATTTGGTATTCACATATTCTTATCCAGATTTGTCATTAATTCACATTTATATCCATTGGTTATTCAGGTAACCTATAAGTGTACGTATTTCCATCTGTCCAGATATCAATTCATCATGCAAATGCGTTTATTTGGTATTTCCGATTTCATAAGACATATATATATAACATATATGCGTCAACAACTCCAGGTATATCATCGTACATTTAATCATGACACATTGTTTTGGTATTCTTATTTCTCAACTCGTATATATAACATGTTTTAATTCTGTGTTTATATTACTTTTCTCAGAGTTTTCAAATAATAAATAAAATCTTTAATAGAAAATGATTTTCTTAATCTTTCAACTTATTTAAGTATGTGGTTCATTATACGCATATAATCATTAACTTTTATTGACATACTAATTCATATTTAAATGTTTGAATTTATTCATAATATAGTATAAATATACTAAATACATTCATGGTGATATTTTCTAATTTTATGTAAATTATAAATACATTATTATAATTTAATTAATTATAGTTATGCGTAATATTCTTATATAATCAATAGGCAGGTGAGCATTTGTAATTTTATTTGGTTACTCTAATATCTAGCATAAATATTGTTGCTTGGTCTGACAGAGATGTATGTTTCCAGATATAAGTTGATCAGCATTTTCATTAATAATTTATCAATAATAAATGTAGTTTCATATAGCTACATTTGTTCATAATTTTATTTAAGAAAGGCGTTTTGTCTTGTCTTTTACAAACACACATAGTATCGAATATTTTATAAAATCATTACCTTCATTTTTATCCAGTTATTTCCTTCATATCCATGATGTGACTGCGTTAAAAAGGGGGCATTGATTTCAGCTGAATGGCATTATTTACTTTCTATGATCTTTATCCAGGCAAATCTTGGAGAAACATAGCTTGGAATGAAGAGAGGAAGCTGTTGTCTCTTAGCCTTTCATCGTTATAATTTCCTTAATAATGTTTTCTTTTTCCATTATTAACAGTGGCTGTAAAGGTTATATTCCAAGGTGATGAAAATCAGAGTTAAGTAACACTTAAATAAGAATTTTAACTTTTTTATTCTTCACTTTTCTTACTATCTTTTTCAAAAAATCTTTCGAAAAAATCTTCTTTAAACATACACTTTAAACAATCTTTTTATTGAATTTCCCTCCTGAACTTCCAACTTAACTATTTATATTCTGACATGTGGATTGATTAAGCAGCTCAGCTCACTTTATTTTATTTGTCCCACAGCTCTCATTTAAGCACAAGTGCTTTTTTCTTTTTAAGGATTGGACAATCTACTTTTAGTGGGATAGATAATAGACAAGGAGGATTAATTCATATTTTCCAATTTATTAAAATTGCCTCAAGCTATTATCACACTTTATATGACAACATCATTCCAAAAATTAAAAATGTAATATTTTTAATAAATGCCAGCTTTAAATAAATATGAGTGATATATTTAAATCATAATCTAAAATTATGAAATCAATAATGAAGGTTTCACTTTATTTTTTTTTCTCAGTTATAGAAAATAATGATTTTCATGTAAAGTCATAAACTAAACATTTTGCTATATTTTTCTAGAAAAAATATAAGATCGACTTTTTTATACATTTGCCATTTTTCTAAGTTGGGAGGTGAAATAGCTCTTGGAATAAATATACACGTGAAACAGCATTCTTGTTTCAATATATATATATATATATATATATATATATATATACATACATACATAAATGCATAGATGGTAAACTGATTAAAGAATTATTTAAAGTTAAAAGTGATAAGCAAAAGTTAAAAATCTAAAAATAAAAGATTATTTTAAAGAAGGTAAAAAAATAATAAAAACTTTGAAATAACTGAAATACAGGCTTATTGTATACCTGCATCAATATATTTAATATATAGGGTATATGAGCACAAACTTTTACACAACCCACCACTCTCCACACTATCTCACAACACTGATATACTTGAACACATATGTGTCGAAAAGATAAATAATCTCCAATACACATATTTTATGCTAAACTAGCAATCATCAGTAATTTTTTTAAGTCATTTTTAAACTACAGTAGGATGGAAATGTATTTCTATTGAAATGTAATTGCAAACAGGCCCTTTGGGCATTTGACTGATTGTAAGTCAGATAAGAGAAATTATAATTACTAGTGATAACAAATATTGGTGTTTTCCACTCAAAAAGCAAACTAACCAATAAAGATGTGTATAGACAAACTGACCAGATAGAAAAATCATCACCAATAGGAACTGTGCTGAGCCTAGAGAGATTGATCCTAGAATTCAATGATAAGGAATTAGAAATCATATAAAAAGGAAAGGAGAAAAATATATAAAAAGAATTTTTGCTGATTAGATTATTTTTGCAGTTGTATTTGATTAAAAATGTTCTGTACCTCTATTGTGAACCTCCACGATGTAGGAATCACATGATAAACTTATTTCCCTTCAATTATGTCAATCAAGGTGACTTTCAGAGTGACAGTTCCCAAAAGTCATCAGATGTCAGATTTGCCTCCAATAAGAAAGAAAATCCAATCAGTAATGGACAAAGCCATAAACTGGGATGTGAAGTACACAAAGGACCATAGAGATTCAATGGCATTCAACAAACCTGCCACAGTCTGGAAAATTCCCCAAAATAAAAGCAAAGTATGAACTTTTAAATGAAATTTGAACTGTAAACTATTGAACTGTTTAATCTAAGAATATATGAACTTTCCATTTTAATAAGAATTAAACCTGAATGTTATTTATTCACTAATGAAAATCACTTATTTGACAATCAAACTAAATTCTAAATTATTAGTAAATATTTTATGTATAAAATGTTTGTCATTATCATTTACATTCTATTAAATTAAAATAAATAAATTTAAAGTTAGGTGTAGAAGCTAGTTTAAGTAGAATTAATTTCCAGTTAATTGTTTTGTGGTTGAATTGATGTTGGTGGATGAATTTATGGATAGTTTATGTCAATGCAATCTGAGGAGGCACCTTGAATTCTTATTCCCTTACGCCACATTAGTATACAGAGTATATCTTTTAATTAAATGCATGGCCTAAAAATGGTAGCCATTGCATTGTAAATGGTTATAGGGATATTTCCTATGCCATTGTTTTTTATGCTCTGGATGGCCACTATAAGTCAGCAAGGTTCAATCTCCCCCTGATATAGAGCATTTCTTTTCCAAATATATTCAGATGATTCCTTCACCAGACTAATGCACATTCCTGTAATAGATTAGTATCATTTTGTTTCTTTAATAATATCAGATTGCAGACATAAATTCCTGTAATCATAATTTTTGTTGCGCTAACATTCTCATTTTGCATTGATCACATCGGTATATCAGTAAACCAGCATTGGTTTGGAAGTGAACTTTTGGCCTCGAGTTAAAAGCTTTGAGTCTTTTAAATATGTTTTATGCAGTATATTTGTGCTTAACAACATATGAAAATAATATTAAAATATATAAAATTTCATCTATCTGTGCAATTTTAGATAAATATAAATTAAATTTATTCAATAGTAAATGTTAAAGATTTAAATCCTCAAGTTTGTTTAAATATTATATGTGCATAATAAATGTTTTGTCTCATTAATTCTGGGAGTGTCTTATTTTATTTTTATTAATTCTATTTTGAAATCAATGATTAAAAAAAATTTAAGTTGGAAATGTTATATTTTAAAGCTTAGCGTCTCCATGAACTAGTGACTAGAGCTAACCTCATCCATATGTATTGGCCATCTTTATGAATTTTTCTAGATTCAAATAGCCTACAAGTGTTCTGGTAACGTATATAATGGTAGAGAGAATGCTGACCATTATATATATATATATATATATATATATATATATATATATTTGTGGACTATGTGTATCTGATTGTTTCTATATATATATATATATATATATATATAGAAACAATCAGATACACATAGTCCACAAAACTAATCTTAAAAACCAAGCAGTGATCACAAACTTGCAGATCTGTTTGTAACATTGATATAAACATTACTATAAACATTACAAGATTGAACCTCATTATCTATGCCCCCTCCAGACAATTTCCACATGACTACTGCATCTGAGGTTAACATATATGCCCCTTTTCTTATATCTTGCTGAGGTCAGAAACTCTTAAAACTAAAAAAAATGCAAATTGTGGTAAACAAGACATAAATGTAAGAAGTAATGTATATATAGATTTATTAGTAACAATAAACAAAAACAAAATAGAATAAAGCAGAATAAAAGTTCATATGTCTAGGTTAAAACCTAAGATCTATTGTGTTTCTTACCAGTTAAAAAAAAAAAATTAACAAGTAAACAGCTTAATTATCACTAATTTGCACACAATATAGGGGCAATTGGCTTTATAGGTCTTAATAATCTTCAGGGTGGATATTCTATGATGGTTTAACTATTAATTAATAAATAATCAAGCAGGGTTAAGATAGTATTTACTTATGTACATTAAACTTATATTTAAAACAAGGAAAACTCTTTATATGTATTGCCACTCCCTGAAAGTCAGAGTAATCAATGGATGCCAGAAAGATTGTGCATAAAATCCCCATCTAGTGCCTATTCATCTAATATTCCAGAGTAGGTTCTGATTTGTGGCCTTCATCAGTGAAGAGCCTTGAATCTGAGAGCACTGCACTTAGATCTTAGGATCTAATGCAACCTTCCAGCAATCATCTTTTATCTCTACTTAACTACAAAACTATGAGATTTAAATTGAAAACACCATAATATTTTCAATCCAAGCTCATCAGCTTATATAGTCATACAGGTCTGAACTCAGTTCAGTACCTATACATTTTACACAAGACTTCTCGCATCCATTGATTACTGTGGCTTGCAGTGTTGGCAATACATATAGAGTTTTGCTTGTTTTAATAATAGTTATAAGAAAGCATAAGAAATGGTGATCATGTGATGTTTATTGGCTTAAACTTATATTTATTAATAAATGATTGCAATTAACTTAGAATTATGATTGATGACATGAATGTAACATCAGGCTTTAAAACTATATGAAAATATTGAAGATGGTGCTAGGTTGGTTATAAACAGCAGTTTATCTGATGATGAAAGAGAGATGGGATTTACTTGCCTTGGTGAGACCATATCCAAGAATTTTATTAGATCTGAGATCATATATGAAGCAGGAATGAGCAGTTGCTCCTGCAACCCAGTAATGAACTTATCGCTATCAAGCAGTAAATTAATCTGCATTGATAATAATATGAACAACAACAGTGAAGATTATCCAAGTTTGTAAATATGAAAGATATGTTTGCCTTGGCATGAACATATTTAGAAAATACTCAACCAATTCATTTCCATAAAGTAGGAATGTTCATCTGCTTCAACAACAAAATACAAATAATCAAAAATAGATTAATTAATCCAGCACCACAATTTAAATAAAGAAATAACAAAAAATCTTAATTATTAAAATCTGGAAATAATGATAATTAATAAATACAAAAACAAGCATGAGTAGCCAAAATATAAGTTTGCACAAGTGGTCGTGGATCACTGTACTTGACTAAATTAAGATCTAATCAGTTAATCCAATATAAATACTTAAAAACACAATAAAAGATTCATAATTCCTGCTTAATTGAAGGTCCATCCTAAACATCGTACTTGCACATATTAAGAAATATAACCAAATATAATATCTATATGGTAGCTGGAGAGATCTGTGATATATATATATATTGAAACAGTAAGATTCGTATTCGAATCTTAAGTTTCACCTTTTTCTGTCGTCTCTCACTGAGCAGTCTATCCCGCCCAAATTTAAACTTTTTGATATCGAATTGTGAGTGTAACAATATTAAAATGTATAAATATATGTAGAATTCAGCATAAACATGCACACATTTTGATCTCAAATTAAACGCAATAAATAGGGATAAAATAATATAATTTAGATTTCTTTTAGTTATATAATTTTGTATAATTTTAATCATTTATTTTGGATTATAAAGTTCGTATTTATTGCTTTGTTTAAATTTCGTTTAATAATAATTCTAAAAATATCTGATGTAATATTTAATTAAAAGTTAAAATAATCTTATGTTCCCTTTTTGTTTTTGAAATTTAAAAGCATCGGTCAGTGATAGATAATAGATTAATTAAAGAAAAATTCCCCAAAATGTAATTAGTAAACGTAAAATGTAAACAATAGAATGGCAGCTTTCTTTAATTAAAAACCAACAAAATGCATTGATTATCCTCAGGGCAGATTAAGTAGAACCTAAAAATATCTTAACAAAAATGTGAAAGATCAAGATAAAAAAAAAGGCCATCTTAGACTTGCTGGAGACATTCACTTAAACTTTAGCTTTGCTCTCGATCACTGAGAGTCTCCAAAATATATAAAAATAATTTGTTCCTGCCAAGGTATGACCGAGTAAAGCACCTAGATTATTCTCCATCGGGAGATGGCCTATCGGATGCTGAACTTTCCATTGCCTGTCATAAATTCACCATAAAGATCTGCTGCCTGAAATAAATGAAAAAGCTACTGCTGCTGTGAAGTTAAATGAAATATCTAAATACAAGAAAGACTTGCCAATCGTGAACTTTTTGCTGCTAAACTAATGGAATCAGAAAACTTCTTATAAAACAGGTACCTGTCTGTGTTCAAACTCTAGAGTACTCTAATAATCTGCTATAGCTCTTCTTCATACTACTTATCTAAATTATAAAATGTAAAAACGATCATTTGTATAACTAAAATTGAATAATTAATGTAATGTGTAAATGTATCTAATAATCTAGCTTACCTCACTCTATCTTTCTTGGGTGCGTATTTCTATAATCTACATTTCTATCTATAGTTATTATTTAATTATTGCATGCTCATAATTATTTCAATTTTCAAAGTTTAAATCTATGATCGCTTAAAACAATGAATGCGTGTCAAATTTTCATTAATATTTATTTTCTTTAATAACTTAACTTTCATATAAATCGACACACATTCAATGCTTCATTTATTGTAATGCAGGGGTCTACAACTTTGCAAATGGCTGGCATATTAGTTGTAATCATTCCCAGTTTAGATATGATTTGTATATATTAAATCATCATGAATAATTCCAGAAAATTATATTTCTTTGAGAGTCACCAACGTTTTTTAGTAAACGTTGATAAAGTAGAGCCAAATTAGAAATCTTTAAATCTTATCATAATCAATTATACAGTATACATGTGTTACGTTTTAGAGATGCGATGACCCATTCTGCCGTGAAATTTCCGGATTCTTCAGGGTTGAAATTAACCCCAGTCATCCTACACAAGCAGGCATAATGGGTGCTCCTGTAGGATTTGACAATGTCATGCAGCCAGCCGGCAAATTGCACCATGTACCGCTTGTCCCTGGTTATGCTTATGTGACACCTTACTTCGTCGGGCCAAGGCAGAGACCAGACTGATATTCTTATAAACCCATTCGCGGCATTGCAGTTTCGATATACTGCCATTCAATATTGCCTTTCTAAAGCGTACCACGTGTTCCTTTGCTTAATTTTATTATTCTATATATCACTCCGCCTCTGCATTATCTTTGTAATTCACTCTCAAATAAATGTTGGCCCTTAGTTATAAATAAGTATTTTAATTAAATAAATATATGTCTGCCGTTACTCTTATAACCCATACTTTAGACTCTTGCATTGCAAAGGTATAAATCCCTCCAGGCATGCATTAGAAATACTTACTCGAGAATTTTAGGTAGCTAGATTACACCTTCAAATAAGTGAATTCCTTTTGTAAACATTTCAGGATCGGAAATACTGCTACTGAAATCCTCAATATAAAATAATGTCTCAATAAATAAATGTATTCTTTAAAATATAATCATGTCGCAAATTCTGCTACTGAAGCTTTCAATCCCTAAATATTATTAGTAAATGTTTTATTAAAATGTATTAATAAATAATTTTAAACTATATATCTGCAGTTACGTTTCATTGATTCGATACCCATTCTATATAATATTTCCTCAATTATGTAAATATGAATGTTTAATTAATATTAGTTTGATTATTGGCTAACTCGAGAATAAAATCATGAATCTCTTGCATATCCCTGACCACCGTGCCTAAGGAAATATTTACTAATGTCGCATCAGATGCGATGTTTCGTGGATTGTATTGTGGAACCGATAAACTATGTTCGAACTCAGTACCACAGGTGGCTTCTCTACTCGATGGTGCTGCTGTTCTGTATGGTGGTCGAATTCGGCACTATGTTTACGAGTCACACGTTTTCTGACCGTTACATAGTTAAATTTTTTTTTAGCGTTTGGCGCTTTCCAACGTGGAGCATTTGATACAAAAAAAACCATATATACCCTGAGCAAAATATAACGCCATATAAATTTCTTTTAGCGTTCGTTACTCGAGTTAGCTAATTATTCTATATATATACGATTTTGTTTTGATAAAAATAATGAAAAAAATAAATTGAGTGAAATAATGTGTGTCGAGTGAATGAAAGGACAGCAGGCATAATAACAAATTTAAGGAAAGCAGGGATGTGTGTGTAATTTAAGAAGGAACAGAAATACTCGGATCTAATGAAATATTTTGCTTTATATATATATGTCAGGAAAAAAAAAGTAATCAGTCGTTAAATGAGAAAGCAAGTAGCATTGAATTTTTTTTATTAAAACACCGTTATATATATAGCATAGACAGCAGAAGCTTATTACACGCGTAACCAGTAGTTCGCTATAATATATATGTTAAATATGTTAAACTCAGCAATATAGAGACAAGGCAATGTAGAGTAGGTGAGGGCAGCGAAAGAGTGTTATAGAGCCAGTATACTGGTGGAGAGTAGTCAAATGCTAGTAGTATAAAATAAATAAATAATATTAAGAAAAATGGGAGCAGAAAATGATAGAAAAGCATCAATGAACTTCAGTCTAAGGTTACTTGAAATATTTAGAGAGAGTAAAGAAGAATGGAGGAAAATACATGAGGAAGCGAGAAAAAAATACGAAGAACCCAAAACAAGTCAGGAGGAGGAGGAGATAAGAGTTAGAGAGCATCAGAAAATTGATAGGAATATGTTGATATATCTTGAAATGATCAACGAACATTATGGAATATCCCCAGTTAATAAAAAGGAAGAAGAAATTAAAGAGATGGAAAAGGAAAGGGAATTAGAAATACTTGACAAACCCATGATAGTAGATGAGCAAATAGACGTTATTCCAATAGATGAAGGCCCACAAGAACCGTTGAATGAAAGCAGTAAAAAGGAGACAAGCATAGACGGGGACAAAAGAATAGGACCAAAAGTCATGAAAGAAAACATGAAAACGGACAGTGGATACCAAAGCCACTTAACAAAGATGGTCCACGTTAAAATATTTAGAGTGGAAATAAGGGAAAAACCTCAAACCTACCTAGAGAGCTCACAGAAGTTCTTAAAATTTCATAAGAAAGGGCCAGATGTGCAGATGGCTATAGCTAGTTACCATCTGCAGGGATCTGCCAAAAACTGGTGGAATGTGGGGAAGTAGAAATTTAGAACAATCCAGCGTAGCGTGCTGCTAACCATCAGACCATTAATGACAGGCATTCAAATACAAGATATAGGAGAAATGGTTGAATTTCTTACTGTGGATTTGAACCATTGGGCCAAAGAACCACCCGATAAAAGGCAACGATTAGAAAACCCAAGGTCGCAGTCATCGATGATGAGAGATCGGTATTATCCACCTGACCCGGGATTGCAAAAATATTAGACTATTAAAACGGATTAAACGTATATGAAAATAATAAAATGAACTTGATATAATGAACTTGGTTGAATGGATTGTACTTTAGTCAAATAGGGTTTTAGATAGAAATTTATTATATATATATATATATATATTATTGTTTTAATTACTATTACTATTTAAATTTTTTTTTTATATTATACTAACTAATCCTATTCTAAGAATTTTGTTTATATACATATATTCAGTCTAACTAATTATTACTATGATTTTAACCAGACACGGCCAAATTAGGCCATTTTAATTAAACTATAAATTCTAGATCCGGGTATATAAATTGTTCATTGCTTCATGTAATCTCTGCTTTCTATATTTCAATATATCTGTAAAAAAAATAATAATAATAATAATTTTTTCGTATTTAAATTATGTAATGTAAAATTTTTTTTCTTTCTTGCCTCCTTTGTCCTTCCTTAATTGTTCATGGGAAGTACGGGGAAATGAAACAGTAAGATTCGTATTCGAATCTTAAGTTTCACCTTTTTCTGTCGTCTCTCACTGACCGGTCTATCCCTCCCAAATTTAAACTTTTTGATATCGAATTGTGTGTGTAACAATATTAAAAATGTATAAATATATGTAGAATTCAGCATAAACACGCACACATTTTGATCTCAAATTAAACGCAATAAATAGGGATAAAATAATATAATTTAGATTTCTTTTAGTTATATAATTTTGTATAATTTTAATCATTTATTTTGGATTATAAAGTTCGTATTTATTGCTTTGTTTAAATTTCATTTAATAATAATTCTAAAAATATCTGATGTAATATTTAATTAAAAGTTAAAATAATCTTATGTTCCCTTTTTGTTTTTGAAATTTAAAAGCATCGGTCAGTGATAGATAATAGATTAATTAAAGAAAAATTCCCCAAAATGTAATTAGTAAATGTAAAATGTAAACAATAGAACGGCAGCTTTCTTTAATTAAAAACCAACAAAATGCATTGATTATCCTCAGGGCAGATTAAGTAGAACCTAAAAATATCTTAACAAAAATGTGAAAGATCAAGATAAAAAAGAGAGGCCATCTTAGACTTGCTGGAGACATTCACTTAAACTTTAGCTTTGCTCTCGATCACTGAGAGTCTCCAAAATATATAAAAATACTTTGTTCCTGCCAAGGTATGACCGAGTAAAGCACCTAGATTATTCTCCATCGGGAGATGGCCTATCGGATGCTGAACTTTCCATTGCCCATCATAAATTCACCATGAAAATCTGCTGCCTGAAATAAATGAAAAAGCTACTGCTGCTGTGAAGTTAAATGAAATATCTAAATACAAGAAAGACTTGCCAATCGTGAACTTTTTGCTGCTAAACTAATGGAATCAGAAAACTTCTTATAAAACAGGTACCTGTCTGTGTTCAAACTCTAGAGTACTCTAATAATCTGCTATAGCTCTTCTTCATACTACTTATCTAAATTATAAAATGTAAAAATGATCATTTGTAAAACTAAAATTGAATAATTAATGTAATGTGTAAATATATCTAATATTCTAGCTTACCTCACTCTATCTTTTTTGGGTGCGTATTTCTATAATCTACATTTCTATCTATAGTTATTATTTAATTATTTCATGCTCATAATTATTTCAATTTTCAAAGTTTAAATCTATGATCACTTAAAACAATGAATGCGTGTCAAATTTTCATTAATATTTACTTTCTTTAATAACTTAATTTTCATATAAATCGACACGCATTCAATGCTTCATTTATTGTAATGCAGGGGTCTACAACTTCGCAAATGGCTGGCATATTAGTTGTAATCATTTCCAGTTTAGATATGTTTTGTATATATTAAATCATCATGAATAATTCCAGAAAATTACATTTCTTTGAGAGTCACCAACGTTCTTTAGTAAACGTTGATAATGTAGAGCCGAATTAGAAATCTTTAAATCTCATCATAATCGATTATACAGTATACATGTGTTACATTTTAGAGACGCGATGACCCATTCCGCCGTGAAATTTCCGGATTCTTCAGGGTTGAAATTAACCCCAGTCGTCCTACACAAGTGGGCATAATGGGTGCTCCCGTAGGATTTGACAATATCATGCAGCCAGCCGGAAAATTGTGCCACATACCGCTTGTCCCTGGTTATGCTTATGTGACACCTTACTTCATCGGGCTGAGGCAGAGACCAGTCTGATATTCTTATAAACCCATTCACGACATTGCAGTTTCGATATACTGCCATTCCATATCGCCTTTCTAAAGCGTACCACGTGTTCCTTTGCTTAATTTTATTATTCTATATATCACTCCGCCTCTGCATTATCTTCGTAATTCACTCTCAAATAAATGTTGGCCCTTAGTTATAAATAAGTATTTTAATTAAATAAATATATGTCTGCCATTACTCTTATAACCCATACTTTAGACTCTTGCATTGCAAAGGTATAAATCCCTCCAGGCATGCATTAGAAATACTTACTCGAGAATTTTAGGTAGCTAGATTACGCCTTCAAATAAGTGAATTCCTTTTGTAAACATTTCAGTATCGGAAATACCGCTACTGAGTCCTCAAGATAAAATAATGTCTAAACATAATGTCTAAACAAATAAATGTATTCCTTTTGTAAACATTTCAGTATCGGAAATACCGCTACTGAAATCCTCAATATAAAATAATGTCTCAATAAATAAATGTATTCTTTAAAATATAATCATATCGCAAATTCCTCTACTGAAGCTTTGACTCCCTAAATATTATTAGTAAATGTTTTATTAAAATGTATTAATAAATAATTTTAAACTATATGTCTGCAGTTACGTTTCATTTATTCGATACCCATTCTATATAATATTTCCTCAATTATGTAAATCTGAATGTTTAATTAATATTAGTTTGATTATTGGCTAACTCGAGAATAAAATCATGAATCTCTTGCATATCCCTGACCACCGTGCCTAAGGAAATATTTACTAATGTCGCATCAGATGCGTTGTATCGTGGATTGTATTGTGGAACCGATAAACTATGTTCGAAATCAGTACCACAGGTGGCTTCACTACTCGATGGTGCTGCTGTTCTGTATGGTGGTCAAATTCTGCACTATGTTTACGAGTCACATGTTTTCTGACCATTACAATATATATATATAAAATGACATATTTATTTGAAATTGACTTTAACTTATCAAGACTAATATAAATTAAATGACATATATTTGTGCCTTTGAAAAAAATATAAATTAATCTTATGTTTAATATGGTTTTGAAACTAGTTCAACTTATTTTTATATTTGTTACAAGCCTAATTGAAATGCTTGACTGATTATATTTTAGAAAAACAAAACCTTTGAGCCAGTTGAGGAAGGGGATTGTATTGTATCTACACTTTTGATTAATTAGCCTTTTTTAGATAGATGATTCTAGAAATTTAAGAAATGAAAAATATTTTTACAAAAGAGTGTGTCATTACCTTGTTACTCAGTACCTAAATCTATCACACATGTATGACTTAAGCATATAGCAATGTATAATATTTAAGTAAAATGTAATATTATATATATATATATATATATATATATATATATATAATATATATATTATAAATATTATAAAACACAAAACAATAATTCATGTAAAAGGAGAACTCAAATGTATATGAATTGTCTAACTGATTTTTCAGAATTGCCGAGATCTGATGGTGAAAGTTTAATATTTCTGTGATTACTTTAGCAAAAGATTTTATAAAGCATATCAAGTTTAAAGGACAGCATGGAGATATAATGAAGCATAGCTTTCATGGCTCTTTTATCAGATATTAGTAGTTAATGTTATTATAGAGTAAAGCTGGTTCTTTGGAAAATCATATGATCGAAGATGGCATAATTGATTGAAGTAACATCATATTTCTTGAATGAAAGCATAAATGGTCAGTGGGCTGAATTTATTTATGATGGCAGGACATTACAATGCAGGTACACTGGTCAGCAAACTTCAAATAGGTAGCCATTCATAGACAATATCAGGAATCCAAATTTACACACTCCCCTGAGATGGTGAAAGAATGGACACAAGCTTCTACTCACAGGATTACATATTTCAAGGCTTTTAATGGCCAAATGATGGGAGAGCTTATTAAAACTTGCTGAATGGAAAACTTGTTGACAAGCTTGAAGAATTTTTTTATAAAATACTCTGTTTTCACATTTACATCAGCATTTATACTATTTTTCAGCAAAAGGCATCTGGATTAGTTTTAATTTAAAATATTTCTGCTGATAATTTTGATCACTTGAACTAACATTTAATCATTTAAATTTTTTTTAATTAGTAAAATTTTCCAAATTCTAAATATCTTTGTCTACTTGTATTCCTTAAAGTAATTAAGCATTAATCAACACTTTTTTATAAGCATTAATCAATACTTTTTGGTGCTGATATAGTATGTGCTCGGTGGCCATTTTGAATTTGGAAACACTTAAAAACACGGCTGGCACATGCAAGCAATAAATGTCATCAACTAGAAACACTCATTTCCCAAAAAATTAAAATGCCTGAGGCACTATAATTAAAAAAGGTGTTGGGAAGGGACTACACTTAAAAAAATGGTGGAAAACATCAGATTAAATAGCCTAAGGTGATACTATCAAAAAAAGTATGGGAAAAGAAAAAGAGATGAACATTGAAAGTTAAAAAATACTTTAAAATAAACCAAAAACACTAATTTATATATATATAATCATAATCAAACATTGCAATATTTACAAAAAACTTTTAAAATATAGAGATCTCTAGAAAAATAATAAATGCTATTTTAAAAATCTCAGTCCAGTCTATCAACGCTATATATGAAAAAGAGGTGAACATTGAAAATTAAAAAATACTTTAAAATAAACCAAAAATGCTAATTTATATATATATAGTCATAATCAAACATTGTAATAGTAAATCTTAAACGATTAACTCTATGTTAAGGCATTTTAAAAAAAAATCGTAAATGATATTTACAAAAACCCGTTAAAATATAGCGATCACTAGAAAAATAATAAATGCTATTTTAAAAATCTCAGTCCGGTCTATCAATGCTATATACTAAATCAGTATTATAATTGTAAAAAACAATATTTAAAAACTATAATGCTATAAATCAAACATTGAGTTGTAATGTCACATTAAATAGCCAAAGGTTATATTATGGAAAAAAAAGTGCGGGAAAAGAAAAAGAGGTGAACATTGAAAATTAAAAAATACTTTAAAATAAACCAAAAATGCTAATTTATATATATATAGTCATAATCAAACATTGCAATAGTAAATCTTAAACGATTAACCCTATGTTAAGGCATTTTTAAAAAAATCGTAAATGATATTTACAAAAACCCGTTAAAATATAGCGATCACTAGAAAAATAATAAATGCTATTTTAAAAATCTCAGTCCGGTCTATCAACACTATATACTAAATCAGTATTATAATTTTAAAAAACAATATTTAAAAACTACTTTAAAATAAACCAAAAACGCTAATATATATAGTGATGATAATCAAATTAACATGTGTTAAGACATTTTTTAAAAAAAGGCATAAAACCTAAATATATATACATAGCGATAATTAGAAAAAAATGTTAAATGCTTCTATCAAAAGATTACACCAGTCTTTCAACAGTATATACTAAATTTCAAAAATCAGTATTATAATTTTAAAAAATTATATTTAAAAAGTATATTGCTAAATGTGAAATGGCGGGAACATCACTTTCAACAAATAAAAAACCTAATTAACTTATTTTTAAAAATATAATATTTTACATTTGGTTTTGGAGTTATAATAGTAAATCACAAATCTGAACAATAGACATATTAATGCATATTACAGTTAGCAGTTGTTTAAGTAATTTTTACCAATATTTTAAGAATTTTAAAAAAATTACCAACTTCCTGTATCGGATGGATGGTCATCTGCTCAGGCTAAATTTGGTTCTTCCTAGATCTCTTCATTACTGCAACACCACAAGCCATCAACAAATTATACTTTTAAGATTTAGGTTTATTACTTTAAAGAAGATGCCAGTAAAATTAATTTATTCAGGAAATATCACAGCTTGATATGGTCTCTTTCAAATTTATTTTTAAAACTGTCTACTTGGGTCTCACACAAATTAAACCAGGTATGTGTGATGTAAGATAATTTCTAAGAATGATGATTAGGGATTGCCTTTTGTCTTACTAAGATAAAAGAGCTAAGTTAAGAAGTTTAATAATAGAAAGCAAAACTTTCAAATTTTAAAAACAGCTGTAAACAAACTAATGGACTTTTATGCCTCAAGCCTAATAGTAAGCCAATGCAATAGAGGGATAAAAATTATTATAAATATATTTATAATAAATTAATGATTTAAAAATATAATCGCACTGTAATAAATTACAAGTCATAATTTCTACTCGTGTATATATATATGTGTGTGTGTGTGCCAATACATGTATTAGTTTTAAGATTTAAGTTTTAACACTTTAAAGAAGATGCAAGTAAAATTAATTGGTAATTTATTCCGAAAATATTGCTTTTCATTAATATTTAAAAAATAAAAAAAATAAAGACCAAAGATTTTGTATCAAAACTCATCTTTTATACCCATTTTCAGTTTTTTTATTTTTTTTAAATATTAATGAAAAGCAGGCCAATTATGTTTTTGTTTTTGCAATATTTTCAGAATAAATCACCAATTAATTTTACTTGCATCTTCTTTAAAGTGTTAAAACTTAAATCTTAAAACTAACACATGTATCGGCATATATATATATAGGAGTAGAAATTATAACTTGTAATTTATTACAGTGCGATTATATTTTTAAATCATTAATTTATTATAAATATATTTATAATAAATTTTATCCCTCTATTGCATTGGCTTACTATTAGGCTTGAGGCATAAAAGTCCATTAGTTTGTTTACAGCTGTTTTTAAAATTTGACAGTTTTGCTTTCTATTATTAAACTTCTTAACTTAGTCCTTTTATCTTAGTAAGACAAAAGGCAATCCCTAATCATCATTCTTAGAAATTATCTTATGTCACACATACCTGGTTTAATTTGTGGGAGACACAAGTAGACAGTTTTAAAAATAAATTTGAAAGAGACCATATCAAGCTGTGATATTTCCTGAATAAATTAATTTTACTGGCATCTTCTTTAAAGTAATAAACCTAAATCTTAAAAGTATAATTTGTTGATGCCTTGTGGTGTTGCAGTAATGAAGAGATCTAGGAAGAACCAAATTTAGCCTGAGCGGACGACCATCCATCCGATACAGGAAGTTGGTAATTTTTTTAAAATTCTTAAAATATTGGTAAAAAATTACTTAAATAAATGCTAACTGTAATATGCATTAATATGTCTATTATTCAGATTTGTGATTTACTATTATAACTCCAAAGCCAAATGTAAAATATTATATTTTTAAAAATAAGTTAATTAGGTTTTTTATTTGTTGAAAGTGATGTTCCCGCCATTTCACATTTAGCAATATACTTTTTAAATATATTTTTTTTAAATTATAATACTGATTTTTGAGATTTAGTATATACTATTGAAAGACCGGAGTAATCTTTTGATAGAAGCATTTAACATTTTTTCTAATTATAGCTATGTATATATATTTAGGTTTTATGCCTTTTTTTAAAAAATGCGTTAACACATGTTAATTTGATTATTATCACTATATATATTAGCGTTTTTGGTTTATTTTAAAGTACTTTTTAAATATTGTTTTTTAAAATTATAATACTGATTTAGTATATAGTGTTGATAGACCGGACTGAGATTTTTAAAATAGCATTTATTATTTTTCTAGTGATCGCTATATTTTAACGGGTTTTTGTAAATATCATTTACGATTTTTTTTTAAATGCCTTAACATAGGGTTAATCGTTTAAGATTTACTATTGCAATGTTTGATTATGACTATATATATATAAATTAGCATTTTTGGTTTATTTTAAAGTATTTTTTAATTTTCAATGTTCACCTCTTTTTCTTTTCCCGCACTTTTTTTCCATAGTATAACCTTTGGCTATTTAATGTGACGTTACAACTCAATGTTTGATTTATAGCATTATAGTTTTTAAATATTGTTTTTTACAATTATAATACTGATTTAGTATATAGCGTTGATAGACCGGACTGAGATTTTTAAAATAGCATTTATTATTTTTCTAGTGATCGCTATATTTTAACGGGTTTTTGTAAATATCATTTACGATTTTTTTTTAAAATGCCTTAACATAGGGTTATTTGTTTAAGATTTACTATTGCAATGTTTGATTATGACTATATATATATAAATTAGCATTTTTGGTTTATTTTAAAGTATTTTTTAATTTTCAATGTTCACCGCTTTTTCTTTTCCCCCCGCACTTTTTTTTTATAGTATCACCTTAGGCTATTTAATGTGATGTTTTCCCACCATTTTTTTAAGTGTAGTCCCTTCTCAGCATCTTTTTTAATTATAGTGCCTCAGGCATTTTATTTTTTTGGAAAATGAGTGTTTCTAGTCGATGACATTTATCGCTTTCTGTGCCAGCAGTGTTTTGGGGTGTTTCAAAATTCAAAATGGCCTCCGAGCACATACTATCATAAGGTCAAATATTGTAAACATCATTCTTTAAATAGATAATACCAAGACAATTCACTTTTTCATTAATCAGTTTTAATAAGAAAACTACCAGTACTTTGTAATTAACCTGATTTCACAAATTTTATTAAAATCTAATGTTTTTTTTAACCAGAATGTTCTATAATCTGTTATACATTTGAACATTACTAATTATTTTTTTTATCCTTTAAGGAATTTTCTAGATTTTATGGAAAGGAAAAATTCACACAGATGAAAAACTTAAAAAAAAATTACTTAAATGTAAAAGATAAAAGCAAGTTAAAATAAATATCTAAAAATAAAAATTTGCATTTTTGTTTAAAAATAATGAAAAATAAAAATATTAATTAGTTTCAATTTAAAAGGCATGTTTAAATCTTAAAATGGAAATGACTGTTCTGTTAAAATATATTTGAATGTAAAGCAAATTAGCCCTTGGGGCACTTAAATAATTGAAAGGTCAGATAACAGATAAAAATTAAAGATTGTGTTTCCTGCTCTGAAACAGACTAACCAATGCAAGCACCAACAAGTGCATGAGCCAGAAAAGAAAACAACAGGACCAAATAACAAATAGCAAATAATGTCATGTGCAATTGATCTGGAGAATTAATAATAAGAGAGGCCAGAAATTATAAAAAATGAAATAATTGAATTGATTTGACTATTAAGCTATGAATTACAGCTACAGCACAGACTCCATGATGTAGAAGTCTCACAAGAGATTTAGTTTTTTTCATTTGTGCCAGCTGAGGCAGTCTTCCCAGCCATGGTTCCAGAAATTACGGTTTGTAGCAGTTGCGTTTCCAAAGAAAATATTAGGAAATAATATGATCAGCAAGAAATTCCATAAACTGGATAAAATCTGGAGGAGTCATCAAGACTGAATGGAAAGTATGAATTTTTGTCAATTGAACTGTTTAAATATATATCTTCAATAAGTGTTTAATTCATAAGAAAATAAAACTAATAAGTGAACTCTTATCTGACCAGCAATAGGACTCTAAATCAGTTAATAATCTTTTATTTATGTATTAAGTTTCCTAATCAATCATTTTCATTTTCTTTTTTATTTTCTTTTTATTTTTTGTTTTGTTTGTTAACTAAATTATTAAATTTAAAGTTGGGTGTAGATGGCTGCACATATTTGTTAAGCTTGGGGTAGGTCATATGGAATTAATTTCAGACCATTTGTTTCATAGTTGAGTCGATGTTGGTGGAGGAATTATAGGGGTTTATATCAATGTAATATAAAGCATGTTAGCATACAGGACACTGATCCCAAATGAATGCATGGCTTAGCATTGTAGCTATGCCATTGCAATGGACATGGATGTACTTCCCATGCCAATGTTCTCCTTTCATCCTATGGATTGGGATTATAAATTATCAAGAACCGTTTTCCCTCCATATGGACAATTTCATTTTCATCAAACAGATGCACATTACTGTACTGGATAAAGATCATTCTTTTTAAATAATATGCTTCAACCACACATTCCTGTCAGCATGGATTTATGCGAACATCTTCATGTTGCATTGGTTACATCTGTATATCAGGAAGCTGGCATTGGTTTGTCTGCAAACTTTAGCCTGAGGTTAAATGAAATGAAAATCATTTAAGTGTATAGTCTATATAGACTATCTATGCTCAACATTTTAAAATATTAAATTATATAAACTGTCCATCTGTGCAAACTTACTAAGATAACAGAACTTAAGTTTAATAATAATAATAATAATAATAATAATAATAATAATAATAATAATAATAATAATAATAATAATAATAATAATAATAATAATAATAATAATAATAATAATAATAATAATAATAATAATAATAATAATAATAATAATAATAATAATAATAATAATAATAATAATAATAATAATAATAATAATAATAATAATAATAATAATAAAATAATAATAATAATAATAATAATAATAATAATAATAATAATAATAATAATAATAATAATAATAATAATAATAATAATAATAATAATAATAATAATAATAATAATAATAATAATAATAATAATAATAAAATCTAAAGCAATGTTAAATTAATTCCTCAATTTTTTTTTCATATATGTGCATAAATAAATGTTTGTGTTATTATTAATGGCAGTGGCTTATTTTTTATATACATTGATATAAATTAAGGAATTTAGATTTTAAATCTCAGCTTCCACTTGAGCTAGTGACAAAGTTAATGGTCAATAAAAAAATTAGATCTTATCAATACATATCTGCCTACTACACAAATTTTCTAGGTTCAAATAGCCTAGTGGCACTCTATATGGCAGATAGAGTAAGAGTCTCTTGCCCAACCATTATAATATATTGTAACGATTCGGAGAAGGCTACTTAACATAATCTGCACTACAGGGCACCATCTAGGCATTTGAACCTAGAAAAATTTATAAAGTAGGCAGATACATACATCAAAAAAAAAAAATTTTTTTTATTTTGATTCCGGTCGTTAGCCCATGTCCCTAGCTTAGTGGAATAGCAGAGATTTAATAATATAATGTCTTATCTAATTATATTTCAATATTAAAAAGATAAATAAAATAAGCCACTGCCAGTAATTAACATACAAACATTTATTTATGCACATATATATAATATTTAAAATTATTTTAGAATCAGTTTACATTTTTTACTTTAACTTAAATTTTTAACTTTACTTTAGATTTTAATTTACATTTTAATTGTTATACTATTATAAGTTTGCATTTTAATTAAGTTCGCACAGATAAATTTATGAAAGCTTGTTTTATAATGTTGAGTATAGATCGGTTACATAGATTTCATGATCAAAAATATTTCAAAATAAACATAAATGATCAAAATACAAAATTATTGATACCGTCAATTGCATAGGGAATACAAGAAACCCGAGGGTGTTCATCATAAGACACCACAGTGACACAATAACTTAAAAGATATCCGAATAAATACATTTTAGATACTCACCGTAAGGTATCATTATTTATCGAATATCTATATAATTTGATCAAATATGAAAACCAAAATCATAATCTACCAGTAACGAACCCATGCAAGCGTCTATACCCAACTTAAATTTAATGCATTTTTATTTAGTGTCGAGTATGAATAGACTACATAGATTTGCATTTGAAAATAAAACATTCTATCCCTATTTAACCTTAGGCTAAAAATTCGCAGCCAAACTGGTGTCAATTCATCTGATATATCGATGCATTCAATGTAATACGAAATACGGCAGCACCAAAAAGTTAAGAGAAGAAATTGCCTCTCATCAGATAGGAATATTACATCTATCTTCGAAGAAGAGCAATAAAAAAAGAACTCCATAGAAAAGAACTGCGTTCTGCATCTTATAATTCCTTCCATAGGCAAAATGGGAGAGTGCGGCGTATGAAGCAATTCTGCCTGTAGCGAATCTGTACTACATCTACCAATTACACCAATATATCCAATCCATTGACCCAATCTAACTATGAAACAAATAACCTAAGATTACCCTCCCCTAATATAGGTTTACAAATCTATATAGCCATTCACACCCAACTTATGTTTAACATTTATATAGTTTAGTCTAACGAAAAACAAAAATCACAATAAAAACTTAAAAGAACAAAAAAAAAATGGAAATGATTTTAAATATATATAAAAGAAGAAATACATCAAATAACATTATTAATAAATTAAGTTGGTCAGATAGGATAATATTGCAATCATTTAAATATGTAAAGTTTTAATTTAATGTTCATTATTTATAAAGTTCTTACGGTTTAAAACAGTTCATCTTTATCCGTTGCTTGCCATGAACATGAATTCCCATGCTGTCCTAAGATTGGTATTCTGTTGGCCGATTTATTTATCCATCTGGAGGTTTTTGCTTTAACTGGTCCTCAATGTAGAAAAACAATAGTTCATTTCTCTTTCTTTCTTAGCAAAACTGAAGGGATTGAAGAGTGTGTCTTTTCAATCCCTTCTCCTTCACTTCCGCACTAACACATATCTGTCCTCTCTCAATAATCCTTAATAATTTTCAAACTTGTCCTTTTATATTAATTTGAAGGATTGAATTTACATTGCGTCATCGATGAGATGGTCTTTTCGTTGAGATCCGATTCCATTGTTTTTCTCTCCTATCTGATCGATGTTTTTACATTTAAATGCCCAAGGCTAGTTTACATTTCTAATTAAAACAATCATTTCCATTTCTGATTAATTAATGTGTTTTCAAACTTAAAGATATATTTTTATCTTTAAATCTCTACTGAAAATTTAGTTTTAAAACACTTTTTCTTTAATAAAGTTTTCGTTTAATAATTTTTTTTTTTTATCTGTGCGATTTATATATACGAGTTTAAGATGATATTTAATTTCAATTTTTAATTCTTAAAGAAAATTTTTAAATGCAAACTTTTTATTTTAATTTCATGTTTCATAATAAAAACACAATGTAATGTCATCTGTGCTCGTTACAATATATATAGCTTTGATGTACATATATAAATTGTACCGGTTGCTTAGGTCTGTTCATATAACAAGCTCTAGCATCTAGATAAAAGTACCTCGAGTCCAATCATGCACAAGATATGTAAGTCAGAAACACTCATGAACTCTGCACTATTTGCCTATTTTCCAGATCTACCAACTTATGAGCAACAATCCTGATGATTTTCCAGATCTACCAATTTGTGAGCAACAATCCTGATGATACCGATCTAATGTATCTCTCTTCACTGGCATCGCAAAGTGGAGACACAAAAAGATTAATTTGAAATTATATAATGGAATATTTTAGTATAAAATATAAGTTTGACATCTTTAAAGGTCATGACCTTTCACATTAAATATATAGAGTATTAGCGGGAGATCATCTAGTCAGGGCGAGAATAATTTAATAACTAAAATATTAATATTTTAAATAAAAGAAACAATGATTCTGCAAGTTTATGATATATATACGATTTATTAATTTAAAGAAGAATGCATAAATACTTGGTTTATTATTTCATTGATCATCATTGATCTTTTGACATACATATAATTTGATTGACATTTACATGGTAACAGGTAAATCACATGAAATATGTTTATAGCTTAGAAAATGACAGATTTGATTACTTTATTTGATTGCAGATAGTTCATATGCCAATAATTAATAAATACATTGACGAACCTAGTTGATTTAGTGCTGTGAGTAAATATCTGAGATATGCCAATCCACCACTAGAAAGAACAAAATATAGCACTTGACCGAATATTTAGAATGATTAATTTTATGACACAAATACATTTTTACTAGAATAAATAACTACCATCAGTTTATACTGAGTGAGAAACACATGTGGGATAGTTTGTTAACATATATATATATATATAATTGCATTGCAAAAGGATGCGTTTATGAAACTATTAATAAACATAATAAATAGATCTGTTTAGTAGAATCATAATAATATGATTTATGAACATTCATAGGTTTGATTTATGGCAAGAACATTAAGAGAGCAATGTATGCATGATGGTAGAATTAGATGATCCAATCTCAGATCTGAAAAAGATGCTTCCAAATTTAAAGATGAAGAATGGTGACCGAATTCTTGCTGCTACTTTGGCAGGTTCAGTTCACACAATGAAGGTGTTAGCTATTAATTACAATAGGCTGGATCTTTCCAGAATGACCCTATGTCAATAGCTCATACGATGAATAATTCCCATGGAGGGGTTGCCAGCCATGTTCTTGGACTTGGAATGAATATATGGGATCCAGATTACCAGAAATCCTGGGGAACGAAGCATGGAGACACACATATGTGTATTTAAACATGGAGACCTGTTTGCATACAATACTTGGAATGAAAGACATATAATATTTTAAAAACTAAAAATGAATGATTGATAACCTATATATATATATTGGGAATGTCCAACGTAATAGTATGATTTAAATACTAGACAGTAATGAATTATTTAAACTTATTACTAAAATACATAATCATTGGAATAGAGACTCCCCTTCCCCTTTACTTTAATTTATCTATAAACTTCCCACAATGTTAAATGAATATGAGAATTCAGTTATAAGTGCTTTTATATTATACTAAACATAATTTAAACATATATGAATGGGGTGGTGGTTATTAATTTCATAATAAGCAGATTTGATTTCATAAAGTTTTTAAGCGTGGCACTTATTATTTAAATAAAAATATAAAAAAAACATTTCTTAGAAAAACAGATTTTCTACTCTGTTTCTCTTCAATGACATTATAAGATAATTAATTTATTTTTCCAACTTTGCAAGCATTCGCTGTCATCAAAATAACAAACTTGTCTGAATTAAAAGCTAAACTGATCTCCCCATAAAAAGAAGAGGGAATAAAATAAAAGAAAAAGACGAGTGAATATTCTTGCAACTTTAGGAAATTATTAGCATATTATTGAAACATAAAATATAAAACATAAGGATTATAATTATAATATATTATTGCCACATGAAGGTGAAAGAAACCATTACATTTATTTAATAATAAAAAGGAAATTAAAGAAAGATATATAGAGTTATGTACATGCTAATATCAGGTAAGTAAATTACTAATTATTTAATGACATATTTAATTTCTAGTTGAAAGATCAGCTGAATAAATAATATTATTTTAAATAACAGACAGGGTTATGAGAAATATTTACAGAAGGCTGAACTTAAGAATTTAAGCATTAGGCAGTGGCTAGAGTTCTTTAGCTTTGTAATTAATGGCGATTCTTGATTATTTCAGCATTCATTGAAAATGGTGAACAAGATCTAGTTAGATTTGATCAGTCAGGCAGGTAGCATTTTATTATTCAATCTTTTAGTACATTAAAGTTCATGGGTGATGGGGTCCTGGATGATAAGTGTGGGAAGATCATGTTGAATGGATAGAAAGGTGAAAATTTCCACTACTCATAACATATTGGATTATTATAATGACAAGCATGGATTATATTTTTACCATTGCTGTTTTATAATTACAAGTCTCCTTTTGGGATTGAAATGTAGCAGTATTTATACTATTTCTCCATTTATCTTAGAATGCACTTAGCTGGTAGATCTGAGGCACTTTATGCACTTAACGGATCTGGAATTTGCTGACTGGATGCACCTTTTGTTTAAGTAAGTTTTAAAGACAATGCAATCCTGTTAGAATTTCTCAAACTGATTGTTTTAAAATATGATCCAATATTTTAAAAAAAATTTGAAGTGGATAAAATTTCCACTAATTGATTTTTACATTACTAATGGGTTTCTGGCAAATTGTCTTAATTACATTACAGAATATTCTTACAAGATTGTGTCAGTTCTTTATGACCACCATTACTAAAAAAATAACAAATTATACATATAATTTTTAAAATATACATTAATATAATACATTTTTTCTTTATATAGGTTTTAAAAATAATCTACCCTCACCTATAATATATACACATCCATTACGCACGTATATAAATTAAAATAAAATCAAATACACCTGGGTCTTGTATTATGCGATAGATAGGTTCCTCAGAAAACATGCGCAAATAAAATTGCACAAAAATAGATGTAACTTACCTTGAAAAAGGGGGAATACAGACTGTGATTTTTCAAAAATTGTGTAAAAGCAAAGCACCAACATATTATTTTAAAATTCACGCAAAAAAAATAAGGAAATAAAATATGACTAATAAAAAATTTCAAATTTGAAAAAAATTGATACAAGACAAACTCTTTTTAACTATAATATTTAATTTTATTCAAAATAATATATTTTTATGCATAATTTACAGTATAGTAATTTACATTTTTTTATACACATTTTAATTATTATCGCTATTTGCCGATAAACAGGTTCATTTGCAAACTGGTAAAAAATCAGATTCTTCACAAGAGGAAATACAACTAGCGCCAACTTCACATCACATTAATTTCAGGTTGCCTTAAGTAATTTTTAAATTGTTAATTACAATTAAAAATCAGATTTTAATTTTTAATTGTCAAATTTAATTGTGCCCACTGCTATTACTCACCTTTTAAAAATAAACTTGTGGACACTAAATGATTAATAATTGATTATATTCTTTTTAAAAAAGCAAAAACAGAATGTGATTTAAAATGCAAATTTAACATGCACAATGTTTGAACAAATTTACATTATAATCTTGTAAAATTTAATGTGTGTATACATAAATTGTGGAAATCATGATTTTAATTTCATTATTGCATAAAATCTTACTATTATAAAGCACTGAAAATATTGAAATTACTAAGATGAAAGTCAAATTCCAATAATGTGCTATTACTTTCAATATGACACAAGTGCATGAAATTTATTATTTAAAGTAATGGCGCATTATCGGAGTTCGACTTCCGAAAAAACATAAATAGCGTAACTTCAAAATCGCGTTAAATAAATCCGTGTAAACAAGAACTAGGTGTATTTATTTATTAAAATTAGTTACATTAAGATATTTATATATATCTATGTCAGTTATTATTTTATTAGTTAAGCAAAAAATATATGTATTAATAAATATGGATGAAGTTTAAATATTGTTAGGTGGTGGGAGATTCTGAGTGTGAAGCTTGATCTGGGTATCAGGTCAACTGCTTCAAAATATACTAACACAAAATAGTAAGCATTACAATTATATGGAAAAAAAACAATAAGTACAATAAGAATATATATATATATATAAACAGTTGCAGCAAAATATTAACATTGTAAAAAAAAATATATGAAGAATGAAATCTGGTAAATAGCAAATAAATTTTGACTATGAGAGTATACCATTTTTGTATTCTTATTTTTTTTATTAAGGCAAAAAATTCAGGTTGACTGATGAACGATTTTTATTTTTAATTGTGAAATCATTATCAAAAATGAGCTAGAGACATTATTGAAAAAAGCATTGAAAAATTGGTAATCTGAAAATGCAATACAATATCAAGATAATTTGAATAAACTTCACAGTTCTATTTGATAATAATTAAAAATTTTGTTCTCATGAGAGCCAGAATATGAGTTTAAATTATTTTATGCAAACATATTTTGTTAATAGTATCCAATATTCAGTGCTTTACATTTCTATGGTAAGAATAATTTACTTTTCATTATTTATGATACGAATTATATGGAATATAATATAGTCGTAATGATTGTACAAATCTTTTTTTTAATTTTTAAAAACTAAAAATATTTAATATATTCACTTAACTATGTCAAATATATTGTTTAAGTTTTTTTTATCAACATCCAAGCATATAGTTTTGCGTGATCCAAGCGTCTTTATTTTGTCGATCTTGATAGCTAGATGGCACTTTTAAATTTTTTGCACTTAAATCAGAAAGTATTTATTTCCATTTTACTACTACAAGTTACAATTGACATGTAGATTTATTAATAATTCATCGTCTGAGGAAAATTGTTCATTTTCTTATGACATATCATACCAGGTTTTACTTTTTTTGTTGTTATCTCTTGTTATAGGTGAGTTATTTTCCTCACTTACCTGAAAGTTATTTTTTTTTTGCTTCGCTTTCTTTCAGAACTTCCCAGCTTACACTTACATGTAGGGCGTGATTTATTAATTGAAGCATTTGATCCTGAACATGTTGTAATTGTATTATTTATATTATGTACATTTGTTTTACCTAGTGATAATTCTGGAATAGTAATTTGTCTTTGTTTAAGTTAATCATCATTATGTATTTTTTTTATTATCCTTAAATGATTTTATCTCAGAAGTGTTAACAATGCCATCCACTATGTGTTTATTAGTAATATCAGTTATTTGTCCTATTATGTTATTGTTTGTTTCTGTTTGCTCAGCTTGTATATGCATATTGGTGTTTGGATAGTAGTGTGTGTAAGTAGCAATCATATTACACCATGGTCAAATAAGTTTAGTGCATGTGCCCTCGTTGTTTGCAATGAAAACATTGAAGATTCAGTCCGTGAATAATTAAAAGAAGCATGACTTTATGCTCAGATATTTGAGTAGGTATATCATTGAGAGCTATTTTTTCAAATAATTTTACTTTAAATTCATAACAGTTGCTAAATACTAGGATAGGGTATCTTTAAAATATGTAGATTGAAATCCAATGTCTGTACCAAAACGAATCGTAAGTTTAGGAAAATCGTCTATGCGATAATTAAGAGAAATATTTTTTTAATAAATCAGTTATATAGTTTTCTTTATGCTGATTAACCAGTAAATGTTTTTTTAGAATCTTTTTGTTCTTTATATATATATATTTCTCAAAGCGTTGACCGGGAAGCGAACCCGGGCCTGCTGCTTGGAAGGCAGCTATGCTAACAGCTAGGCCATCAACGCTTGACATCTTTTGTTCTTCATTAAAAAATTCTAGTATTAAATATCTTTGATTTGGGTGGTCTGCTATTTTATATATAGAATCCCACATATTGTAGTTGTGTAATGCATTATACAGTTATTCTGTAAGAAAGTGAAATAATGAACTGCTTGCATCTGTAATTGCTATTATAACTTATTTATTTGTAAATAAGCGTTTAAAGGAATTGAAAAGTTTATTTTAGAACTGTATTATTGAAGCATTCAGTAATTATTTTTATATTCTCTTCTTTCCAACCAATGTTAAGGTATAACAGCTTGAGAATTTGACACTTGATGAATCGTATCTTATATAATAAAATCTTCTATAGTAGAACGGTAAAATCTAGAGCTAGGTATTTGCATGTTAATACTGTAATCTTTTTTATTTTATTTTTATGTAATACTATAGCAATTTATATATGTATTAAAAATCGCATGAAACTGTTTTAAGCTCCTAGACAAGTTGCATGTTTAGTGTCTCTCTAATTTGGTATATCCTAGAATAAAATAAAATAAAATTCTAAATAAATGTATATCAACTTCCTCATAGTTTTAAAACATGTACAATTCATTTGCCACAATTTTTTAGGAAAGGTTAAGCATAAATAAAATGCAAACATGCAAAATAACCCTTAAAATATCAGTTTACTATGAATATGATACTAGTTTACAACATGCTCTGAATAAAAGTTGATTGAGTGGTGACTTCATACTATTACTCCCGAAGACATATTCAACAAAGAATGAGAAGTGTAAAATTATATATTTTAACATTACTAATTATATCACCATTCGGTATATTTTTTGACAGAGAGATTCACTAGTAAATATCTATTGAGGGATGTATATTCTACTATGACCAGATTACAATTAAAATATCGTGTAAAATGTTTTATTTTCGAATATTGAATTTATCTCATTGATTTTAAACTATCAACACGATTTTTATAAATTTATTCACGTTTCAATAAAATATATGTGTAATATATAAAGATTTATTGACATACCCATAGCATTATAGTCTCGATAGTTGACTCCATTTATTATAAAAGGAAGAACAAGTTGGGTCCACCTAAAAAAATGAGAAATAGAAAAGCAAATTTAATTGAGTCAAACAAAATTGTCCAACTATTCATCTATCTATTTTTCTATATGACTATCAACCCATCAAAGCTTCTAACAATCTAAATACTCATCAACTGACATGTCCCTAAAAATCCACCTACTGACTTTCTGCTTTCCTGTTGATGAACTAAACTATATATATATATGTGTGTATATACCTTCCTTGTTTTTTCTATTCACCTATCTATCATTATCTATCTATCTGTCTATCTATCTATCTATCTATCTATCTATCTGCCTATCTATCTATCTATTTACTTTCAAAAATAAAGTTTATTTACATTCCAAGAAAATACAGAAGGTTAATCCATATTCTAGGTCACATTGAACTAATCACATATGACAGGTCAGAAATTACAAGCAATAAAAGGGTAAGGATTATAAATATAATCAAAGAAATGAAAAGGTTTACACTACATACAATATGATTATTGAACTACCTAAGATTGCAATTACATAATATTAAACAATGCTGGGTAATGGGAAAATCATTTGAGGAAATATGGAGTAACCAGGAAACAAATGTAAGTATGTTGCATTATTAATGGGTTACAATATAAATACATTATAAGTATCAAATAGTTTTACAAGCAAGAGGAAAATCTGGCATAACAATGCCAGATAGACAAATAACATTTACAAAATAGGATAATATATATATAACTAACCAAAGGAAATAAATATAAAAACAAAAAAAGAAATAATTCCAAGAAATAATATAATAATAATATATTTTTGAATATCGCCATTTTACTGTGTATTTTTTTCTTTCTGAAGAAAACCAGTCCTCTGGTTGAAATATTATATTATTTCCTGGATTTATAAGTCTTTTTTTTTTGTTTATATATATATATTGTAATGCTATATGCCGTTACATTAATTTAAAATTAGAAAGAAACTTATTTTTTTAATTTCATAAATAAAAACTAAAAGCTAAACAAATTGAAGAGTTGTTAAACATATATATATATATATTGTAACCCTCAATATACGTAGCCTCACGATTGGGCTAGCCATTTTGTAACCCTATCCTACAACCTCCATATCTTCACTATCTACTTTACTATACTTATAATTGCCCAGGCGCCAATTCTATGCAAAATAGAATAAAATTTATAATTATAAATTATATTTAAATTTATTTAAAAGATTTTATATTGAAATTACCCTATGGCTTAGCTCAGTTGAGGTTATAGGGTATGGTCTTTATATATCAAGCCAACAAGGAGGATAAAAACATCTATAGACAATAATATTATAAGATTAATTGAAATATGTTCAGGGGCTCTGTTTAATACTAAACTATTGCACAATCATAAAAATGTTCTTTTAATAGAAGTTCATATTTAACATAGAATGGACCGGGTACTTTTCTATCCATATCATTATCCATTCCAAGCAAAGTAAAATGTGTTATTGGTATTATAATACTGAAATTTATTACCACCAAACAAATTTAACTAAAACTAGAATTATTTTGACAACCCATATCTTCCATAACTATACTATGATAATTAGATGTGTGTGTGTGGAAATGAAGAATTGAACGTATATAATCAAGGAATTCCTATAAGCTGTTGATTCAATAAAATATTTATTATAAAAAAAATCAAAAATAAATCATAACTAAAAAAAATATTATTGATACCTTTATCACCCATTACATTTTTCTGTGATAAAATGAAAATTGACTACTTTTTAATATGTGCATTATATATCTTCAAATATGTGCGGTTGTTTATATAGTAAATATCATGAATTTCCAAATTACATCCTATTAAATTATCTATAACGCTTTGATGATAATAAAAATTAATAATCTTTTAGAAATATTATACAATTTTAAATAACACTTGTCCGTTACAATTATTATATATATTCCATATAGCATTAACTGTACAAAATTAGAGACAAGCATGAGACCACAATACTAAAACACTTAATCTATATACTTAATCTAATCATTCCTGACTATTTCTATCGTTAACTTATTTTAATCTACTCCCTATATAACAAACGTATAACTGACAAGGTTTTAATTCTTTATTTTTTTATAACAATCATTATCGAAATTCAGCTTAATAAATATAATTTAAAAAAAATAATAATAATACGTAACATCACGCACACATCCGAACATATATAATCACCTATAGTATAATCTCCGGATTATACCAAACACATTATCATATCATAATGTATATATATGAAATTACATTGCTTCATTTTTTTTAAAGGTACACAAAACACACACACAAAAAAAATTGTTTATACACCTATTATAAAAAAATATATATATTTATCAATACCTCATTATTATATGTAAAATGATTTTTTAAAAAAAAAAAATTTGAAAGTTAAAAAAAAAACATATATTAATTTCAATGATACCGTAAATTATAAGATAAAAAAAATGTCTATCCATTGTTAAAGCATATTTTTATTAAGAATGACAATAGTCTTTTTCTTTTAGAATTTTGTGATAAACTTTATAATTAAATTTGCATGCATTGAAAATTATCCTGTTACAGACGTGTGTATAGTGAAGTGATATAATATAAAGTATCTTCTTGATATCATATTGGATATATATATCTTTTTTCATTTTAAAATTTGTTTTATCGAATATTAATAGCAAATTCCTTAAATTAAAAAAAATTAGGCGTTTAATGTTAGCGTCTAAAGTTAAAATTTGAAATAGCTCTATCTTACAAAACGTTGTCATCTTAATGTTATTCATTTTTAATATACATTAAAAATAGATTATAATAGTAATAACTTAACTTAAAGATATCCAGGCAATTTTATAGGTAGTAGATTTGAATCATGAATTTTGGTAGAGATTTGAAGACAGGTAACCCTTTTGAGTCTATTCCTTCATGGTAACTCCAGTTTTACAATATAAATTTCCCATAAATGTATTGTTATAATCCTTGTGATTTCTTTCTATATTTGTTATACTATTAGAGAGTTTTTTAAAATCTTTTAAGTTTCTTATCTTCTTCCTTGGAGTTTTTTTTTTATTACTTTTTTAGTTGTAAAACCCTGTCTTTCTCTCTTCACGCCCTCTATGTTTCAATGACAACTTTTGAAGCTTGCCAGAAATATTATTTATAAAATTTTAAACAATATAATGTTTGAATTTACTATACATAATAATTAAAAAAAATTATTAAACATTAATTATTAATTTTAAAATGTCATTTACTATTTCAAATAATCTTTATCATTTTTAAAACCTAAGATTTTAAGACAATCTATAATCAGTAATTTATAAATAACATATAAAAAAAAAATTCTAATTAATAATGCACATGATGATATGTAAATTTTCTATTGTACACAAACATCTACCACTAAACATATAGTTCCAAAACTCCACCCATCAATATATCTATTTAAAATTTTAATTTTTGTTAAAATCCAAATTTCAATTAGCAAATCACATCACAGTTTAGATTTTATTTTTTTAAAACTCAATTTTAAATATTAATGATATCACAGTTTAGGCCTAATTTTTCCTCAAAAATCAATTCAAAATATTATATTATATCACAATTCATTTTTCTCAACTAATTATCCTTATCCCAAATGTGACCTTCCCATATTTCTTTCTAGTGCCAACCTGGAAGGTTACAATATATATATATATATATATATATATATATATATATATATATATATATGATGGAATTAGAATCCATTATGTTGCCTTAATAAAATACTTTAATAAAAATATAAACAAATATTATAGACAACTACATTTGAATTAATAAATATTTAATTTATTACATTGAATCGATTTTCGTTCAAAATGAACCTTTTCAAGATGTTAGAATAAATCAAAAAGTCACGCGATTTATATTAACGAAGCACACACTTATTGTTCAAAATAAATTTTAAAAATTATTAAAATTTTTAATGTTTAACTGACGAATTTCAACTCAAGTACATGGATTCTTGGTGCAAAATTCAGAAACTTATCATCCTTTAACCTTAATAATAAAGGCTTCATAAGAATTATGACAAATCAAGGACACAGTTTATAAAATTTACCATCAACAATCAGAAGACACGGATGACACCAAATGTCTGTAGAGTTAAAAGAAATCAGATGGCATATATTCAATATAGCAGTTTTCTTAATCTTGTTATAAAAATCTTTTATATATATATATATATTCACACAAATTCAAAACTTTATAAAAAAAAAATAAAGACCTAAATATAAATAATAATAAAAAGAGAGTAAAGATTTAATGATTAGCATTTTTTTAAATTAACATATGTAAAAATGGAATCAGATATTAATTAATTCCTGTAATCTCAAAATGGAAATGATTGTTCTTTTAAATTAAATGAAAAAGCAAACTAGCCCTTGGGGCTCTTATATAAAAAAGTCAGATGAAAATTATAGATAAAAGAACAAAAAAATTTAGATGTCCAATAGAAGCAGCAAATAACGCTTAGACCCAAACAAAAATTTGGAACAGAAGACCATGTTAAATGAATCCGAAGGCCTACTATAAAATGAAAAATACTGAAATTAAGGACAGTTCCAGCTTGATTTTTTTGAGAGATGTGATAAGACGCACTTGTCACACTCTCTCATTATTTTCAAATGAAACAACTGATGAATTATGAACAGTACTATTGCAGACCCAGAATCACATGGGTTCTGCAATCAAATAGAACCAGGAATTGAACCAGCTAAGGCCACCTCCAGAACAACAGACTGGTCTTCCAATGGAGATGTCACAGGAATTGGTACCAGAAACCGGGATTCTTCTAATGTAAGATATGAACTATAAAATTTAAAAGTAATTAAGAACTTTCATCAAGATTTGAAAAATGCTTAATAATCAGCTAACCTAATTTTAAAATGAACTTTTATCTGACTTTTTAAGTCTTCACAATCAATTGTTAATGTTTAATTTTTATACATTTGAGTTTTCTAAAAATCATTTTCATTTTTTTATTAATATTTATGGTATAAATTATTTAAATGCATTAAATTTAAGTTGGGTATAGATGCTTGCATAGATTCGTTAACATTTAATTATGGTTTTACTTTCATATTTGATTAAAATATATAGACATTCGGTAAATAATGATACCTTACATTGAGTATCTAAAATGTATTTATTCGGATGTCTTTTAAGTTATTGGTGTCAATGCAGTATCTTATGATGAATGTCATTGGGTTTCTTGCAAATTTCCCTCTGCAATTCCATCAATGACTTTATATTTTGATCATTTATGTTTATTTTGAAATTTTTTAACCATGTAATCTACGTAGCCAATCTATACTCAACATTATAAAACAATTTTTTATAAAATTCATCTGTGCGAACTTATATAAATGTTAAATTTAAGTCGAGCATAAATGGTTGCATAAATTCGCAAAGTTATGTTAGTTTAAGGGGGGGATAAATCGTAGGTTATTTGTTTAATGGTTGGATTGAGTCAATGGATTGGATATATCAGTGTAATTAGTAAATGTAGTATGATGTCTGCTATGGGCAGGATCACATTATACACCACACACCCTCTTTTTGCCTATGGAATGGGATAGTAAAATGGAAATGTAGTCCCTTCCTATGGAGTATTTTTTATTGTTCTTCTCATCAAACAGATGTAGTATTCCTGTCTGGATGAAAGTCAATGTCTTCTATAACCATGCTGTTCAGATGTACATTCCTGACAGTATGGTATTTGTGCTGTCATATTCATGCTACATTGAATACATCAATGTATCAGATGGATTGATGTTAGTTTAACTGCAAACTTTTGGTCTAAGATTAAATAAGGGATAGAATATTTTCTTTTCAAATGCAATCTATGCACTTTATTCATCTTGACACTCTTAAAAATATTATTAAACAAATTATGCAAATAGTTTAAAATAATAATTTAAATTTAAAAATTGATATTAAAACCTAAAATAATAAATTTTGTTCCTCAATTTTACTTATATGTGCATACATAAATGTTTGTGGGTTAATTACTGGTGGTGGCTTCTTTTATTTAGTTAATATTGAAGGAATATTTTAAGAATTTATATTTTGTAAATCTCTGCGCCTCACTAAGCTAGTGGCAAGGGCTGATGGCCGTGGCAAAATATATATGTAAAAGTTAGATCTTAACAGCATGTATCTGCTTTACTCTATAAATTTTCCAGGTTCAAAATGCCTGGTGGCACCCTGTACGGCAGATATGGTAAGACCCTTTTGATCTCGCACACCCAGACCATTATAATTGGCACCCAACATGGGGACACTTATAACAGTCTGGTGGTATAGTCTTACCATATCTGCACTTCAGAGCACCACTAGGCCATTTGAACCTAAAAAATTTATATAGTAGGCAGATACATAAGATAAGATTCACATTTTACATGTTTTATTCAGACCATCAGGCCATGTCACTAGTGCAGAGAGATGCAGAGATTTGTAAAATATAATTCTTATCTAAAATATTTTCAATATTAAAAAATAATAGAATCCACTGCCAATAATAACACACACAAACATTTATTTAAACATATATAAGATTTAAAATTATTTTAGTATCACTTTTACTTTAAAATTTAATTTACATTTTAACTTGGATTTTAGAATTTAATTTATGTTTTAACTTTCATAAGTTCACACAGATGAGTTTAATATTTTTATTTAAGTGTTGAGTATGTATAGACTACATAGATTACATTTGAAAAGAAAATATTCTATCCCTTATTTAATCTTAGGCCAAAAGTTCACAGTTAAACCAATGTCAATCTATACGATATGTCAATGTATTCAATGTAGCATGAATACAGCAGCACAAATACCATACTGTCAGGAATGTACATCTAAACAGCATGATTATAGAAGACATTGACTTTCATCCAGATAAGAATACTACATCTGTCTGACGAGAAGAGCAATAAAAAAACTCCATAGGAAGGGACTGCATTTTTCATCTTACTATCCCATTCCACAGGCAAAAAGGGGGTTGCAGCATATAATTGGATCCTGCATGTGGCAAATCTCATGCTACATTTACTAATTACACCAATATGTCCAATCCATTGACCCAATTTAACTACAAAACAAATAACCTAAGTTTTACCCTCCCTTAATTAAACTAATATACCTTTATGAATCTATGCAGCCATTCATGCCTGACTTACATTTAACATTTATTAAGGGTTGTTTATACAAAAAAAAACATAATAAAAATTTAAAAGAACAAAAAAAAGTTAATGGAAATGATCTACAAAAAATAATAATACATTCAATAAAATAATTATTAATAACTGATTAAGTTTGGTCAGATAGGAATCTCTACTGCAATGATTTAAATACTGAAAGGTTTAGAATCTAGAGTTATTGTTTTGGAAATGTTCATAAAGTTCTTATGGTTTTAAAAAGTTCAACTTTATCCATTGCTTGCCATGTGGGATCCAGTGTTAATTCCCCCAATGTCCTGTGGTCTTCAATATAGAAAACGATTTGTCATTTCTTTCTTTTTTTAGCAAAACTGAAGGGATTGAAGAGTGTGTTTTTTCAATCCCTTCTGCTTCAACTCTCTCCACACTATTTTTCAATCTCTTCTGCTTCAACTCTCTCCACACTAACACATATAGCACACCTCTGGTGTCACATCTCTATCTTCTCTAAAACAATATTTTTTTTATTTTTAAACTTTTCCTTTTATAATCCCCTTTCAGATCGAGTGTGCATTACATCATGATGATGATGACCCTTTCATTGAGATCCATTTCCTGAGGGATTTCTTTTATTGGCTATTAGTTTCTATTGTTTTTTCTTTCCTACATGACCTTTACTTCTACATTTTGGAATGCCCAATGGCTAGTTTACTTTTAACTAATTAAAATAATCATTTCCATTTTACAATACCATTAATTAATTTATTGTACAAACTTAAAAATATATTTTTATCTTTAAATCTTTACTGAAAATTTAGTTTTAAAATACTTTTAAATAAAGTTTTCTTTAAATAATTTTTTATCTGTGCGATTTTATATATTAGAGTTTAACTTTCAATTTTTAATTCTTAAAAAAAGTTTTTATTTGTGAACTTTTATTTTTCATGACTTATTTTTAGAAAAAAATTAATGTAATGGCGTATGTGCCTGTTACATATCAGTAAACTTGCTTAAAAAAAATAAACAAAAAAAAATATTTTACTTAGGGTTAGTAATTATGATACATGATTAATGAAAATTTACAAATACATTTGGTTAGTAATTTTACATAGACCATATACAAAAAAAATGTTGGCTATCATTTTCCTATGAACCATCTAGGTTTACGCCTCCTCCCCCAAAGAATTCTATTTTCTCTATATTTCATTTCTAACAAATGGCACAAGCAAATTATTTATTTAGGAAGGTTGCATTGAAGTAAATATGTTTTAAGAGATAATGGGTTTATACGTGTATATTTGCAGCACAATTATATCTACCACCAACTTATTTATGATTTATTCAATTGCATAAATAGGGTTACACTGAAGTAAATTCCCAAAGGCACTCATCATAAGGTACCACATTTACAATCATAAGCTTACATGGCTGTGTGTGCCTATATACATTAAAGCATAATATATATTGACAAAAAACACATCGATTGCAAGTACCACATTTACAATCATAAGCTTACATGGCTGTATGTGCCTATATACATTAAAGTGTAATATATATTGACAAAAAAACACATCGATTGCAACCTTTTCACTTTTTGAAAAAAAATTACAGTTTTAAAATTATTAATATCTTTTCTTACTTGTTTTTAATATATGTGCTATTTCTTTCTGGCAGATTTAACGTATATGGTAGGCAAAAACATTTCATTAAAAAAAATTACACAGGGTACTCATGGTTTATTAAACATTTGCTCATGTTGGGTGGCCAATTATAATGGTCTGGTGGTATTAGGGGGAGTGTAGGGGGACAAAAGTTCACCGAACACTCGTGTTTGATTATAAATTAAATAAAATAGAAATTAGTAAACTTATGAGCATGAATAAAATATAGTATTGAAGATAAATAATATTAAAAAGTAAAGTTTAAAATTATAAATATGACAAGAAACAAAGCCAGAATGGAGACTCAAGGTAAAAAAAATAGAAAATGTTCCCAGTGAAGAACAAAATAAAACCGAAACTAGTGAAATAGAAAAGGTCCCCGGTGAAGAAAAAAATGGAAACTCAAGTGAAAGAAGTAGAGAATGTTTCTAGTGAGGAACAAAAAGTTAAAAACGAAAAGGAAGTTGAGCAAAAAGTCAAAGAAATGACAAATCATTTTCTATATTGCAGACCACAAGACATCGGGGGAATTAACGCCAGATCCCAAATGGCAAGCAACAGATAAAGATGAACTTTTTAAAACTGTAAGAACTTTATGAACATTTTCAAAACAATAACTTTAAATTCTAAACTTTTCAGTATTTAAATTATTGCAATAGAGATTCCTATCTGACCAAACTTAATCAGTTATTAATAATTATTTTATTGAATGTATTATTATTTTTCGTAAATCATTTCCATTATTTTTTTTTTGTTCTTTTAAATTTTTATTATGATTTTTTTTTGCATAAACAACCCTTAATAAATGTTAAATGTAAGTCAGGTGTGAATGGCTGCATAGATTCATAAAGTTATATTAGTTTAATTAAGGGAAGGTAAATCTTAGGTTATTTGTTTTGTAGTTAAACTGAGTCAATGGATTAAATATATTGGTGTAATTAGTAAATGTAGCATGAGATTTACCACATGCAGGATCTAATTATATGCTGCACACTCCCTTTTATCTTATGAAATGGGATAGTAAGACGGAAAATGCAGTCCATTCCTATGGAGTTTTTTAATTGCTCTTCTTGTCAGACAGATGTAGTATTCCTATCTGGATGAAAGTCAATGTCATCTCTAATCATGCTATTCAGATGTACATTCCTGACAGTATGGTATTTGTGCTGTTGTATTCATGCTACATCGAATATATCAATGTATCAGATAGATTGACATTGGTTTAACTGCAAATTTTTGGCTTAAGGTTGAATAAAAGATAGAATATTTTATTTTCAAATACAATCTATGTAGTCTATTTATACTCAACAATTAAATAAAAATATTAAATTCATCTGTGCGAACTTATAAAAATTAAAATTAAAAAAAAAAAAATTTAAAGTGGTCAATATTTAGGAAAAGTGATCAACGCACTTAAAATTCTCAATTGGGAGGGCTGTGATGTAACAATATGTATATACACACATTGTACAAATGTGTGTGTATATACAAGTTACATAGTTCATTTGTTTTTATTTATTAAAAAATATATAAAATTTAAAAAATATATATCAGAATCAATACTTGAAAATATAGAAATTAAAAGACAGGAAAATTTAGAGATAAGTTAGGAACTAATAATTATAACTTGTCTTTCTTTTATATAAAATTATCTGACAAAAATATTCTTTAAGTAAAAAAAGTGTTTTTAATTTAAAAATAAAAGGTTTGTGATTAATTAAAATAGTATGTACAAAAATAATCAGACTGGGGATTAAAATTTCAGACTGATTAGTTGAACAATTTCTAATCTCTATAATTTAAATTTGAAACAGAAATAAGGAAATGTAAATTATAATTAAATTTTTTGAGATAAAATGTGTTGAAGCGAGAGTGGGGGGAGGAGTCAGAATAATATAAAAGGCACACATTCTTTATTGTTTTAAAGAGAGAGGGAGATAGAGTTTTGAGTTGAGTGGTTAAGTTTTGAGTTCAGCAGAAATGTTACATTTGAATTAAGTTCATTTTTCAAGCCAATGTTTACTTATGATTTATAGCACTGCTTTTGGACTTTCTTTGTCATTTCAACATCGTCTTTGTAGTGATTCTATTAATCTTTAATTTCCATAGTAGATATCATAGTTTCTGAATTTCTTTTGTAATTGGGTTGTAGTTTGTAGTTGGGTGATCACCCCTTTTTGTCCTCGGATCTGGTTAGTTTCTTGGTCCTGGCATTGGTATTTTTAATTGAAAGATAGCTTCTTGTCATCCCTTGTTCAGGTGGCTTGGTTTACTTACTTTTCACTTAATTTAGTAGGGCAGGTTGAACCTTTGGCAGAAGGCGAGTCAGAGTAATATGTTACATTTTGCTAAATGGCACAAGGGAGAATAGCGGAGAAAATGACCGAACACAACGTTCTTTTCTAGCCATTCATTCTTTTTAATCTCTGGCTTGAAAAATGAACTTAATTCAAATGTAACATTTCTGCTGAACTCAAAACTTAACCACTCAATTCAAAACTCTATCTCCCTCTCTCTCTAAAACAATAAAGAATGTGTGCCTTTTATATTATTCTGACCCCTCCCCCTTGCTCTAGCTTCAACACATTTTATCTCAAAAAATTTAATTATAATTTACATTTCTTTATTTCTGTTTCAAATTTTAATTACAGAGATTAGAAATTGTTCAACTAATCAGTCTGTAATTTTAATCCCCAGCCTGATTATTTTTGTACATACTGTTTTAATTAATCACAAACCTTTTATTTTTAAATTAAAAACACTTTTTTTCCTTAAAGAATATTTTTGTCAGATAATATTATATAAAAGAAAGACAAGTTATAATTATTAGTTTCTAACTTATCTCTAAATTTCCCTGTATTTTAATTTCTATATTTTCAAGTATTGATTCTGATATTTTTTTTTAATTTTATATATTTTTTAATAAATAACAAGTAAACTATGTAACTTGAATATACCCACACACCTGTACAATGCATGTATATACATACTGTTACATCACACCCCTCCCAATTGAGAATTTTAAGTGTGTTGATCACTTTTCCTAAGTATTGACCACTTTAAATTTTTATTTTTAATAACTTTATTTTTCTAGAGTGCATTTTTAGTTTTTATTTTCATCATTAGGTAATAAGTGTAATATTAAGAAAAGCAGGCAGCAAAGTATTAGGCAATTCAACACACTGATCAATTTTATGCTAATTTAAACCAACTTTTAATTTCTTGCGGAAGTCGTGACTACAGCACGGGCAATTGTTGTGCACAATGGATCATATAAAGGAACTTTAAGATTGCAAATGGCAGGACTACTTCTACTGCACATTTGATTTACAAAATTTTTTATTTTATTTGGTTACTGGACATTTTTCTTCTAGATTTATGTTTTTAATTTTTTTTATCATATGCCAGGACTTTTTTACTGGCGCATCAGCATCAGTATTATTTACTCTTTGCACTACTCATCTGTAGAACAAAGTCATCGCAAGAAAAGGCTTAGTCTAACCAAAAATCGGGCCTGAAATTTATATATTTGCCCAAATACTCACACACACACCTCAATCTTAATTTAACACATTTTTTTTTATTTTAGTTTATTTGTGAACGATTTATTTTCATTAGTACTTTTATCACACATTTATTTCATTTTTTATTTTTAAAGAGTTATATTTTATTATTCTCCTTTCTTTTTTTATTTTATTTTTAAAAGAACCTTTTTATTTTGCTTGTTCAGTTTGATTTTAGACATTTATTTTGTTTGTGTCATGCTCCGCTATGTTCTAGACTTATGAGCTGGAATATCTCAATAATCGATGACATAATTGAGGGTTTTGACATGAATAATTTTATAATTGTTTTGACATCTTTAAAACTCTTGAGATTGTTATTTTATTTTACTAAGACTAGCTTTAATCATTTTTCATTATTAAAACTAACTTTGATACTCATTTTTACATTAAAAAAAACTAGGTTTTTTTTATCATGTTATTTTTATTTCATTAAACTTTGTTAAACATTTCCCATTATTCCAAGTCCATGGTCATTAATAACTAGGTCAAACCAGCGAATCCGTGAGATTACATATTTTTAATTTTTGTCTGGCGGTTCTTTATTATTTTTTTTGCATATAGCCACTCATGTTGGGGAATTGAGAATCACCTCTGGGTCTTTCCTTAAATCTAGTATGAGAGATGTCAGGATCACTGTTGGTTCTTTGAAAGATTCTTGTTCTCTTGGAACTATTAGAATAACATCTCCTTTGGGGACTCACCAAATTCGACCTATGTCTATATCTTACAGCATTTACGACCGGTTCTCTAAGTTGGCGTTTAAATCCCCTATCTCTCATATCAAAAGTTGGTCTAGTGCTGTTGAAAGTGCTCAACAATTCTGCCATTTGTTCCACTGTTTTTCTCTCAGTTCCTATGAGCATTTGCTCGACATTATGAGGAAAACTATGGCAGACTATCCTGACATTTTGTTGTTTGGATAGTGGGTCTGATGTTAAAGAGTGTAATTTTGTCACTTGCCTTCTAAAAAAAGAAACGAACAGTTCACCAGGTCACCATTTATCTTGTGACATCTGATGATGAAGATTTTCCTGATAATCTTTGCTCCAATAACTAGTTAATAGAGCAATTTTATATTCGACAAAAGTGACGGATTTTTTTATATAAAATGTCCCACCAAGATTGAGACCCCTCTTGTAAATGGCTACATGCTATTGCGATCATAGCCTCCTTACTTAATTGATTCAGAGTGAAATAGCACTCCAAACTAATCAATTGCTGCATAGGAGCTTTGCCTTGATGGCCAGAATATATCCGTATTTTCAAAAACTAGTTCATGATTGTCAGATTGTTTATAATGTGCATGTTTGCACTCAACTGGTCATACTGTTTTATTTCTGTTTGCGAACTATTTTTACTATTCTTTTGATTTACTTTCCAAGCTAAATTCATCATTTTGGCTTTTATCTTTTCAATTACTTTTCTATCTTCTATCTTATTTTTTTCTATTACTTGGTAAGCGGTCTCTATTTGATTTTCTACTTGTGTTTTAATCTCTTCTATTTCTTCCCTAATTTATTTTATTTTATTCTGGCCCATTTCGATCTGGTCCTTTAACTTTTCAAGCATTTCAGTTTGCCCTTCCAATTTACTCTTTATTTCATTATTTTGGATTTTAAGCTCTTTGCCTATTTTTTTATATTCTTCGGCTGTTTCTTTTTGTTTTTCAAACAGCAAGTTAATAAAGCTATGATTTCCCTATTCTCTTTTTTTTGCTCAACTTCTTTTTCATTTTTATCTTTTTGTTCCTCACTAGAAACATTCTCTACTTCTTTCACTTGAGTTTCCATTTTTTCTTCACTGGGGACCTTTCTTATTTCACTAGTTTCAGTTTTATTTTGTTCTTCACAGGGAACATTTTCTATTTTTTTTACCTTGAGTCTCCGTTCTGGCTTTATTTCTTGTCATATTTATAATTTTAAACTTTACTTTTTTATATTATTTATCTTTAATACTATATTTTATTCATGCTCATAAGCTTACTAATTTCTATTTTATTTAATTTATAATCAAACATGAGTGTTTGGTGAACTTTTTTTCCACTACATTTCCCCTAATACCACTTGCATGCCGATTCCTATCCTAATGCCAATCAATTCCTACCCACACCTATCTTCCTATATCTATAACATTTTTTTTTAATACCAACTATATTATTTCATTTATACAACTATATTATATCATTAACTAAATTCACTTATCTTTCTTTTACAACATAGAATTATTATCAGTGCTGTTTATTCTCTTTCATCTCTCATAAAATATTTCAATTTAATTATACATTTTTATTTATGTGAGCCGAATTTTTTTTAATATATTTTTTATTACATTTTTTTTTTTATGAACAGATGTTCGTGCTCTCATGTTGGATGACATTTGTAATGGGAATTAAATCTGCTTAATTACACCTTTTAAGACTTTTTTCAACTTTTACAACTTGAACTTGTAATTTTAAAAACTTTCTAAGTATTTATTTTAATTTTATAAAATCATATTATTTTGCAAAATATATTTTTAAAAACCTGTTACTCAAGCAGGAGAGTAAAGAGGATTAATACTTACATATCAATCATACCCCCGGTCAGACTGCGATTTAATAAAATATTAAACCAACAGTCATTTCTCCAGACCGGAGTCGCTCTCCAGCTGCCTGAAATGTGAAACATCCCATGGGGAATTTATAATGGGTTTAAAACCCAGGATGCCACCCAATACTGAGATTGGAACCCATGAGATGTCAACAACATGTTTCAAGTGTTTGGCCCATGGCCAGTTCTTCACATGAGATTGTCTGCACATTTGATTGTGAATGGAGAGAGAAAGATGGGAAAAAACGACATTAATAATTTTAAACAAAATTTATTTTAAAAAAAAGCAATGATAATAATTATAAATGCAAGAATAAGATATAATAAAAATATAAACACATAAGAAATATTACATATTTAATAAATTTTGCATGCTTGTTTTAAGGAGTGATATTTAAAAGTTTTTTATCCTGATATTAATATTTACCTAGGATTTATAGCACTGCTTTTGGACTTTCTTTGTCATTTCAACATGGTCTTTGTAGCCAATCTATTAGTCTTTAATTTCCATAGTAGGTATCATAGTTCCTGAATTTTTTTGTAGTTGGATTGTAGTTTGTAGTTGTGTGATCACCCCTTTTTGTCCTCGGATCAGGTTAGTTTCTTGGTCCTGGCATTGGTATTTCTAACTGAAAGATAGCTTCTTGTGGTCCTTTGTTCAGGTGGCTTGGTTTACTTAATTTTCACTTAATTTAGTAGGGCGGGTTGAAACTTCAGCAGAAGGTGAGTCAGAGCAATATGTTACAGCATTTTGCTAAATGGCACATGGGAGAATAGCAGAGCAAATGACCGAACACAATGTTCATTTTTAGCCAATCATTCTTTTTAATATGTGGCTTGAAAAATGAACTTAATTCAAATTTACCACTCAATTCAAAAATCTATCTCCCTCTCTCTCTAAAACAATAGAAAATGTGTGCCTTTTATATTATTCTGATCCCCCCCCTTCTCTAGCTTGCACACATTCTATCTCAAAAAATTTAATTATAATTTACATTACTTTATTTCTGTTTCGAATTTTAATTACAGAGATTAAAATTGTTCAACTAATCAGTCTGGAATTTTAATCCCCAGTCTGATTATTTTTGTACATACTATTTTAATTAATCACAAACATTTTATTTTTTAAATTAAAAACACTCTTTTTTCCTTAAAGAATATTTTTGTCAGGTAATATTGTATAAAAAAAGACAAGTTATAATTATTAGTTCCTAACTTATCTCTAAATTTCCCTGTCTTTTAATTTCTATATTTTCAAGTATTGATTCTGATTTTTTTTTTAATTTTATATACTTTTTAATAAATAAAAACAAGGGAACTATATAACTCATATACACACACACACCTGTGCAACTACTCTATAAATTTTCCAGGTTCAAAATGCCTGGTAGTGCCCTGTATGGCAGATACAGTCAGACTCCTTTGATCTTGCACACCCACACTATTATAATTGGCCACCCAATGTGAGCCAATGTTTAATATAAACCATGAGTACCCTGAGAATTTTAAAAATAAATTATGCCAGTAACATTTTTCGGTCCTGGTTTGCAGACCGTACTGCCGCCGTCAGAGGGCACGGCGACATCATCAACAACCGGCCTGAAAATGGCAAGTGATAAATTTTATTACAAAACGCCTCAAAATCGACAAATAAAAATGCCTAAGGCAATATATGTACAGCAAATAAAGCGAAAACTACAAATTAAAAAAAAATGAAAGAAAATGCTAAAAAATTCAAATAAAACCAAAAAATCATGAAAATTCCATTATGAGCTATACCCCCCCCCCATCAAAAAAACGCCTCAAAATTGGCAAATAAAAATGCCTAAGGCAATATATGTACAGCATATAAATCGAAAACTACAAATTAAAAAAATGCAAGAAAATGCTAAAAAATTCAAATAATAAAAACAAAAAATCATAAAAATTCCATTACGAGCTATACCCCCCCCAAAAATCAAAATGTCTTCCCTTAAATTGACAAATAAAAATGCCTCAGACAATATATGTACAGCAAATAAATCGAAAACAACAAATTATAAAAAAATGCAAGAAAATGCTAAAAAAATTCCAATAATAAAACCAAAAAACCATGAAGATTCTATCAAGAGATATACCTCCCTCCACAATCTGACAATTCACAAAACATGGCAGCCAAAAAAAGCGGGAAAATATGAAAAAAATCAAATCATTTACCTTCAACATAAATATGCATCTAAGTTCATATTAAAAAGCAATTCCCCCAACTGGTCAAAACGTAACACAGATTAATACGTAGTAACTAATAAAAAAATAAGCAGAAAATGCTATAAAATGCAAACTATAAAAAAATAGGATCAACAGTCCCCCCCCCCTACAATCTGGACATTCAGAAGGAAGCATGGTGGCCAAAAATAGCGGGGATCAAATTATTTATCTTAAACATAAATATGCATCTAAATTGATATTGAAAAGCAATTAATTGTTCTCTGGCTTTCAAATTACTGCATATGTAAATGGAGCAGTAATATTTAAATAATCAAAAAGCAATCATTACCGACCCCTCCCCACTAATCAAAACGTAATAAATGGTATTAATATTTTAAGATTATTTAAGTAACAGACCTAATAAGAATTCATATCATAGATTAATACGTAGTAAGTAATTAAATAGAATTATAGTAAGTTTAAAAGAGAATATGGAAAAATTACCTTGTTGCATTTTTTTTTGTTCAAGAAATTGTTTTTCACTGTTATATAGATTAAATCACAGATTGTAATTGTAGTTTCAAAATGACTATCCCCTTCCCCCATTTAGTGACTTTTCTAAACCTAAGAACTCATAACACAGATTAATACGTACTAAGTGATTAAATATGGCAACAACGGATTAACTTTTATAAAATGTACTAAATCTTATGAATATTTAAAAAATCAAACACTATTTGCACATGTGCTGTGCATTATTTAAGTAATAGATATAACTCCTCAACACAGATTAATACAGTACATAGTAAGAAAGTTTAAAAAAGAAAGTGGGAAAAATTACCTTATTCCAAATTCGGTTCAGAGCCATTTGCACAATGATGACTCGATCATGATGTTCTGCAAAATGTAGCTTTGCTGGTAAATTTCTTAACACTTTTAGCAATGATGATTTCAGCAGATTAAAAAAATTATTTAACAGAAGGTATCTACAAACACTAGCAATTATTTAAATCAAGTTATGCACACATATATAATATCCCAATTGTCCACTATATTCATATTATTTTCAATTATGTTTTTATTTAAACAAAGTTGCAAGTTCATCTACATTTTTTTAATGAGAGAAGTGTAATTACAAACATGAAATCTTCTCTCCCCCCTCCATTTACTTGACAGCAAAAAATACTGTAAATACTTTTAAAAGAAAAGTCTTTCAACATCAAATTATTTATCTTTAAAGCAATTAATTGTTATCTGGCTTTCAAATTATGACATATGTAAATTGATCAATAATATTTAAATAATAATCAATGTAAAAAAGGAATACAAAACATAATTACCAAAGTCTTTCGGAACAGATTTTAACACTGATACTAAGAGCAAATATGGCAGAAATTAGTGGGGAAAAAAAGTTTTGAGTTAAAATTTGTGCATATCTAATGTTGTATTCTTCTCCATCAAAAAATAATCCTAATTAAGTTTGTCAAAAAATAAACATTATCCCAACAACTTGTATTTCTAGCAATACAAAATAATTAACACGTCAAAATAGAACAAAGCTGGTATTTCAAAAGTCTAGTTCACTTATGTTTTAGTTAAATTTGTTGGCTTTGGAAATTATATTTTTGATGTCAAATCTCTATTAAGTCATGATACCCAAAAATAATTTCCGGTCATCCTTCTTTTATAGTATGCACTTTAATTTTGAAAGAACAAACTGTGAAATAAAATATGACGTAATAGAGATTTTACATCAAAAATATCATTTCCAAAGCTAACAAATTTACTTAAAATGTAGCTAAAGTAGAGTTTTGAAATACCTGCTTAGTTCTATTATGACGTTTTAATTATTTTGGACTGCTAGAAATAAAAGTTATTGGGATAATTTTTATTTTTTGACACAGGATTATTTTTTTCCATGCAGCAGAATACAACATTAAATATGCAGGAAAGTTTGAGGCACTATTTCAAAGTCTCACGTTGAAATATCAGCATCTGAAATTTACATGCTTTTTTTCTTTCTGCGATATTCAATTATTTTATTGAAAATGATGAAAGTTTGGGATCTGCCAAAGACAGAACTTGAAGCAGTGGAGTTCCTCCAAAGTAAAAATGTTCTACCTTCTCAAAGAGTATGTCTTAATGGCCATGAAATGAAACTTTATGTGAATGCAAGGGCACAATGGAAGTGCAACATTAAGACATGTCAATGTCGAGTAGCACTTCGGAAAGGAACTTGGTTTGAAGGTTGCAAATTGTCGTTTGTAACATCCATCCGAATCATTTATTATTGGAGCAAAAACCAATTGACCATAAAATTGGGTAAAAATGATTTGGATGTGAACAGGAATACTGTCATTGCGTGGAAGCAATATTTAAGAGAAGCATGTAAAGAGAGTCTGCTCTCTCGTCCATCCTGCAAAATTGGAGGCCCAGGAAAAATTGTAGAGGTCGACGAAACTTTGTTCAGTAAACGCAAAAATCAGCAGGGAAGAATTCTTCCCCAACAGTGGTTATTTGGCAGCTTATGTAGAGAAACGAAACAGTGTTTCATCATTGCTATTCCAAATCGAACAGCACCTGTTCTTCTAGATCTGATTAAAGAACATATAGGACCAGGAACCACCATATATACTGACTGTTGGAAGGCCTACAAAATGGATGTATTGACTTCTGCAGGTTTCCAACACTTCAAAGTCAATCATTTCTACAATTCTGTCGATCCTACTAACGGGGCCCACACTCAACATGTAGAAAGACTTTGGGGGCTTTTGAAATGTCGCAATAAACAAGACAGTGGGACTGCTAGACAGCATCTTGATTCTTACTTGGATAAATTCATGTGGCAACGATTGCATGGTAATGAAGATATGTTTGAGGTGATATTGCAGGCCTTCAATATACCGTCAATCTAAATTATAATCTGCTAATTTCTGCCATCTTTTCTTAATATTTGTGTTAAAATCTGTTCCAAAATGCTTCAAAATTCTGCCATCTTTGCTGTATTTTTTTACACTAAATAAACATCATGACTTAATCTTCAGTTACTATTCAAGTGCCTGTAAAGCTTCAAAATGCTGCCATCAAATAACCAGTTACTTAATCTTCAGTTACTATTCAAGCTTCAAAATGCTCCCATCAAATAACCAGTTACTTAATCTTCAGTTACTATTCAAGCTTCAAAATGCTCCCATCAAATAACCAGTTACTTAATCTTCAGTTACTATTCAAGCTTCAAAATGCTGCCATCAAATAACCAGTTACTTAGTCTTCAGTTACTATTCAAGTGCGTTTAAAGCTTCAAAATTCTACTAGAAATGATTGGAAGGACTTTGGTAATTATTTTTTGTCTATTGTTTTTTGATTATTTAAATATTATTTCTCAATTTAGATATGCTTCTCTCTGAATTTCCAGATTGTAAGGGGGGGGCTGTTGATCCTATTTTTTTATAATTTGCATTTTATAGCATTTTCTGCTTATTTTTTATTAGTTACTATGTATTAATCTGTGTTACATTTTGATCAGTTGGGGGAATTCCTTTTTAATATGAACTTAGATGCATATTTATGTTGAAAATAAATGATTTGATTTTTTTCATATTTTCCCGCTTTTTTTGGCCGCCATGTTTTGTGAATTGTCAGATTGTAGAGGGAGGCATATCTCTTGATAGAATTTTCATGGTTTTTTGGTTTAATCTGTGTTGAGGAGTTATATCTATTACTTAAATAATGCACAGCACATGTGCAAATAGTGTTTGATTTTTTTAAATATTCATAAGATTTAGTACATTTTATAAAAGTTAGTCCGTTGTTGCCATATTTAATCACTTAGTACATATTAATCTGTGTTATGAGTTCTTAGGTTTAGAAAAGTCACTAAATGGGGAAAGGGGATAGTCATTTTGAAACTACAATTACAATCTGTGATTTAATCTATATAACAGTGAAAAACAATTTCTTGAACAAAAAAAAATGCAACAAGGTAATTTTTCCATCTTCTCTTTTAAACTTACTATAATTCTATTTAATTACTTACTACGTATTAATCTATGATATGAATTCTTATTAGGTCTGTTACTTAAATAATCTTAAAATATTGATACCATTTATTACATTTTGATTAGTGGGGAGGGGTCGGTAATGATTGCTTTTTGATTATTTAAATATTACTGCTCCATTTACATATGCAGTAATTTGAAAGCCAGAGAACAATTAATTGCTTTTCAATATCAATTTAGATGCATATTTATGTTTAAGGTAAATAATTTGATCCCTGCTATTTTTGGCCACCATGCTTCCTTCTGAATGTCCAGATTGTAGGAGGGGGGGACTGTTGATCGTATTTTTTTATAGTTTGCATTTTATAGCATTTTCTGCTTATTTTTTTTATTAGTTACTAAGTATTAATCTGTGTTATGTTTTGACCAGTTGGGGGAATTGCTTTTTAATATGAACTTAGATGCATATTTATGTTGAAGGTAAATGATTTGATTTTTTTCATATTTTCCCGCTTTTTTTGGCCGCCATGTTTTGTGAATTGTCAGATTGTGGAGGGAGGTATATCTCTTGATAGAATCTTCATGGTTTTTTGGTTTTATTATTTGAATTTTTTAGCATTTTCTTGCATTTTTTTATAATTTGTTGTTTTCGATCTATTTGCTGTACATATATTGTCTGAGGCATTTTTATTTGTCGATTTAAGGGAAGACATTTTGATTTTGGGGGGGTATAGCTCGTAATGGAATTTTCATGATTTTTTGTTTTTATTATTTGAAATTTTTAGCATTTTCTTGCATTTTTTTTTAATTTGTAGTTTTCAATTTATTTGCTGTACATATATTGCCTTAGGCATTTTTATTTGTCGATTTTGAGGTGTTTTTTTGATTTTGGGGAGGGGGTATAGCTTGCAATGGAATTTTCATGATTTTTTTGGTTTTATTATTTGAATTTTTTGGCATTTTCTTTCATTTTTTTTTAATTCGTAGTTTTCGCTTTATTTGCTGTACATATATTGCCTTAGGCATTTTTATTTGTCGATTTTGAGATATTTTGTAAAAAAATTTATCACTTGCCATTTTCAGGCCGGTTGTTGATGATGTTGCCGCGCTCTCTGACGGCGGCAGTACGGTCTGCAAACCACAACTCATTTTTCTTTAAAAATGAATATATATATTTTTGTATTAACATGATATTATAGACCTTGAAATTTAAGTCAGTAATATTTTTTTCTGAAATGTATATATATATTTTGTATTAACGCCAGGTTATAGTTTGAAATTTGTGTAAAAAGTACTGCCAGTAAGAAAATTGTGCATATGTAGAAATGAATGTGAGGAAAATAAAATGTAATAATTAATATAAATCATAGTTTTTTTAAAAAAAGTCTTATTTAAAATCCAACCGTTTAACCTGCCTACATAATAGTTAAAAGTAGGAGAGAAGAAACTTGGAAGGGAGGGGGCAGAAATTTAGCTGGTAGTAAAAAATCAACAGTCAAGAATTTTTTTATCATTATATTTGTTTTTGTAATTACTAACCAAAGTTTTGTCTTTTTGAAATTTTCATATATAATCAATTTGTGTAACGTAATTACTAACACTAAGGAATTTTTTTTTTTTATGTTTTTGTTTTTTGAGGAAGTTTACTGACATGTAACGGTATATGCCGTTACATTAATTTAAAATTAGAATAAAAACTTATTTTTTTAAATTCGTGAATAAAAACTAAAAGCTAAACAAATTGAAGACTTGTTAAACATATATATATATTTGCACAGATGCAAAACTTTATAAAAAAAAAAGTAAAGATCTAAATATGAATAAAAAAAAGAGAGTAAAGATTTAAAGATTAATATTTTTTTTAAAGTAATGTAAGTAAAAATGGAATCAGATATTAATTTATTCCTGTAATCTCAAAATAGAAATGATTGTTCTTTTAAATTAAATGAAAAAGCAAACTAGCCCTTGGGGCTTTTATATAAAAAAAGTCAGATGAAAGATATAGATAAAAGAACAAAAAAAATTAGATGTCCAATAGAAGCAGCAAATAATGCTCAGACCCCAAGAAAAATTTGGAACAGGAGACCATGTTAAATGAATCTGAAGGACTACTATAAAAGAAAAAATATTGAAATTAAGGACAGTTCCAGCTTGATTTTTTTGAGAGGTGTGATAAGACACACTTGTCACACTCTCTCACTATTTCCAAATGAAACGACTGATGAATTATGAATGGTACTATTGCAGACCTGGAATCATATAGGTTCTGCAATCATATAGTACCAGGAATTGAACCAGCTAAGGCCATCTCCAGAACAATAGACCGGTCTTTCAATGGAGACCTCATGGGAATTGATACCAGAAACCAGGATTCTTCTAATGTAAGATATGAACTATAAAATTTAAAAGTAATTAAGAACTTTCATCAAGATTTGACAAACGCTTAATAATCAGCTAACCTAATTTTAAAATGAACTTTTATCTGACTTTTTAAGTCTTCACAATCAATTATTATTGTTTAATTTTTAAACATTTGAGTTTTCTAAAAATCATTTCCATTTTTTTATTAATATTTATTGTATAAATTATTTAAATGCATTAAATTTAAGTTGGGTATAGATGCTTGCATAGATTCGTTAATGTTTAATTATGTTTTTATTTTCATATTTGATTAAAATATATAGACATTCGGTAAATAATGATGCCTTACATTGAGTATCTAAAATGTATTTATTCAGATGTCTTTTAAGTTATTGGTATCAATGCAGTATCTTATGATGAATGCCATTGGATTTCTTGCAAATTTCCCTCTGCAATTCCATCAATGACTTTATATTTTGATCATTTATGTTTATTTTGAAATGTTTTTAACCATGTAATTTATGTAGCCAATCTATACTCAATATTATAAAACAAATTTTTATAAAATTCATCTGTGCAAACTTATATAAATGTTAAATTTAAGTCGGGCATGAATGGTTGCATAGATTCGCAAAGTTATCTTAGTTTAAGGGAGGGTAAATCTTAGGTTATTTGTTTTGTGGTTGGATTGGGTCAATGGATTGGATATATCAGAGTAATTAGTAAATGTAGTATGAGGTAAGCTATGGGCAGGATAACATTATATGCCACACACCCCCTTTTTGCCTATGGAATGGGATAGTAAGATAGAAAACGCAATCCCTTCCTATGGAGTTTTTTTTTTATTGCTCTTCTCATCAGACAAATGTAGTATTCCTGTCTCAAAGAGAGTCAATGTCTTCTATAACCATGCTGTTCAGATGTACATTCCTGACAGTATGGTATTTCTGCTGTCGTATTTATGCTACATTGAATACATCGATGTATCAAATGGATTGACGTTAGTTTAACTGAGAACTTTTGGTCTAAGATTAAATAAGGGATAGAATATTTTCTTTACAAATGCAATCTATGTAGTTTATTCATACTTGACACTCTTTAAAATATTAAACAACTTGTGCAAATAGTTTAAAATAATAATTTAAATTTAAAAATAGATATTAAAACCTAAAATAATAAATTTTGTACCTCAATTTTATTTATATGTGTGTAAATAAATGTTTGTGTGTTAATTACTGGTGGTCGCTTCTTTTATTTTGTTAATATTGAAGGAATATTTTAAGAATTTATATTTTGTAAATCTCTGCATCTCACTGAGCTAGTGGCAAGGGCTGACGGCCATGGTAAAATATATATGTAAAAGTTAGATCTTAACAGTGCGTATCTGCCTACTCTATAAATTTTCCAGGTTCAAAATGCCTGGTGGCGCTCTGTATGGCAGATACGGTAAGAGTATTTTGATCTCACACACCCAGACCATTATAATATATATATATCATCAACCATTATCAATCCACAGCAGGATGGTCACTCCAAGTTTAATCCATCTTCTCTGATCTTTAGCTACTCTTCTCCACATCACCCCTGCACACTTTCTTATTTCATCCATCCATCTCACATGGGTCTTTTTTTGGGTCTTTTACAATCTCTTGGAATCCAGTTTAAGATTTCAATTGTTCATCTAATATCATCTCTTCTAGCAATATGTCAAGCCTAACTCCACTTCAATCTTTTAATTTTTTCAATGAGGTCAGTAACACCTGTTTGTTCTCTTACCCATACATTGTGTTTTTGATCTCTTCTTGTTACTCCCAACATGCATCTTTCCATATTTCATTGAGTGGTCTGAAGTCTCTGTATTGCTCTTCTATTAAGTGTCCAAGCCTCAGATCTATAAGTAAAAACTGGTAAAACACATTTGTTAAAAACCTTCCTTTTCAAACGCACAGGCATATTTCCTTTTAGTATTAAGTTATTTCTATCAAAAGCACTCCAACCAAGTTTAATTCTATGATTAATTTCATCCATTATGTTTCCATCTGTATTAATAATCTGACCAAGGTATTTGTAACTGTTAACTTCTTCTAATTCATCATAATCAATCTTTATTTTCATATTTTGAGCAAATCAATTAAACATTACTTTAGTCTTTTTTAACATTTAACTTTAGTCCTACTTTTCTACTTTCGTCTGATAATTCCTGCAACATTTTCTGCAGCTGTGAAGCATTATTTGCAAAAACAACTATATCATCTGCAAAATCTAAATGACTTAAATAATCTCCATTTACTTTCCCTCCTTTAGTTTCCCATTTTAATCCACAAAATACTTCTTGCAACACTGCTGTAAAAAGTTTTGGTGATATGGAGTCACTTTGTCTTACACCTTTCTCAATGTTGACTTTCCCAGTATCATTATGTAATCTAATTGTTGCTGTTGCATTTTTATAAATATTCTTTAAAATATGATAATATCCTGGATCTATACCTTGATGATCCAATGCTTTAATCACTGAAGAAATGTTTATAGAATCAAATGCCTTTTCATAATCTATAAATCCAAAACATAATGTCAACTCATATTCATTTGTCCTTTCTATAATTTCTCTCAATACCTGGATATGATCTACTGTACTAAAACCACTTTTAAATCCAGCTTGTTCCCTTTGTTGGTGGAAATCCAATATTCTTTGTGGACGAGTTGTAGTTATCTTGGTAAAAAATTTGTATAAAACTGAAAAAAGGCTGATAGATCTGTAATTTCTAATATCTTCTTTATCACCTTTTTTAAATATTAATATTATTACTGCATTCTTCCAATCATTTGGTACATCTTTATCATTTAGACATTTGTTATATAACTTTGCTAAAAAAAAATTTATTTCTTCACCTGCTTCTTTTAATATATCAATTATAATTCCATCATTACCTGGAGCCTTTCCTTTCTTCATACATTTAAATACATTTTTCACTTCTTCATTTAAAATTCTGGGCAATTCAGAAGATATAATAGAAATAGGAGATACTTGTTCTTTATTACTATATAATTCTTGATAAAAGTCTTCTACCCATTTCATAATGTCATCTCTCTTTTTAGTAATAATTCCATCTTTTTTTCTTATTGCAGATATAAATTTCATACCAATACCAAAATGTTGTTTTACATTCTTGAGACTTTTATTTTCTTCTACAGCTTTCCTTGCTAATTCACAATTATGCTTTCTTATATCATTTTCAACTCTTTTCCGTACCATTTTACAAAATTCGAGATATTCAATCCTTTTTAAGGCATCATTTTTGTATATCTTCATATTCCTTCTTTTCTTCATAAATTCTCTGGTTTCACTAGCAATTTTATTGGTCAATTGCTGCTTTTTTCTACCAGCTATATTTGTTTCAGTTTTTAAAGTGTATCTTTCATTTTCATATTAATTTCATTCAAATCTGAATCATGTTCAAAATCTACTAATACTTGAAACCGATTTGTAAATTCTAATTTAAATTCATTAGAATGTTTCTGAAGATTAGGAATATCAACTGTAAAAATTGTTTTTCTTAATAATTTTTGTCTCTCTAGTTTTGCATTAACACGTATCTGACATCTTACTAATCGATTATCACTTCCTGTGTTAAATTTATTAAGAACATTATAATCTTGAAATATGTATTTTCTGTTAGTCAATATATATATATATTATAGAGAACTAACAATATTGAACCCTACTGAATTAACATACAAATTGTTAGACTATGAGTAAGGGGTGGTTAAATAAAATCTTCAAAATGCATAGTGAATTTAGACAAAATATACGTATGGCAGTATGAGGGACAACAAGCTAATTAGTAGTAAAACCATCCATTGTACAAAAAGAAAGACCAGGTCTTAATAATCTGCAAAACCAGGTCCAGATCAACTCCATGTTACGAAGAGTTATGAAACTTGGAGGCAAAGAAAAATCTAAAACTTCACTAAAGTCCATGTTTGATCTGCTAGCCATGGCATACAGGTTCTTTTGTTTTTATCCATAGACTTATAAAGCATCTTCAGAAATAAAACGTTTATGGGATAGTCTAAATCCGTTTCAAAAAGGATTTGGCACCTGATAGTCCAGATGACAAAGTTAATATGTGTGGCTAATCGATATATGGTTTTATCTATCTATTTATCTATCAAATCTTCACATATCTGAGCTTGAAGTAAGTATCCAAAAGACATTAATGTGACCACAGAATAATACATAAATTGGTAAGACTTTCTTCATTCTTTTTTTATTAATAGATGTAAAATAAATAAATACATAAACTCTTAGAAACATTTTAATACTTTATTTTGTAATTAACACTTTTATCTTATATATTGTTTGTTTGCAATCAATATTTTTTTATATATATTTTATTCTGATGTATTTTTATTTTACCTTTTATTTATTAATGGACTTTGTAATATTTTATTAATATATTGATATTATCATGTTGCGGGAGAACTTTTGTAGTTTGTAGATATCTGTAAATACTCAATCTATATAATTGCTATGCAGGGATATCTTAGTTTTTTTATTTCACTATTATTATTATTATTTGATTAAAAAACAATTGCCAGGAGAACATGGCGTTTGATTAAAAGACAATTGGTTGTGAGAACATGGCAGTGCATCACATAATAATCATTTATTTGCTACAGCAACACAAATCATTTCTTATTTTGATTCAGGTCAAATGTCGAAATAATAGCGATCAATTTCATGTATATTGTTCAAGGGTTGCCTTCAACATAAGACTCAAAAATAACGCCACTATTCAGTTATTTTTGTTACAGCAAATGTGGTGAATTGATTAATCATTGGAAATATTTTGTTACGCGGAGAACAGAGAAAAAGGCTAGTTTTATTTAAAAATAAATATATAATAATAACAATAATAATATTGATGATAATGATAATAATAATAATAATAACGATGATGATGATGATATTTTTTTCTAATAATAATATTAATTCAATTTATTCTATGAAATAAAACAAAGTACATAACAATCTTGTGTGTGGAATTTACATGTAAAAATAAGAAAATAAAATAAAAATACAACCAAAAACTCAAAATAGAAAAGAACAGTTTAGAAAATAAATAAATTAATTATTGCCTTAGTAAATATTACTTAAATAAATGCCAAAATTAATACATACTACACAACCATTGACATAAATATTTTTTGAAAGATACATAAGAAATATTATTCAGATCAATTGAACACTCATATATAAATTTATTAAATAACTTTGACCCAGAATAAACATGTTGTCTTCTACTAGATTCCTTAAAAAAAATTTGGTAAAGGTAATTGAAAGTTATTAGAAAGATGAGTATTTAGAACATAAACTCGAGAATTCAGAAAAAGTTTAGCACAAAAAATATCAAAAACAACTCTATATTGATATAAGTGATTTACATCAAATAAACCAAATGCAATATAAATATTTCGAACAGAAGAGGAACGAGATCTACCAAAGATAATGTGCAAAGTATAATTTTACAAAACACTGCAAAAGAGATAAAATATATGGAGAAGCATTAGCTCAAATAATGATATTATAAGATAAAATATTCTGATAACAGGCAATGTAAATAAAAATGAGAGCAGACCTAGGAAGAAATTTAAGTAAATAATAAAACATATACTTTAAATTATGTAACCATTGACAAAGTTAAGTAATATGATTTGTCCAGGACAATCTGGAGTCAATATATATTCCCAAAAAACAATTATCGACCAAAGGAAGATTCTCACAAGTACATATGCTATTAAAATGCAAAATATACTTAGAGCAAATTTTAATGTTAAGAGAGAAAAAGGTACACTTGTAAGAAAAAATAATACCTTTTGTTTTATGTAAATTGACCAACAATGAATTATATGCCAGCCATTTACCAACTGAGTTCAAATTCTCATTCCCTAATTTTTCAAGAAGATTATAAGAAACAGCATTAGAAAATAAAACAATATCATCAGCAAAACGAAAAATCTTAGAATGTAATTTCAGTGAAAATAAATCATTAATATAAATTAAAAACAACAACAACAACAATAAAAATAATAATAATAATAATAATAATAATAATGATGATGATGATGATTATAATAATAATAATAATACAATTTATTTATTTACCATACAAAACTACAGCATAAAGCCAATTACAGAATTGCACCATAATAAATATAGATATACATAAATGAGTTTAAATGACAAATTATTAATATAATTATATGTCATATTTCTATAAAAGATAAGTAACACATTTAAAAATCTAAAGTAAAATTAAACATAGCATATAGCCAATTATCATTAACACATTAATAATAATAATTAAATAAAAGGGATAAATATAAAGTACATAACAAAATAATAAAAAAACAATGAATTTAATCAATATACATATACATAAACAAAATCAAATTAAACTAATCAAACCTGGCATTTAAATTTAATAACATTATAAAATTGTTTATAATCTAAATTGAAGTGATTAATATTATTACAAATCTGATTATATAAACATGGTAGCTTAAATAAAAGAGAAAAATTAAAAACATTGGAATGACAAGTTTTAATGTAACAAACAGAAGCAGAACCGAGTATCATGCAAATGAGATCTAATTATAATAGTAGAAATTGTGTCAGATAAAGAACTATTTTATTAACAATTTTATAAAGATATTTAAGATCTCTCTCTATATTGTCTTCTAAAAGAAAGATGAACAACAATTTTATTTCCCAGAGAAATATATTTAGCCCTTTGAGCCTGAAACGCCCCCGTGAGCCCCTAAACAAAAATTTAGACTTTCAACTGAGTTTGCACCAAAATGGTAAGTAGTACCTTACAGTTCTGAGATCATTCAATCAGCCATCTTGTTATAATTAAAATGAGCTATAACTTTTCTTTTTACGATAAAATTTGGATTTTTTTGTGAACGTTTTTGTAAAATACACTTTATAATTTTTTTTTATTTTTCTTTTGTTTTTTTAGATTTAATGACCGTAAATATGATTCATGGTCCATTGAACGTGTTTTTCAGTGTAATAATTACGTTTAATTTATGTAAGGGCTTTTATAAGCCCTCTTAGTAGAAACAATTTTTTTTGTAAAAAAAAAGTTAAAAGCTTAAAAATAAAAAAAAAGATTATATCAAAAATGCATAAGGATTACTGTGGTATTTATATATAATAATAATGCCTTTTGATGCCTTCATAATTGGATTCAAATTTGAAACTGATGCTAACAATTAGACAGGATTCTGTGAGTATTTCAATTCGTTTTATTATTATTTTTTATTATTATTATTGTTTTCTATAATTAAATATAATTAAAAGTAATATATATGATATAATACAGGTGAAATAATATAAAAACATTTATTTTAATATTTTTCTAACCTGGTTTTAGATCTGTCTTTTTATAAAAACGATAAACTTTTAGATAAAAAGCACATTTGAAATGTAAAATCTTTTACTTCAATTTGTCTTGTTACCTACTTTTTATTACTTTTTTTATATATAAATATACATATAATATATATGATATAATACAAGTGAAATAATATAAAAATGTTTTTTTTAATTATTTTTCTCACCTAGTTTATAACTCTATTATATATATACAAAACAATATATATATATACAATAGAATTATATATATATATGCAAAAAAGAATATATATATGATAGAATTTGATATATACATATAGAAAACAATATATATATATATATATTGTAGCCTCAACTTCCCACTTCTTCCTCTCATTTAACATCAATAAACTTTAATTTATTTCAAGTAGCTGGACAACTGAATTTAATACTAACTTGGGATCAAATATACCAGGGGCGCCAAATTGTAGCTATAAATTGTAATGCCCACCAGAGATCATCATCATTAGCCATATTTAGGACTATAGAAAATACTGGAGAAAGCAAGTAAATTGTCTCTTAAAAAAAATTAATAACAACAATGATATTGATAAAACCATCTGATCTGTGTGGTCTTAATTTCAAACTCAGTTGAGTCATGCAAATATTTCATAATTAATTTATTATTAAATCCATAATAATAATAAGACAACTTTCTCCCATAACTTTATTATAAATATCTGATCTCGAGTGGTAACTACAGAAATTATATACATTTCTCATTTATATCGGACTGGAAATGAATCAGTAGTCAATGCAGAGGACTCATAATCTAGGTTCATAATACAAATTTATCATTTAATTTAACACTAGATAAAAGAAAAAAAAAATTTATCCGAATCAATTCTCCTCATTTGGTTCCATTACCTTATTTTTTCGTTCTCAGCATCTATCACTTTAAATTAGCTACAATTATATAACACGGAATGTCTGTGTTATGTTCTCTGATCTGAGAATCCCTAATCTTATTTCTAAACATATAAATTAACCTGTCAATCGACTATCAATTTATGATCCCTACTTTAACAACAGTATAATAATTTTATTATATGATGCTACTTGACTTCCAACTAGCTCTTAGATTAATAATTGAACTGCTCTTTCTCAAGGTCTAGATCTGTCAAGAGATGCAATTATACACGATTACATTGCGATGGATATGACTCCAAATATCTTAAGTCAAATTTTGATACGAATTTACTATTGGGAATCACTTTACACACCGAGAGCAGGAAAGGGATTTTATGTCTGCTCCCAATATTCACAACATTACCATGAACCAAAAGACAAAATTGACTAAATCTAACTTAACTAATCCCTGTCATTTTTATTCTATATATCTAATATGTTGACCAAACTTTAATTAATAACTTTAAATCTATCATATATCGCTAAATAAACTATGGAAGTAAACCATGGACATTAATCAGATAAATCAATCAAAATTTACTGGTAATTAAATTACGGAAATAAATCTCAAAATTAGATTTTGTGAATTAACTATAAAAATAGATTGTGTGAAACTGAATTATAGAAAAGTGACTTATAAAATGAATTATGTAAATCGAATAGAGATAATCAATATAAAAATCAACATCGTAAGTCAATCATGGAAATAAATTGTCAATATAAAATTAACTATGTGAATCGAATATGGAAATAATATAATAATGACTACTGCAAATCGATCGTGGAAATAAATCATCAATAGAAAAATGAATAATTAAATTTAAATATAAATTAATATTTCTTAAATATAGGTGCGGTATGAAAATTCTGTAGATATTGGAAACATCAAAACACAAGACACACTGTAACTTATAACAGTAGTAAAAATTTATTATATGAACAAGAATTAAAATAAAACATATCCAAATATAATATGGTTACACTTAAATATATATTTTAGATCCACTAAATATTATGGTTTGGATACATGTTTAAAATTAATATTTTTTTATTTTTTAGATAACTTATTTATTGCTTTCGACCCATTGATTTGTTAAGATAAACACACAAAAATAATACACGCTTACGCACGGAATCAGACTTCCATTTCTTTTAGCCTTAATAAATCTATATCTCGAAAGAGAAGAAACCGATAAACTCATACTCCCCTTTTTATTTGTAAACCTTGCCAATGGACTATTCCAAATAATACCTCGTTTCACTTATTCTAATCAGCAATGTTAACTAATCAGAAATTTCTATATCATTTTATTAATTAATAATTTTTTACTATTCTTATGAAAAAGGATGATATAACATATATATAAAAAAATCTTTTCTGGTCTTGTGGATTGTTTAAATTCAAAACCCACACTTTTACGTTAATGCCTGTCAGATCTTTACGTTTTTAACCGTATATATTTTAATAGGTCAGTCTGTTGATCCAGCTCGACAACTCTCAACTTATCATATTCACAAAATCAATACGGATCGGTTAGTTTACCAATTAAAATCTCTGTCATTCCTCATCATACCTCCATCTGACCGAATCCTTATCCTGTCAGGGCAATTTTATACTGTCCCACATCAGAAAAACACTCTCTAGATCCTTCAGTACCATGCAGTATATGTATAACGCGCACACAGCAACGTCTGAATAGGGGAAATTAAAACCAAACCAACGACAACTTCAACTCTTAACTCCAATCGTTTGCTTCAGCCCGGGGGAGAGAAATCTTTTCTTAAGATTTAGAATGTGTGAGGAGCTCCGGCCTCCACATTTATTCAAAAGGGCATGCAAAACCTTTTCCTCAATCCAACAATATCTTTATTAATAATTCCCTATCTTTAATAGAATAAATGGAGTGAAACTCAGTCATCTCCAACTATCATGGTAAGTCAATCATGAGACAGATATTTTCCATCTATGAGGTGGCATGATAACTCTACCTCAATAATATTAAGCATCTACGGCTTTATATATGCACCCACATACATTGATTACAGTCTAAATGAATGACAAGACTAACCGGATCCCGAATTAAAACATGTATGAATCACTTCAATCTTAAACAGTCAAACCGATCACATACCTCCAATATCTATCAATAACAGATCATCAACACTTATAGCACAATTATGGTTTTCCACACGATCATCCATATCACTCATATTTAATATTAAGCACAAATATATATAAAAATTTGTTAAGAATATAAAAGGTATTTTATATCATTTCTCTCTTTCTCTTTCAATTTAAATTCACGTAAGCACTCATATTTAAGTGGGATCAAAATCATTTCTTTTTCTCTTTCCTTTACGCATTTTAAAACATAAATAATAATAAAAATTATTAAATTAAGATATTCTAGTGGTAAAAAAAAAAAAAACATTTCTGTCAAACATGTACATATTATAAAACGAAATAATAAAAAAAGGACATATTATATAAACGAAATAAAATATAGAATAACACCAAACATTACTAAAGTCTCTTTCTAATATATTTTCCTTTGATTGTGCTCAGATCATTTTATTTGGCAATAGCAGTTATAGACGCACATCATAGACATTTATTTTAAATCAGATGTATACTAAAAACGCACATAGTCATTTGAATCACAATAGACAAAAATGAAGACAGTCTTTTTAAAATCAGAATGCATAAAAAACGAAGAGTTACTTTTAAATCAAATGTGGAAAACGAAGAGTTACTTTAAATCAAATGTAGCAGAGGAAGAGTTATTTTAAATCAAATGTAGAAAACAAAGACTTATTTTGAATCAGAAGGTAGCTGCAGGACAATTAATAAATTTTAAAAAAAGTTTTGTTAATTACCTTCCACTTTGTTGGTCTCTTTCCGGGATCGAACTCATTTGTTTCTTTTCCTCTTCTTTTCCATTTTTCAAGGGTTCAAAGTACATACAACAAGCGACTTCTCATTACCAAACATGAATTAACTTTTCTTTAAATATTATTCAGAAGTTTGCTGTAGCTTTTTTTTTTTTTTAAACGAATTTTACCCAGCCAAACAATTATGATAATATAAATTGATCCTTCATAGTTATACCATAGTGTGATAGTTCTTTCCTCAAATTAAATTTTAATAAGCAAAACCGATAGACTCCGGCATTCAGAAAAAAAAGTCTTATTGAAGGCTGATTGTTTCATGATTAATTTCAAGAATAAATGCACACCACGAATATGAATTAGAAATTCATATTTCGGTAATTCAAGTACATTGTTAACTTCTGAGACGGAAAATTAATAAAAATTCGGAGATAATTGAACTGCTCTCTCAGCAAGAAGCAAAAAATTAAACGTCCCTACCTAGCAAAAATTTAAAAGTCCTTTAGCAAAAAATTTTTTAAAAGACCCTGTCATTTTCTCCAACTCTCCTTTTATATTTTCCAGCACAAGGGAAGAGAGAGGGGGCAAAAAAAACATTGGTCAATTCCCCTCTCCACAGGTGGTCGCCCTCCAAATTTTTAAAGATAATCCATTCTCAGAACAAACAATTGAACCATTTATCAGTTGTCAGATTTTGATAGCTTTTTTAATCTTTTTGGTAAAACAATTGTTACACTTATCTTGATCTAAACACTTTCCCATTTAGATTTAGATTTTTGAATTACTAATAATAAATTACAACAGATTCATTTATTTTTCCATTGTTTCACTTGTCCGGAAACAATATAAAAATGGTATCAATTTCTGTAAAGGAAAGAAAAAATGTCAACTCGTATATCTGTATTACACACACACGCACATACATCTGTAGATTATTTAATAGAAAAATTGCTTATTTAGACTACATGAACACAAAATATCCCTCACAATTTCTTATAATTACAAACGCAATATTAATTATAATCTCTGTTAATCATAACATAAATTCCCATTATTATTTTCTATAACTCTTAAGCTTATTCTCCCGAAAGAAGCTGTTAAACAAAAGCTATTGATAATCATTTTACTTTCAATTCTCACCAACTTTTTAGTGATAGACATTAAACTTTACAAAACTCTATCCCAGCTATATAAATATTTATTTCTTCATCATTATATTGGCAAATCATTACTGCAGCGTACAGAAAAAAATCAAATCACCCCCCCCCTTGCATTAAATAATGCCAGCGATATTTTCTACAAACACAAACTGTCTCTATGTGTTATTTCTGAGCTATCTAATTAGTGATTTCTCAATAAAGCTTTTTAATTTTTCCTGCATTCAAAAAAAAAAAAATATTTGTTCCCTTTTTTTTTCCCACAACTATATCTTTTCCTTTACAATTGGTTTATAGGTGATGTAGACCAAAGGGCTACAGTATATATATATTGTAACCCCTCACACCTATCACCAACACTAACAATTACCCGGGGGCGCCAATTCTATGGATCATAGAATAAAATATTTATTTAACTTTACCTAAATCTATTCATGAGGCTCTTAATTAAAGCTTTCACCTAAAACTAACTCAGTTGAGGGATAAAGAGGTGTATGAGGTGTACAATGTACATTAGATGTGGGAGAAAATATTATAATTAATAGGAATAAGCATCTATCAAGTTCTATGCTAAACAAAAATTAAATTGGTAAAATTCTACCAGCTAAAATTAACTAATTATACTTTATATTTCACCTCCTCCCATCATCCATATGCAGTGAACAACCTCTACTATATTATACAATTAAACTAATAACTAAAATAAAATAAAATAAATAATATTTCAGAAATTGTAACGTATAATTCACTAGATCTAAACTCAAACTAAACCTATAGACTACTAAATTTTAACTACTCACTAATCTAATCTGGCTAAATGAATTTACTATCTAATCTAAATTCAATATTGAAGATCTCAGGGAATTAACTTATGGTATGGCTTGATCTAACATTTCTATATCTCAATATTATTATTTAACACTATGAAAATAATATTATAAACCAAACAATACCCTAATTAGATACTTGCAGTTAGATAATAAAAGAAATTGGGCACATTTTGATTTCAATTCATCATCTAAACAATTATTAAATAACAAAACCCTTTTAAAACTATCAGTAGGTAATTGGCATCTCATATAGTGTTTGAATCAAGGAAATCAATATCATCATATCTAGAGACTTATTATAATTAAATAAAATACAATTATGTTACATTAAATAAAATAAATGTGTAAGCATGTGTGGAAGTGTGAAACACAAATGAATGCTAGAGAAGAAACTCCAAATACAAATTTAGATAACAAAATATTTATTAATCAAATAGAAAAATAGCTAAATCAACATTTACTTTTCTTTCATTGGTATGAACACAAATTCCAAAGGGATTTAATATCATTAGTTACAGTTTATACAAGAACAAATAATACAACATAATCTGTTAACTTTTTACATCTACTATATTTCATTCATCAGATGCATTCTGATAGATTCGCAATATAAATGAATAAAACAATATTTAGTGGTCAGTTTGGTTTTGTTTTTTTTTTTTTTGATGTGATTAAGGAAGAAATGTAAACTCTCAGTTTTTTTATGTTGGGAAAAGAGATGTAGCTATGAGTTTTTTTTAATGTTATTAGAGAAGAGATGTGGCGATCAGTTTTTCAATGTTATTGAAAAAGAGATGTAACGATCAGTTTTTTTTGCATTATTATAAGACAGAGATGTAGTGATTGAGTTTGTGAAAACCAAGGGAAATGGACAGTTTGCATATTTTTTTCAAAAGAGAGTGAGCGATTGATTTTTTTTTTACTCTTTAAAAAGTGAGGAAGGAGAAAAATGACTCTTGTTTTAAAGTCAGTATAGACAAAGATGTGCATATATATAAGTAATTCCCAGCAAGATTAAGATAAAAAAAAGAAATGTAACAAAATTGAATTTCTTGGAAGAAGTTATTGACAATTCTATAAAATGATATAAATATATTTTGCTGTGTATAATACAATGAATTTGCATTGCTAAAACCATTGTTTCTGCTTACTGGAATATTACAGAATGGGTTAAATCACTGATCTACTATGGACTCATATACCGGTCCATAGTAACCAAAAGAATGGACAAATTTAAAACCAGCCACAGATATCATTTGACCATTATCTTTGATAGGAAAAGAGAAAGAAGAGATGAATAAAAGCCATATATAGCCAGAATGGTAGAGAAAAGCAAATCCACCAGTTCATACTTATCTAAAAGTATTTGTAATAACTCTTTTTGAAATGGTAGAAGCAAGCCAGTCAATGAATTCAGCATTATTAAAATTATCAACAATAAATAATTTTAAAATTGTGGAAATAAGCAAGTCAATTAATTCATGTTTATCTTAAAAGAATCTGCAAGAACTTTTCTTTTTTTTAATGGAGCAAATCAACTTATTGAAGCTATACATGAGACAAGCAGTCTGAAAATTCAAACTTGGGACATTTATAAGAAGTGAAAATAATCGGGTAACTATGAACTTTCATTAACAGATCTTTTATTATTACCTATTACAAGTAAACCTTAATTTATTGATCGAAGCATTTTTTTCTTTTGATACAGAAACATTAAAGGCTTGTTTATCGATAGTTATTCTCAATATCACATAACACAAACACAGTTCAAATCTTTAAACTTAAATTTTCATTATTTTTATATATATATATTGTAATATTGAAATGTTTTTTTTTATTGTTCTTCATTTATTATGATAATGAGCAACCTATAAATATATGCATTTATAATGTTTTTTATTTATTTATCTTGTTGCATATTAAAATTGATATAATGTATTTTATTTTATTTTGCTCAAAGCTGCAAGAATATTTTTTTATATATGTGATTTATGTATTAATCTCTAATATAAAGGGAACACATTTTAAAAATATATGTTGACATATCACAGGGTGTTGTGTGTGCATGTGTAACTGCTTATACAAACACGTCAAAAGAATAGGTTATGCCTGATTAGTTTAAATATAGTAAATTATAAAGCAGGTATTCACATTTGAATGGAAGTGAAATAAAACACACAAGTTACATATGAAATTTATTTTTATGATATAATAAGTTAGGAAAGTCTTAAGTAAGCATTCAATGAAATATATTTTTTTAATATCATTTTAAGCCAGCTTATTTTAAAATATCCAAAATGACAAACTTGTATATAAAATTTTGTATTAGTTCTATATTGAATTAATGTAATAATAACCCTTTTATCTAATTAATACATTTGATTTTAAAGAAGGAAAGAAGAATAGTATTAATAAAATATAATTATATATCTTGATTGGTTTCCGAGTTCTTATTAAAAATATTGTTGTATTTTTCTTGTCTTAATTCTATTGTTTTAAATGATCATCATCATCATCATCATCGCTCGCTGATATTAAGAATCATCATTCGTAAATATTGAGCAATCACTTGCAAATATTAAGTGCTCGCAAAATGATAAGTAAACTAGAATGTTGATTTACATTTAAGTATTTAAGGATTATGCTTGATAATAACCAAGTTTTAATAATTATAGTTCAATAATAGAAAGCTAAAATTATGTTGTGCCCATGAGTTTTGATCATCCTCATCAAAGATGGATATCATATTATTGGTTAAAACACCATTTAAACATAGTACTGTACAAGAGTTATGATCGCCATCATCATTAATAAATTATAATCATTAAATCTAATGTTTAACATAACTAATATATTTAGTAAATAAGGATTTGTAGAAAGTTGAATATCGTGCATAGAGATTCGTGATGATCAGTCATCATCACTAGTATTATTAAATCCTAGTTTTAACTATAAAAGTATTTTAGTAAATAAACATAAACTTATATAAATGCTAGTGAATGTAATAATTAAATCCCAGTTTGACATGGGGTGATTTTAAAAAGTGCGTATGAGTTTATAAAGATAAATTTATTGTTGTGAGTTCATTATAAAGCTATGGCTGGTATCATCATCACTATTATTATCATTATTATTATATTATTATCATCATCATTTTTATCATCATCATTATCACCTTTATATTGTGATAAATAATCTAGTTAAATGGCCATCGATATCAATAATGGTCTTCACAATGCTTGTTTAGAAGCCATTAATAAGATTATACTTGTCTGTTCATCAATATACGTAAAATGAGCTAGCAATGTCTATAAGAGTCTTGATCTATATAAATTTTGGTGATATGGGGATCTTATGATTCTATTGACATGAGTAAAATATAAGAGTGTCATTTTTTTTCATTAGTCATCCAAGTCATGTGTGATAAAAATGTACTGAAGGAGTTTGAACTCAGTACACTCTAAACAGATATTTATCTAGATTTAAAACAATCTAGTGGCACTCGTGGGAAAACACATGTACTTAGCTAAACTGAATAAAGAGTGATTTAATCCCTTTCCAACTTCATAATATTAACCTTATATGATATTTTTTTATAAGTTGTTATAAACAGCACCAGCGTGTGCATGTGACCATGAATGGTCGTATATACATAGAAAGAGGAATGAGAAGGATTCTTGGTTAAAAGAACCTATTATTGGAGTTAAGCATAAGGCATTCCAGGGATCTCACAGTGGGTAATTTTATTCAGTTGCTATATTTAATATTATTTTATTTGATGACAATGGCCAGTATGTTTTATTGTTCAAATGACTTCCCCAATATCTAAATATTTTAAATCTTTAATGATGATAGTTTTAATTTTCATTGTTGTTATTTTATATGGAAAAATTAGATAATTTATTTATTTCATTATTAGCGTAACAGAATTAATGTTTGGATAGTTGCAATCAGGCTATAATGTTATATTTAACTAATTAAAGAAATATAGACACCCAAATAGAGCATGATATGCATATATTCTTATTTATATGTTAGCGTCATCCTTATTTAATTATAAATTGTATTTTAGCTAACACAGTAAATTCATTTCTCATTTAATTTTACTCGGTTACAAAGGATGAACTGCTAGAGCATATCATATATCCTGTTTAGTGTTTAGTTATTGAATTATAGCAACTATCATTTTATCACTCATCTATATATTTATAATCGGTTACAAAATAGCAGCCTTTTTCATCATTACAGTAATTTTTCGGTTACTGTTCAAATGACAGATTATAAGTAAGTATATATCTTAATAATTAATAATTTTTCTTTCCATCTATTTTTATTGTCTGTTACAAATATTTATTTATATTACCGTTACAATATACAATATTACTTTATAAAATATTGATCGTATTTTATTTTATAATAAAATAATCTATTGTGCATTATATGTATATATGTAATTAATAACAAACAAATAATCTTTCCCATTATTAATATAAATTCCGAATGGATTGGGTTCAATAAATATGCTTGATCTTTTTAGGAATGTGTGCATTGTAAGCTACCCTTTACAACATATTAAGAGAAGGACTTTTAATAAATTGTTGTAGTAGAGTCCCACTTTATACATAATTGTTTGTACAAAATCTAAACTGATTACTTCATGGAATTCAGCCAGTAAGCCACTAGTTGTACATACTAAGTCACTACTAATTCGTATACATATATATTATGAGTAATAAATTAGCTGTAATGCCATTAAAACTTGTGTGTGGTTATTTTTTCAAAAATAATTAGAGTGTAGGGCTTTTAGATTAAACTCTGACCGTACATATCACTGAATAAAGTATTTTGTTAAAAAGATGAACATAGTTTTTTTTTTTTTCATATATCAAATGCGTTGACTGGGAAGCGAACCCGGACAGCTTGACTAAAAATGAACATAGTTAAGTAAAATACAAAATGACTCTGAAAAATCTTAATCTATAGATAATTTTTAAAGATACAAAAAGTAAATTTAGATAGAATAAAAAGAATAGCTATCATCTAATACCAAACTAATATATAAAAGTCAGTAGCTATAAAAGTTTTGAAGAATCATATTAAAAATACAATCAGTGTTTTTTAATCTTAGTTGTATGATAGTTGTTTTAAAATTATCAATATCAGCTACATAAACTAATTGCTATTTTAAATAATTATTTTACCTTTTTTGATATAAAAAAAATATTAATTCTTACACATATTGGTCTTTATCGGTGTCTTCAGTAAATGCCTTAAACTTTTGTACAGTTTTAATTTTATAACATTCCATTGCATTGTTGAAAAAATCATGTCGATCAATAAATATCTAAAACAATAATGTGGCATTATTTTACAATATTGTGAAGCACAAAATAAAATTATTTTATTAATCTAAGATTGAATATTTTGAATAATTTACACTAGCAAAGTCTTACAGTATGTATCATTAGGTAGGATTGGTGTTAAACCACTAAACATCACATGATCACCATCTCTTATGCAATCAAATAACTGTTATTAAACAGGAAAAACTCTCCACACAGTAGTGCCATTCTGTGAACCAGAGTAATAAATGGATGCCAGAAGGCCACAAGCTATAAACTAGTCTGGGAATATTGGATGAGTAGGCACAAGATGGGGATTTTATGCACAAGCCTTCTGGCATCTATTGATTACTTTGGTTGGCACAGGGTGGCACTACTGGATGAAGAGTTTTGCCTGTTTAATAACAGTTATGTGCTAGCATAAGAGATGGTTATCATATTACGTTTAGTGATTTAACACCAATCCTGCCTAATAGGATAGTGGTGACTATGGTTGCTAAAGAGCTGAAGACCCAAAATATATGGGTGCTGAACTATATGACTATATGAGCTATTGAGCTTGGATTGAATATATTATTGTGTTTTCAAATTTTATTCTCATAGTTTTGTAGTTAAGTAAAGATAAACGGTGGCTTATGGAGAGTTGCATTAGAACCTAAGATCTAGGTGCAGTGCTCTCAGATCCAAGACTCCTCACTGATGAAGGCCACAAGCCAGAAACTAGTCTGGTGATATTGGATGAATAGGCACTAGATGGGGATTTTATGCACAAGCCTTCTGGAATCCATTGATTACTCTTGTTGAAACAGGGTGGCACTACTGTATGGAGAGATTTGCCTGTTTAATATTTATCATTACATACAGGAGATCTATTTCCAGAAGTAAATACTTATTAAAAAATAAAAAAGTAAACAAATAGTTTTTGCAGTGTCCTGAGGTCTCTAAAGACCAATCAGGGAACTAAATATAGAAACAATAAGCTTCGAGATATATTTATATAGCAAGATTCATTTAATAACAAATAGTAATGTGGTAAAAACAACATAAAAAGGTAATAGACTATCAATATTCATGCACTATTTATTTTTCTTGGGTGAAAATAGTCTTATTCCACACCAGGAAAAATCCAGTCATTAATTATTTGTGCTCTCAAATCAAATGTCTCTTCAAACATAAATAAGTATATATAATTTCAGAAATACATTAATTCTATTAAAGTTGCAATACCAGTGCCTCCTTCAGCACACATAATTTATACATTATATATTAGCCATCACTCTTCACATCTTGTCTCTTGCGGTTTGGTTAAGCTTCATTTAATTATCTGAGATCTAAAGATCAGCCAAAACCACCACTGATAAATTCAACTGATAAATGACATAAATATTGAATAAAAGTACTTTAAATTCATGTTTTAGAAATTATAAGCTAGTAAAATTAATATGCTTCATATGAGCATATAGTATAATTTTTTAGTATTTGGAAATTATAAGCTTGGTTTGATCAGACTTCTGCATCTTTTGGACGATACTTCATATTGACCAAACTGTCCTTCTCTCTATTCACATTGAAGCAGTCGATCTTAACTTAAGATTGAGCTTCATAGTTCCATCTACTAACCTGTATTCAAACCCTATATCCCATCCCACTTTTTTGTTGTGTATATATACTTTATGAATATATTTGAGATGCGCACCTAAGTTATAAAATTTTAACTTTTAAATAACATTTTTATTATTATTTTTTTTTTTTTATTAAAGTACATAGGTGCAGATCAAATATATGTATATAGGAGCAAACATACTAACAAAATATTGATTTTTTTTAAATATTTTATTACACGTCATTTTTTAAACTTTTTTTTTAAATTGCTTGTTTTTCCTATTAAACTCTATATTTTATAAAATCCAAGACAGGATGCAACCATTAATTGTCCAACAGTAATTAAAGGGTTGGAAACACTATTGGTTTAATCTGGAGAATGAATTTTTAATTAAAGTTTTTACTTAAAATAAAATGGGGATTAAGATTAATGATTGTACTTTTGTTATAAACATTTTGTCAAATCTATTTCCAATATGGAAATAGATTTGAATATATTTTTGGAATGTTATCTAACAGTTGCATCTTTCAAAAACAATGGACAAACAAATGTAAAATTTCTGTTGGATTAAAGATTACGTTTAGGCTAAAGATAAGAAATGGAAAGCATTCTTTAAATACCTGGGCAGAAGTATAAAATGACCAGATTTTAAATCACCAACAGATTAGTGACTATTGAGAGAACAGATGAGCTACTATTAAGAGAACTGATTGCTACTAGACACCATGCTGTTTTGAAATCTAAAAATGATGATCTAGTAGTAGAATCTTTTTCTGACACTTGTGGGTCATTTTCCACTGCCATAATACTCTGCTGCTCTGAAATGAAGTAAAAGCCTGATGGAGAACTTTAGAATGCTGAATAGAAACTTGCTTGCCACATAAGAACTCACATGGATCGATTACATGCTGTACTTTGAAAATTGACTCTTAAATTGTGCAAGGTGATGATTTGCATCCCTCCTAAAAGTAAATTTAGCTGACCAATCTCGAACCCTATTATCAATTCTTTCTAATGTATGATTTAACTTTGTAACTTTTCTAATAATGTAAATTGTTCTCAAATAATTTCAATAAATTTAATTCTCTCTCATATGCTCTAACTTTCTTCAACTTTGGTGTAGTCATTTATTTATATGTATTTATTACTTGATTTCATACAACTATTTTAGTAACTATTAATAAGCCAATCTCAAACAATCTGGCGGGCTTAATTTCTAAAAATCTTTTCTGTCAGTTTTTTAACTAAACCTCGATGAATTAAGATCATTAACATCCCCTTAAAATATAATGCATTATTAATTAATACACTCACCAGATTGTTTTCTTTTTATGAGTCAACATTTTATGTTTTAGTGTAAAAAAAATTATTTGTTTAAATCTGGATTCTATCCAGGAAATCCAGAACTCATGCTAATTAATGCTTTGAAACCTTATTTTATAAATGTTATTATTCAATTCTGAAAAGGTGACCTATTAGTTGTTTTCTATAACTGTTCATTTTCTTTTATTTTTCCATGCTCTTAAAATATATGCTTGAATATTCTCAGTTGTTGAAATACACGAAGGTGGAATTGAATCATTTGTAAATAGCAGATGAGGAAGGGAGTAAATTTTCATGTATATTTTACTATTTTAGTTAAGTAAAATCTTATATATATATATATATATATATTACAGTGGCATTGCACATTATCTGTATAAATTATAGCATTCAAACCAGTCATTTATTTTTAAATCAGTAAATCTTATTCCATGTCATTAATGACATTTATCTGTACTGCATTACTAACATTCAGCCTTATCTTCATGATTATATACATGTGCTTCTGAATCTGGGGGTTGTGACAAGTTTGAACCCATAGATTTCTTTTCAAGCCTTGTCCTGAGGGTAGTTGACCTTCCTAGGACTACTTATTTCATATAAAAAGGCCTCTGGCAGTGATTCCCGTAAGTCTGGCATGTGCTATGCCTATACACTTTCTTTGTATGAAAGGCCTGCACATCGATGATGTCCATGGCATGCCTTATCCACATTTTTCTCTAAGTACGGCCCAAGAAAGCGGTCTTAAGAGTTTGTCTTTTGTCCAGAAGCATGACTTTTCCTGTTATTTCTTTGCCAGGATGTCACCACTGCAAACTTTTTCATATTATTATTTTTTTGCTTCATGGCCCAGTTTTAATACTCTAATGTTAAAATTGCACTCTGTTTAAATATATATATATTGTGCCGGATGAAAGATTTTACTTTTGTCTATCAATCTATTCTGATACAGAGGGCACCACCAGACCACTACATGTCTGGAAAATTTGTTTACTGTGATCAGAATAGATGATGATGATGGTTTGCGCCAACAACTCAGAAAGAAACAAGAGATCTTAAATTGTTTAGACAATTGAGACAAAAGCACAAAGACAAATGTCAGCCAAATTAAGTTTAAACATATTTAATAAAATTTTATTAAGAGAAAATTAACTTATAAGAAAAGTTTATAAGTTAACAAATATGATTAGCTCAGGTGTGTACCAGAAAGACTAAATGCAATGCTCTGGCAGATCTACTGATTCTCTAATAGACAAATTTAAAAAGGGAGGAAGCAAATTTCATTCAGCATAGGATTCACTCAAACATTAGTTCTCACCCTCAGATCCTTAAACAATATGTCCTTGAAATAGATCAAAGCCACCAGAGCTGATGAGCTTTTCGAGATCCAAAATTTGGTCAGACCTCGAATGTCCTTATATCGGTATGAGCTGCACCTATTACTACGTTTAAAATAACGGTGATTGATCCACCTCAAAAACAACCAAAAAATATGATTGAAACGGAGTAAAACAATTAAAATTGGTGAATCCCAGCCAAACGATTGGCGAAAATTACTTTAAAATTAATAATTAAAGGTCTCAATAAGGGACAAGTAAATAATTAGAAAAATAGTTACGTCTGCCCCAGCATTTAAAGAAAATAAACTTACAAACAAATTCTGAGTACACGCTCTGATAAATTTAAAGCACACATAATAAATACAAACAGAAATTTATCAGAGAGTGCACATGAGTACGAAATATTAAAAGTTTAAATACTCTAGCAGAACAAAAGTATTGCTCACCTGTAATTTAAAGAGGGATATATTTTATCTTCCTGCTGACAACTTATCAAATTACAAAGGAAAACAATTCTAATTTCTGCCTTCAGAGATATAAGAAACGAAATCCCCACTGCGGAAAATTCGACAATAAAGTCGTCAGCCAAAAGATTTTGGAGGTTTAGCAATAGGGCAAACATAGAGTTTAAAATTAGTTATTGAATATTAACATAATTACAGGTAAGCATTTAAAAGGCATGACTGCCAAAGCATTTATAAAAATACACAAAAATAGAAAACTCACTCGTCACTCTCCAATAAACAAAAATTGAAAGCAACTTGGAATCTTAAAACTAAGATTCCAAGACATATTACAAAAGATTAGAAATCACAGCAAATATTAAATATGAGGCTATATTGTTTAGGAATACATATTTATGATTAGATTGAGTGGAGATTTAATGAGAATTAATTTACCCTGGGAAGAATAAAAAGAAAATAGTTACCTTTCGGTAAAAGCAATGTTCACATAGAGTGCACACTTTTACTTAAGTTCATTTTCAGGTCCTTAGACCATGGCAAGGTAGATGTAAAGAGGTTCCGGCTTCTTTTAGGTGTTTAAGGCATTACTGGAGCAAACTTGGAAGTCAGAGATCCGTCTTTTGTTGAATTAGCAAGCCATTCGGGTGGTGACAACACTATAGAATTTTTCATCTTGTTGCAAGCAAAAGTATTTAATAACAGCTGATGTCCTTTAAGAATTTAAATGTCCACGCTGATATAAACTTTCACTTTAGAAACAGCTTGTCTAGTTACGAATAATGAATTAACTAACACTCCAAATTTTCAGGGCTATTTATACATTGCTCCATTTCCCACGAAACACTTTCCTTGTTGTCCAATTTCTACGCTTTAGGCAGGGCAAATATTAATCTCCCGCTCAATCTATCTAAGAATTCTACCCAGGGATTATTGAAACGAAAACAACTACATAAAAATCAAATCTCCACTCTTTAAAATAAAAGCCACAGGAATGTAATTAGCTAGGTTGCTTGTTTTTTAATTAATCAATTTAAAGTAAAAACAAGCGGTATATGAAAACTATTTTAAAATAAATCGATAAACATTGAAATGAAGCGTTTTACATATAAACGCTTGTGTATTTTGATACACGTATGTTTTTTTTAAATAATAATAAAAATTTAAACATTAAATAAGATTTAACAACAATTAAGTTTAGTGAAGATTAAAACTTGATCGGATTTCAATCATGTTCAACTGCCTCAAAACGTGATCAAAAAAAAAACATTCCTGTAACTTTTTTTTTTTTAAACTATAAACATTTTAAAAACATTCTTAGAAATTCGGCCGAACGTTTGCCTTGCACTCATGAAAAACAAGACAATATTTCATTTTAATCAAAACCTTTCTCCATTCTTGTAATTCATTAACAAAATCTTTTTTATTTTTATTAAAAACAATCCATCCAATTGCTAAATGCTGAACCCTTAACTTTTGTCTGGCGGTTCTTTTACTCTGCTTACTAACTTACTGAAATAAGTTCCTTTCCCTCTCTTATATTTTCTTAGCTTATATAAATTTCTCTTGTCTCTTTCTCGTTCTGTTCTCTTTTCTAGCGTATATATCTGGATCTTTTTCTTAACGAAACTTCCCAATTCATCCTCATTTCCTACTTTATTTTTGAGTATATCAACACTAGCAAAAAGAAAATTTTTATCTTCTACCCATTTTTTGAACCTTTTAAATAAGATTGTTCTATAGATGGATTCTATTTCCGCTTTAAAATCATATTTCTTAATCTTTCTTTTAACTCTTTTCTTCTTTTCAAAACAAATAGTTATTGAAACCAATTTATTTCTAGTTTCTCTCAGAGACTCTTCTACCTGCTTTTCTGTTTTTACCTTATAACTTTCTTCTATTGCTTTATTTACATTTACTAAATTTTCCACCACACTTTCTACTTGTAACCCATCTGTGCTTATTTCTAACTTTATTTCCACCTTTTCTGTCCTAACACTATCCTGTGCTACCTTAATTTCTATATCTTTTATGACCTCAACTTTTTCTACTTCTTGAGTTTCTTCTACTTCTCCCATCATTTCTCGTCTCATTTCTTTCATTTCCCTAATCATTTCTTCCTTCATTGCCTGCTGGCTGTGCTTAACTTCACTAATTTCTTCTTTCATTGCCTGTTGGCCCTGCTTAATTTCCTCCTTTATTTCCACTTTAAACTCTGCCATCATTGTTTGCTGACTTTTTTTTAATTCACTCATATCCTCCTTCATTTCTATTACCAACTTCATCAACATCTTCATCATCATCTGTGACTCACTCTCTTCTTTGTTAACTATTCCCATTTTTGCACCAGACTAAATTTGCAATACTAACTTCTTAAAAAAAATCTAAAAATCTAAAAGCAAATATCTATTTATTCATTATTTCCTGTTCACTAATTATTTATATGCCAAATGACAACGAACTATATTTTTTGTAAACCCTTTTGAATTCGAAAAATTAATTCTGAAAGATTTTCATCTAGAAGAAACGCTATTTATTATTTATTTGTCTGAAAAAGACGAACTATATTTAACTTCTTCAAATAAAATTACTCAGACAGACTTTTTAGACAATATGCTTTTTACTGTTTATAATTTATTTCATATAAAAGAAAGATGAACTATATTTAAGTCTTCAAATAAAATTACTCCGACAGACTTTTTGAAAATACGCTTTTTAAGTTTCTAAATTATTTCATTAAAAAGAAGACGAACCCCATTCTACCAAACTTCTCCAAAATACATGCAATAATTAACAAAACCGAACCTCCACCTACTAAATCTTGCCTCTTACACCTGAAATCTTTCTCAATTGCCTAAACAAAATCTCACATGGGTTTGAACTCGAAGCCTTATGTTGGTTGCGCTAAAAATTCTTATTATGTGCCGGACGAAAGATTAGTCAAAGAATAAATAAGATAGAGGAAGAACTGAAGGATGAAGAAGTAAAATTAAAATGATTAGAGATAAAATGTTAGGAGATAAAGAATTATTGAGTAGAAATGATAAGGAAGAAATAGATAAGGAGGACCAGAAGGTATTAGAAAATGTTATGGATGGAGCAGAAAAAGTAGATTATGAAACAGTATTGATAGGAGATTCACTAATTAGAGAATGTGGGGATATAATTGCAAGGGAAAATAGAAGTAGATATGTAAAAGTATGTTTGCCTGGAGCTAGAATTAGGGATGTAGCAGATGAAGTTAAAAAAACAAGGTAGTAGAGATTTATATGTTATGGTGGGGACTAATAATTTATTAGAATCATCAGAGAGAATAATGGATGAGTATGTAGATTTGATTAGGAATTTGATTATGATTAAAGGAAGAGTAGGAATAGTTGGATTATTACCAAGGTTTGACAAGAGTTATTTGTTAGATAGGGCATGTTCTATAAATGAGAGATTGAAAAAATTGTGTGAGAGTAATAATGTTATGTTTGTGGATGTGTGGGATTGTTTTATTGGAAAGAGAGAGTTATATAGTAAAGATGGGTTGCATTTAGGAAAACAAGGAAGTGAAGTTTTAGGGAGTTTGATTTATAAAGAATTTTTTTTGGGAAACTTATAAAGGGGGGTAGGTTTTTAAATTGTAATGTTATTAAAAAGAATGGATGGAATATAAGAAGTAAGCAAAAGGAATTTGATTTTGATATAAATATAGATATGGAGAAGGAATGGGTTTGTAAAATTAATGGTAAGAAAGTAATTTATAAATGTAATGGAGAAAAAAGAATTAAAAGAATTTATAAAAGAGTAGTTAGGAAAGAAGAAATTGTTAAAATTGGGTTTTTGAATATGCAAGGTGGTAGGAAACCAGAAAAGTGGATGGAATTAAATAAAACAATTGAAAATGAAGAGCTTGAGGTATTAGCAGTAGTGGAAACACATTTAAGAGAAGAAGAAGAACCTATTTTGGAACAGTTGGTATGGCAGGGTATAAATAGAAAAGAAAAAGAAAAAAGGGATGGTGGTATAGGTGTTATATCAATAAAATATTTAAATATTGTTAAATGTCAAGAACACTTGTGGTTTGAAATAAGGTTGGTAGACAAGAATGGATGGTGGCTATAGTTTATATAGCTACTGGAGATAGTCAAATTATATTGGAGTGAAATAGTAACATATATGAATGTTTAGTTAAGGATATACAAAGTTTTAAAGAAAAGGGGAAGAGAATAATGGTTATAGGGGATATGAATGGACATATTGCAGAAATTGATGATGTAGATAATAAAAATGGACAGCTTTTGAAGAATTTTTGTCAGAAAGTGAATTTGAGTATTGGAAATTTTATTAAATATTTACGAGGGACGATATACATGGTCCAGAAATAATATATTTCACACAATAGATTATGTATTGGTAGAGAAAGAGGGAATAAATAAAATATGAAAAATTAAGGTATTTGATAATGAAGAAAAAGTATGCACTAGTGATCATAATTTCATTGTAATTGAAATGGTTAGTAATATGGTGGAGAATAGAAATAAAAGTAGAAATAATAGTGAAAGATGTGGATGGAGAGTGAATGATAAGAATAAGTTGGAAGAGTATAAAATACAAGTTGAAGAAATAATGAAAGAGTGGGTTGGGGATGAGTATAAGGATTGGTGTAAGGAAATAGAAAAAGTTGCAAATAGGGTTTTAGGTGAGAATATTGAAAAGAATAAAAGTAATAAAAAAATTAAAATTAGTAAAAGTGTAAAAGAGAGGAAAGAAGCATGTAGAGAATATAAGTGTGCTATTAAGAATAAGGAAAGTCAAAAAGATATTAATGCTAAATGGGAAAAGTACTTAGAAAAGAAGAAGTTGGCTAAAATATATATTTATATAGAGAGAATGAAATTGAATAGTAAATTGTTGGAGGATATTAATAAAAGTGGAAGAGATGGAAGTAAAAAATTTTGGAATTATATTAAAAGGAGAAATGTAGGGGAGAGAGTTAGTATTACTAGATGATGAGGGAACTGAGTGTAGTTCTAGAGAAGATTTAGAGAGAATCTTAAATAGTTATGTAATGAATATAGAAAAGGTGTTAGATGTGAATGATAGAATATTAGAAAATATGAAAGAATATAGTAATGGGAATATTAGTTTTTCAGAAAATGAACTAAATGAGGTAGGGAAGAAATTGAAAAGTGGGAAGGCAAGAGGTTTAGATGGATGGGCAGCAGAGATGGTAATGAATTTATGATATAGGGCAAAAGTAAAGTTATTATCCTGTTTTAATAAAATGGCACAGAATAGAGTTTTCCCAAGTAGTTGGAGTAATACAAGAGTAAGGTTATTATTTAAAGAAAAGGGTAAGGATCATAGAAAGTTGAATAATTATAGACCAATAGCAGTAACATCAGTTTTATATAAAGTTTTCTCATATATGGTGACTAGTAAAGTTGTAAAATGGATGGAAGGGAATAATGTAGTGGGTGAAATGCAAGGAGGTTTTAGATTAGATAGGCATATAGGAGATAGTTTATTTGTAGTTACACAACTTATGGATATGAGTAGGAATGCAGATAAACAGTTATATATGAGTTTTATAGATATAGAGAAAGCATATGATAGAGTAAATAGAAATAGATTGTGGATAAGTTTAGCAAATTTGGGAATGGATGAAGTTTTAATAGATATTAAGAAATTATATGAAAATAATTATTATCTATATCAATTAGAGAATATAGAATCAATTAAAGTTAAAAATGGTGTGGGACTAAGGCAAGGATGTCCTATGTCACCTATTTTGTTTGTGTTGTATTTGAGTGAAATGGAAAGAGCAATAGAAAGATTAGGAAGAGGGATAGAGATATCGTTAATAGGTAGTAAGGGAGTATATATTTTGTCAGGTCTTTTTTTTTTTGCGAATGATATATTTTTGTGTGCAGAAAAAAGAGAAGATATAGAAGTTATGTTGAGGACATGTTCAAGGGTGGGTAAAGAGATGGGGATTAAATTTAGTGAAGAAAAATCAAATATAATGATGGTTAATACTGAGGAAAGAGAATGTAGAATTTTTATTGGGAGATATTAAGTTAAGTGTGGTGAATAGATATAGTTATTTGGGAATTATTTTAAGTAATCAGAAAAATTATTTGGATGAATGGGAGAAAAAATTGATAAATGAAGCAAATAAAAGAAAGGGATTGATAAAGAAATTAACAGTATTTTCATATAATAAATATGATGTAGCTAGAATTATATGGAAAGGAGTTGCAATAGCAGAGTTAACATATAGTAATGATGCATTATATGTTAGTAAAAAGATATTAGATTATTTAGAAAAAGCTCAAAGGGAAGTAGGAAGACATGCATTGGATGCAGAAGTATGGACAGCAAGGGAGGCAATTCAAGGAGAAATAGGATGGTCAAGTTTTCATATGAGAGATGCAAAAAGTAAAATGAAAATGTTTGGTAGATTGCAGTTTATGGATAATAAAAGAATAGCTAAAATAGTATTTAATTGGGTTATGAGTAAAGGGCAGGTAACAAGATGGGTGAGAAAGATAATGTGGTATGCAAAAGATTTGGATAAAGAATTTATATCAGTATATTTGTACAAAAGATGGGATGATTGTGTTAAGAGGATTATAGTAGTAAGGAATGGGATAAAAGAATAAATTTATTAATAAAGACTAGGGAGTTAGAGAGATGGAGAAATAGTATGGAGAGTAAAAAGAGTTTAAATCTATATAGAAATAAACAGAATATTAGGTGTGAGTTAATATATGATAATAGTAAGGAAAGTAGTTTATTGTTTAAGGCTCGAACGGGATCTTTAGCTACAAAAGAATATACATGTAAATGGAAAAATATGGGTGATTTATTTTGTAAATTATGTAAGGAAGGAATTGAAAATATTAGGCATTTGTTAATTGAATGTAAATGTTTGAAAACAGAAAGGGTACATATAATGAAGTTGTGGAAAAATAAATATGAAAAGAGTGATTATACAGAAAGTGAATTATTGGTTTTTATGCTGGGTTTGGGAAAAGATAAGGGGGATTTAGATATAAAGGTTATAGAGTTGACAAAAATTATGTTGTGGAAATGGGATAGAGCAGATTATGGGTAAATTTAGAGTGGGGAATGTAAAAGAAAGTGGCTAACAGGTTTATCTGGGCATAATTGCTGAGATATTCTTGACTTCGTTTAAGGAGAAGCCATAATACATCACATCACATCACATCACATGGAAAATTTGTTTACTGTGATCAGAATAGATGATGATGATGGTTTGCGCCGACGACTCAGAGAGAAACAAGAGATCTTAAATTGTTTAGACAATTGAGACAAAAGCACAAAGACAAACGTCAGCCAAATTAAGTTTAAACATATTTAATAAAATTTTATTAAGAGAAAATTAACTTATAAGAAAAGTTTATAAGTTAACAAATATGATTAGCTCAGGCATGTACCAGAAAGACTAAATGCAATGCTCTGTCAGATCTACTGATTCTCTAATAGACAAATTTAAAAAGGGAGGAAGCAAATTTCATTCAGCAGAGGATTCACTCAAACATTGGTTTTCACCCTCAGATACTTAAACAATACGTCCTTGAAATAGATCAAAGCCATCAGCGCCGATGAGCTTATCGAAATCCAAAATTTGGTCAGACCCCGAATGTCCTTATATCGGTATGAGCTGCACCTATTACTATGTTTAAAATAACGGTGATTGATCCACCTCAAGAACAACCGAAAAATATGACTGAAACGGAGTAAAACAATTAAAATTGGTGAATCCCAGCCAAATGATTGGCGAAAATTACTTTAAAATTAATAATTAAATGTCTCAATAAGGGACAAGTAAATAATTAGAAAAACAGTTACGTCTGCCCCAGCATTTAAAGAAAATAAACTTACAAACAAATTCTGAGTACACGCTCTGGTAAATTTAAAGCACACATAAATACAAACAGAAATTTATCGGAGAGTGCACATGAGTACGAAATATTAAAAGTTTAAATACTCCAGCAGAACGAAAGTATTGCTCACCTGTAATTTAAAGAGGGATATATTTTATCTTCCTGCTGACAACTTATCAAATTACAAAGGAAAACAATTCTAATTTCCACCTTCAGAGATATAAGAAACTAAATCCCCACCTGCAGAAAATTCGACAATAATGTCATCAGCCGAAAGATTTTGGAGGTTTAGCAATAGGGCAAACATAGAGTTTAAAATTAGTTATTGAATATTAACATAATTACAGGTAAGCATTTAAAAGGCATGACTGCCAAAGCATTTATAAAAATACACAAAAATAGAAAACTCACTCGTCACTCTCCAATAAACAAAAATTGAAAGCAACTTGGAATCTTAAAACTAAGATTCCAAGACATATCACAAAAGATTAGAAATCACAGCAAATATTAAATATGAGGCTATATTGTTTAGGAATACATATTTATGATTAGATTGAGCGGAGATTTAATGAGAATTAATTTACCCTGGGAAGAATAAAAAGAATATAGTTACCTTTCGGTAAAAGCAATGTTCATGTAGAGTGCACACTTTAACTTAAGTTCATTTTCAGGTCCTTAGACCATGGCAAGGTAGATGTAAAGCGGTTCCAGCTTCTTTTAGGTGTTTAAGGCATTACTGGAGCAAACTTGGAAGTCAGGGATCTGTCTTTTGTTGAATTAGCAAGCCATTCGGGTGGTGACAACACTATAGAATTTTTCATCTTGTTGCAAGCAAAAGTATTTAATAACAGCTGATGTCCTTTAAGAATTTAAATGTCCACGCTGATATAAACTTTCACTTTAGAAACAGCTTGTCTAGTTACGAATAATGAATTAACTGACACTCCAAATTTTCAGGGCTATTTATACATTGCTCCATTTCCCACGAAACACTTTCCTTGTTGTCCAATTTCTACGCTTTAGGCAGGGCAAATATTAATCTCCCGCTCAATCTATCTAAGAATTCTACCCAGGGATTATTGAAACGAAAACAACTACATAAAAATCAAATCTCCGCTCTTTAAAATAAAAGCCACAGGAATGTAATTAGCTAGGTTGCTGGTTTTTTAATTAATCGATTTAAAGTAAAAACAAGCGGTATATGAAAACTATTTTAAAATAAATCGATAAACATTGAAATGAAGCGTTTTACATATAAACGCTTGCGTATTTTGATACACGTATTTTTTTTTAAATAATAATAAAAATTTAAACATTAAATAAGATTTAACAACAATTAAGTTTAGTGAAGATTAAAACTTAATCGGATTTCAATCATGTTCAATATATATAAAATGTCAAGTATCACTACTACTAGTTTCATTAATTAAATTTATTTCAATCTTATACAGTCCCACTGTCATAATGTAATATGGTATTTAAGAGTATTTATTTGCCTTGGGGGAAATGAAGCATTATGCTTACCAGCGCTAATTAAAATAATTTTCATTAAGTATTTTATCATATAATCAAATATGTTTTCAAATGTATTTTATTTATTTTCACAAGTGTAATGGTGTGAAAATAGCTTTTGTTATATCTGTAATGAATCTAGGAATGGTTCCTGAAATAATGTTAGTCACCATGTTTCAGAATCGTATATAAAAGCATTAATAGCAATTTTATGTAAATTCTTTCTAATAATCAATTGGCATCTTAATATTGGACCCACCAAAGATATGTGTTTATTTATAAAATATTATTTAGCTAATAAAAGAGCATATGAGAAATATAATGTGTGTGACAATATGTAATTATCTACTGCTTGGTAGACCGCTTGCTCATTCACACACATACTAATGTAGGCAGTTAATTTATAAATGTATGTAAATTATTTGTCATTATATTAAACTATATATTTTTTATTATCTAACTTGAGTAGTTCAAATTCCTTTTTCTTTACTTCCACACATACAACTACATATATGCATATTTTAATTTAGTTAATACATGTCTCATTGTCTTCTCTGCTCTGCTAGTGGGCCAAATTTAAAATTAATTCTCATGTGTCATCATTGTTATGTTATCCATTAGGTGTTTGATCTGGGGCTTGGAAAGTGGGTTTGGATTCAGCTTGGTCCTTGACCTAAATCTTGGAATTGACTGGATTTGAAGTACACTTTGTGAGTTCCAGCTCATGTTAGATGGATAAACATGTTTTGACTGGTACGGCATATTCTGACACTTTGCGCAGTCATATTTCAAATATTTTATGAAGGTAAATTTTAAAAAAAAAAATCCCTAATAAAATAAAACATATTATTTTTACTAGCTTATTATTTCTAAAATATGAATTTAATGTACTTTTATTCAACATTTATGTCATTTATCAGTTGAATGTGTCAGCAGTGGTTTTTAGATTTCAAAATGACCTTGAGCTCAATCTAAATGAAGACCATTAATTATTCTTCATTGATAATAACCTTTTCAATACACAAACAAATATAATGAGATATTATTTTATATAGCGCTATGTTTTTATGTAATAGTGATATTAGTGATTAAGCCAATGCACATGCACTTTAAAGATAAATTATAAATGAATACTCTCGATTTTTTCAGACACAAGATATAGTATTTTAAAAAGAATGGAATAAATCCATCTATTCTTTTGATCCAAACGTTTATGTATGGGCAAATCTTAAGCATGTGGAAATAAGAGCATGAAGATGTTAAATGATCACTTTAAATTACATTTGTTATGTTTGAATAAATGACACTTGTGAAATCTTTACAATTTACAACACATCATTCTTTAGTTGAAATTAAACATATATAATGAGATATAATTTTATATAGTGCTATGTTTTTTATGTAATAGTGATATTAGTGATTAAGCTAATGCACATGCGCTTTAAAGATATATTATAAATGAATACTCTTGATTTTTCCAGACACAAGATATAGTATTTTAGAAAGAATGGAATAAATCCACCCATTCTTTCAACCCAAATGTTTATGTATGGGAAAATCTTAAGTGTGTGGAAATGAGAGAATGAAATTAAATGATCACTTTAAATTATATTTGTTATGTTTGAATAAATGGCACTTGCAAAATCTTTACAATTTATGACACATCATTCTTTAATTGAAATTAAACATATATAATGAGATATTATTTTATACAGTGTTATGTTTTTTATGTAATAATGATATTAGCAATTAAGCCAATGCACATGCACTTTAAAAATAAATTATAAATGAAATCTTGATTTTTCAGACACAAGATATAGTATTTTAGAAAGAATGGAATGAATCCACCCATTCTTTTGATCCAAATATTCATGTATGGGCAAATCTTAAGCATGTGGAAATGAGAGTGTGAAGGTGTTAAGCGATCACTTTAAATTACATTTGTTATGTTTGAACAAATGACACTTGTGAAATCTTTACAATTTATGACCCATCCTTCTTTAGTTGAAATTAAACATATATTATGAGATATTATTTTATATAGTGCTATGTTTTTTATGTAATAGTGATATTAGCAATTAAGCAAATGCACATGTGCTTTAAAGATAAATTACAAATGAATACTCTCAATTTTTCCAGACACAAGATATAGTAGTTTAGAAAGAATGGAATGAATCTACCCATTCTTTTGATCCAAATAGTTATGTATCAGCAAATCTTACACATGTCGAAATGAGAGCATGAAGATGTTAAATGATCACTTTAAATGTGTTGTAAATTGTAAAGATTTCACAAGTGTCATTTATTCAAACATAACAAATGTAATTTAAAGCGATCATTTAACACCTTTATGCTCTTATTTCCACATGCTTAGATTTGCCCATACATAAACATTTGGGTCGAAAGAATGGGTGGATTCATTCCATTCTTTCTAAAATACTATATCTTGTGTCTGGAAAAATCGAGAGTATTCATTTATAATTTATCTTTAAAGCACATGTGCATTGGCTTAATCACTAATATCACTAATACACAAACAAGTAACTGCTTCTACCTTGTAACTATTTCATTTTAGACAATCACTGCTAGTCAATCTCCTAAGCTCTATTGATTATTCTTTGCTGCTGATCTGTTATCATTTCAAATCAACATTAACTTTATTCCAGTCTAATCATTTTAACTGTTTCTTCTCTCTTACCAGAGGATAAATATATACGATCTAATTTATAAACAACTAGCTTTATTTGCATACAAATTTTATTCTAATTTAATCAATAATTTTGAGATGATTTTAGCAGTGAATTTCTAGAGTAAATTTCTCCAGTAAAGGGAATTTTATTAAAGTGAAGAAATTTGTGGTATTTACAAAAATAAATAATCTTTTATTTACATACACAATTTTGTATGCCAGGGGCATTTCACTTTTTAAATGAGTATGAGTACATCGATTCTATCTCCAACAAGAAATAAAAGTAAAAGGGAGAAATAAAAAACTGCTCTAATAATGAGTTTGGCGATAACTATAAAAACCAATCTGTAAACTTCAAATTCATGGACATATAAAATATATAAAACATCCATTTTTCTGTTTCCTGATATTTTACAAAATTGTATTTTAATTTTTTGCAGAAAATATTATTTCTGAAATACTTCAGCGCCATGTCTAATTTTAACACTCAATTATATTCTATTGGATGCCATATCTTCTCAATAGAAGCAATTGATTTTGAATTTCTTCAGAATGTCTTTGAGTTAATATTTCTAATGCAGATGGGTTTATCTCTCCCAAGAAAACCTGTATTCAGTGTTACCACAAAACACATTTTAGGAAGTCTTCCATTGTTTATTACTTTTTTGTCTCCAGTAAAACATAGGTGTGATTTTACAATAGTGTACACTACAGTATCACTTCCAGCAAATTGATAAATTTTTTGATTGTTTTGTGGTCTTGACACTTTTTCTAAAAATAATCCAAGTATTATTTCCATACTATAAATTCGGTCAAATAATAGATTTATTCCCACCCAACTTAGTTGCAGTACTTTATATTCCTATGATGGAATTGTCTATTTATTAATTTGTTAAAAGCATCAGCAGAACATTGGAATTTAAGTTATACCTCAACATCTAAGTTCACTTGTAAATTGTCCAAAATATGATTACATCCTCAAGTGAATAACCATCAAATTCAAAATTATGAAGGATTTTTTTTCTAACAGTTGCCAATTAAAGAATTTAAATTTTTGAATACTAATTAATAAATCAGTCTTTATACATTGCATTCAAAATATTAATTACTTTCTATAAATCATACACTATGTCAACAATTCGAAAAAAAAATTTTGTTTGTTTTTAATTGATTCAAATTAATAATTTTTTACCAACAAATTTGCATCGTGTTTTGATCCTTCTTTGATTAAGTTACTTAAAAATAATTCCAAAGATCACTTTTATAAAAATTAAAGGTAATATTGGAGCAAGTAAAAATCTTTGTTTAAACCCAATTTTCATTTCAATTGCCACACATTAGCCACCTATAATAATTAAATTTCCATTTCCATCATGTAGAATTTGCATAGTAGGAATAAATGTTGATGGACAACCAACAAATTTCAAACTGTGCTATATCTCTATTAAATTAACTGAATAAAATATTACCAAATCAATAAAACTCTCTATAAGTTATTTCTATATTTCTGACACATTTTTTGCTTTTTTCTCATGTGTCATGGCATCAGCTGGGAAGTGAACTGCTAACCCAGAAGAACTCCTTGTAAAGCAGCTGTCACTGACCTCTCAACCACCAATGCTTGACACATTTCTTGCTTTTGTCAAGCAACATAACCAATATCTTTACTGTTTTTTGTTTATGACACTGTCTCAGATAATGATTCATCCATGACTGGAAGCAACTTGCCCAACAAGGATTTTTGAAAGTATCTGTTATGTACTAATGTTATAACAGAAAGCTACATACATGTTTATAGTGAGACTGATAAATAAATGTAAAGAGAGTGCTACTATCGTTTATCTGGCCCAGACAGAAGTCACTGATAAGTGTTAATATAAATAGTGAGGAGAACTGCTTTCTCTCTCTTATGTCCTGGTTTTATCATGCAGTTTGTCAACTCCAAAAAGAAGAAGACATAATGGAAATGGTAAAGTGAAATATATGTATGATTAACTCTTAAATAACTAGTTGAACTTTGCTAATGTTAATTCATGATGGATTATAAGCGTTTATTAGTATATGCAAATATTTTAGTGGTTTATTATATTTATACATTATTAAAATTGTATATAAACTAAATTGGGTACTCAAGTTATTTTATGCTTTTTGACTGGTTTCTAAAAGAGAGAAACCCTCAGACATAACAAAGTAGTGCAGTCGTGAACAGGATTGAACTGTAAGCGAAGCAATGCACAGTGAAAAAATTTGAAAAAAAAACATGGTGGCAGGTGCTCCAACAGTACATGAGTTCAATGTGAATAACAGCAACTCCTGGATAATGCATCTGAAACTAAGAAACAGAACGCAATTACCACAGGAAAAATACATAGATTTTGATTTTGCATTAAAAAAATTAGCTAAGGATTGTGAATTCAGGCAGGAAATAAATGACTCTTTGTTAGAACAATTCCTATATGGCATGACGGATATCAAATTTAGGAAAGTGCTTTTAAGCAATCCAGATATAAGTTATAAAACTGCCATGGATAAATGTGTTGCACAGGAGGTCATGTTAAATATAGCATCAGAGTGCAATACAGGAAAAATTCCAGAAAAAATAGCATATAGTAATGAAAGAAAGAAAAATAATATTGCGACGTCCAGTGGCCACAGTAAGAAACTAAAATGTAATTGCTGTAGAAATTTAAGACATATTAAAAATATTTTCAGATATAAAGACAAAGTGTGTAGGATTTGTAACATGAGAGAGCACTTACATGCTGTCTGTCATTGCAAAGATGGCAAATCTCTGAGAAAGAAATTAGATTACAATTCACAGAGTAGGGTAAAACTTAAAGTATCTATCAATACCACCATAAGTAACAGAAGAACATTTGATAACATTTGTGTAAAACTGCAAGTTTGCAATAAACAGATGTCAATGGAAGTCAACAGCAATGCTGATTTGTCCCTTATATCGAAAAAAGACTGGCTGGAGATTACAAAAGACTGGGATTATATGCTTAAGCTACAGAAAGCACGTGTCAATCATGGATATAAATAGAAATAGTGTGCATATTTGAGGAAAAGCTTCCATTCCAGTGAAGCTGAACACAAGACAAAAGTTCCTAGAATTATATGTAGATAATAATGATATTAGCCCAGTATTAGGCAGAAATTGGTTCACAGTTTTGGGAACACATGTAGAAATATTAAAAAGGGTCCATATAAAAACTACCATGAAAAACCGATATCTGGAATTGTTTATACCTAGACTGTCAGAATTTAGAACTAGACCAGTGGATATTGAATTAATAAAAGATGCAAAGGGAATTATATGTAAACCTCAAAAAGTGCTATTCACAATAAGGGAAAAGGTTGAGATAGAACTAAATAATCTTGTAATCAAGGGAGTTCTTATACCTACAAAAGAGTCATCATGGGCGACCCCTATAGTGATGATTATGAAACCAGATGGTAGTATACAGCTATGTGGAGATTACCATCTTATGATAAATAAAAAATAAATAAAGGAGCTTACCCTGTTCCAAATAAGTGAGAAATATTGGTATTATTACAGAAGGCAAATCACTTCACAAAATTAGATTTGAAGGCAGCTTTTTACCAGATTCCAGTAACTAAGGAGACAGCAGAGATACTCACATTGTCGACACACAAGGGCTTATACAAGTGCAATAAATTACCATATGGAATAATTATTGTAGCAAATGTGTTCCAAGCTAAAATGGATATGTTGTTTTGATCAATGGTCAGAGTAATCCCATATTGGATGATATCCTCATCGTTGCTGAAACTGAAAATGAGATTGAAAAGCATGTGGATATGGTTTGTGTGAAGCTATTCCAAGCTAAAGCAAAATCAAATGTGAAAAAATGCATGTGGTCTGCAAAGGAAATTAAATTCCTTGGACACATAGTAACTGCAGGTGGATGACCCTTAGACCCAGAAAAGGTAAAAGTCATAAAAATGCCAGCAAACCCAGAAATGTGAAAGTACCTCAAGCATTCTTGGGACTGTTAAACTTCTACAAGAGTTTCTTAGTTGGAAAATCACATGTTGTCACCACTTTATGCATTATTAAAGAAAAAACAATATTGGATATGGAACACAGAACCACTTTATACATTATTAAAGAAAAACAACATTGGATATGGAACACAGAACAAAATAAAGCTTTTGAAACAGCCAAGAACTTACTGACAGCAGAAAGTCTATTAGTGCATTATCAAAGTGACTGGGAATTATGTATTATTGTGGATGCATCAGAATACAGTGTGGAAGCTGTTCAATCTCATCCAGGTTATAAAGGCAAATGCCCTATTGCTTTTGCTTTGAGAGTGCTAACACCAGCTGAAAAAAACTATAGCCAGGTGAATAAAGAAGCTTTGGCAGTGATTTTCATAGTAAAGATATTCCACCAATATGTATATGGATGGAAATTTATGATCTATACCAACCATCACCCTCTAATAGGGATTTTCAACTCTGTAAAAAAATTATATGAATTGTCAAGCCCGCGTATGTTATAATGAATAGATAGTCTATCACATTAGATTTTATGTTAATCTACAAACCCAAAAAAAGGATCAGCCATGCTGATGCATTGTCAAGATAGCCAGATACTAAAGAAAATGGAAATAAATTACATTGATGCTCTAAAATCCAAAATGATAAATAGCAGAGTCATAGTGGACTGGATTAACAATGACAAAGGATACCAGAGGCTGATAAATTGGATAAATATGAGTTGGCCATCTAGATGCTCCAGTGAATTAAATCATGCAATTTGGATTGCCAGAGCATTGTCTGTGTGTAATGAATGCATATAAAACAATGATGTGTTCTAGTGCCTACTGAAGGCAGAGGAAAAATTTTAAAGTTGTTGCATAAAGGACACCTGAGAGTAGTATGTATGAAAACTATGGCTAAATCATATGTATGGTGGCCAAACTTTACAAAGGATATCAAGAACATGATAAAAGAATGCATAAACTGCCAACAGATAACTAAACTGCCTCTGAAACAACTTGAAATGTGTTTCTGCCCCATCGAATGGATACATCATATTGTTATTAGTAGATGTGTATTCACGTTGGATCGAGTACAGACTGACTAAAGATACCAGTGCTGAGAGTACCATTTGTGTTCTAAGTGAAGTGTTTGCTACCAATAGTTATCCAGAAAGAGTTGTGATGGATAATGGTTCAGGATTACTTTCTGAGTGACAGAGGAATAAAACATGTTTCCAGACCACCATATCACCTTGAGAACAATGGTATAGTTGAACAAAGAGTACAACATCTAAAGAATACTCTGAAGAATTTAAATTTAGTAAACATGTCAAATGCTTTAGTGCAAGCTATGTACTCACAGCATTTTATGCAATGTACTTCAATGGGAAAAACCCCAGAAGGGTTGTTAATGGGTCGGAAGTGCCAGACACACCTATCACAACTTTTGCCTGAAAAATATAAAAAAGGAAAATTGTCATCAGATAAATTGCTACCCAGTAAAAATGTTTGGATATACAATGTGTTGAAATGTAATTGGATTCCAGGACTTGTAAAACAGCTACTGTCAAAGCAAATTAACCTGGTGAAGTTAAATGGAAAATTGTTTAGAAAACACATTAATCACCTTCGCAACTGTCAGGAGAACACTACATCAGAGAATGAGTTTGAAACCCTGTCTGATACAAAAATAAAAGAACATGGAGATGAAACTAATCTGGAAAATCTATTGAGTGAAAATACATCGAAAGATAAAGAGCTGGAGGATGTACCATGCGACCCAGTGCAACAAGGGTTAAGAACACCAAGAGTTTCCAGAGCACGTCGCCCATCTGTTAAATTTAAAGACTACATTTGTAGTTAAATCCCATTTATTTCCAGAGTAAGGGGAGGAGTGCAATGTACTAATGTTATAACATAAAGCTACATACCTACTTATAGTGAGACTCTGCTAAATAAATGTAAAGAGAATGCTACTATCGTTTATCTGGTCTGGACAGAAGTGACCGATAAATGTTAATATAAATAGCGAGGAAAACTGTTTTCTCTCTCGTGTCCTGGTTTCCTCATAAAGGTTGTCAAATGCCTTAGATAAAATATAAGACTCCAAAAAGAAGCCATAATGGAAATGGTAAAGTGAAATCTATGTATGATTAACTCTTAAATAACTAGTTGAACTTTGCTAACGTTAATTCACGATGGATTATGAGTGTTTATTAGTATATGCAAATATTTTAGTGATTTGTTATATTTATACATTATTAAAATTGTATATAAACTAAATTGTGAACTCAAGTTATTTTATGCTTTCTGACTGGTTTCTAAAAGAGAAAAACCCTCAGACATAGCAATATCATCGATGTAAAGGAAAATTATTGCAATCTTATCTATTTCGCTTGGTACAACTTCATGGGTCTATATATTCTTGAAATATTTTTTCGAAGAGAATGTAAAACTACTATATTTTAAAATGTTTCCAATTGTTTCATTTATACAAGAGGTTTTTCCATTTTGTAATCATTATAAACAATTATTATTAGATGAACCAAAATATTACGAATATTTATCGGCAGACATCATAAAAGATTAATAATTAACAGAAAAATCTTTTTTTTATTATTCTAGGTAGAATTAACTCTGATTGTAAAAACAAAGACTTAATTTGAAGACGATTTAATAATATTAATTCATTAATGGCCTGCCAAAACTTAAGTTATTAACTGTAATTTCAATAACTCTCACTAGAAATTATCTAATTCACCAGTCTAAAAACATAAAACAAAAACTTAATAAAGTATTAATAAAATTTTAAGACTCGGAGAGCTGCAACATGAAAATAATTAATTATATAAAAGAATAGAAAAATATTTTAGATTTTTTAACTAGCCATAGACCAGTAACAATTATTTTAATAGTTTATTGTTTTTCTTAATGGATAACTTAGAAATGTGTTACAAGAAATGAAATTTTGAGGGAAAATCAAAATTACATCTCAAGCAAAGGCTCCGGAATAATTTATTTATTGTACTTCCATTGAGTAAAACGTTTTATATATACAATATAGAAAAGACTAATTATAGGATGGATAGAAATAGTTTGTTGAGAAATCTTGTAAATATGGAACTAGAGCTAGAGTTGCCAACGATGATTAAAAATCTTTACAACAATAATTTTATCACTACCAAATTTGGGTAAAGTTTTAGTGAGAGTTAAATGTGAAATTGAATTGAAATCGGGAGCACTTTTGTTATTTGTTTTTTTTAAATAGAATTAGCGTTTGAGACAGAAATATTAGAAATAGTGTTTGGGATTCGAGTAATTGGAAGAAAGATGATTTTTAATGGACCGTTTTTTTACTGATAATAAGATATGTTTAAAACAACATAAAAGTTATGCATTCATCTACTGCGAAAATTAAATATAGTGAAAAAAAATCTAAATTTTAATATTTAATGAAAAAGGTAAAATTGGAGATAGTTATAATGTGATAGAATATAAGTATTTATATACCTTTCTAAATGAAGAAAGGAATTATGCAAAAAGTAGAAAATTAGATTCGAGATGTAAAAGCAAAACATAAAATGTAAATGAACAAAAATAAGGGACGTTTCTTATGTTATAAATATGAAATATATCGATTAATTTGAAAATGGTGTGATTGGTATTGTCACAAAAAATAAAGAAATAGAGTGAGCACACAATGCAGTGGATTGCAAACTGGGGCAATAAATGAGATTATTAATGGTAAAATAATATAAACTTTGTTTATAATAAGGCGAATCAAAAATAAATTAACAATCTTCTGAAAATATCAATATAAGTATGAAACTAGATTAGTAAAATAATGCTTAATTGGATTTGTATGGAAAGGACAACAAATACATTGGGTAGAAATGATTTTACATTGCCTTGATAAGGACTCGTAAGAGTTGAAAGCGCTTGGAAATATTATTTGTTTTTATTTATTTATATTAAACTCCGTATTAACAATTGACACGAATTGTTATTTTATATTATTTTTATATTATATACAGAAGTATTATTTATTTATAATATAAAAAGTTAAAAGATAACTTGAAGGAAAAAGATAGTATTGCAAATTCGTAATTATAAAAGATAAAAAAAGGAAGAAAGATTTGTTGATTAAAGAACAAACATTAGAATTATGGGAATGGAATAGGAATAAAAACACTTTGGAATTATATCAAAATTATATAAAATATGAAATGGCATGTGATAACACTAAGTGGATTTATTATTATTTAGCATAAAAGCAGATGATTTAGATACAAAAATATTAAGACAAAAATAAAATAAGAATATTGTACATAAATGGAGTTTAGGTGAAGATTGACACAATTATTTTGAAAGTATAATTTACTGAAAAAAGTCAAGATAATGTCTGTGATGACAGCAAGCAATTTAAAGTTAAAGAAAAGGAAATATTTAGATATTTGATTTAGATATTTATAACAATATGAGGAACAGGTGATAATGATAATGGAACTATAAATGCAAAAGACAAATTAATAAATAAAGTTAAAGAAATAATCGAGTAATAAAGAATAATATATATTTGAACCTAAGGTGTATATAAGAAGGATGAGGGCAAGAGATGTTGAAATTGATTAATAGAATTTTTAGATTTTAGCCCGAGCAAAGAAACTTCGATTTTTTTTTTAAAAAAAAAACTCATTTATTTCATATCACATATAAATAAAAAATTAAATATAGAAAATTCAATAAACTAGTGCTAACATTGGTAGAATGAAACAATTAATTAATTTAATTTGTGATAATGAACGTGAAAATATGTTCCTGTGAAAATAAAAATAATTATTTATTGATATTGTTTTTTTTTTTAAAAAAAAATGGACCAAAGACGTTGCCGATTTACTTGGTACTCATCTGGCGCTTTGCGCCATCATATTTCAAAAATTTTATGAAGGTAAATTTTTTTTTAAAAAAAAATCCCTATTAAAAAAAGCATAGTACTTTTACTAGCTTTACCTTTATAAAATATTTGAAATATGACGATGCACAGCACTGGAAAATGCAGAAAAGAGAAAGGATCATTTGGCCGATATAAAGTATCACCCAAATGATGCAGGAGTCTGATTAAACCAGCTTATAATTTCCAAATATTAAAAGATTATACTATATGCCCATATGAAATAAAGCATATTATTTTTACTAGCTTATTATTTCTAAAATATGCATTTAAAGTACTTTTATTCAATATTTGTCATTTATCAGTTGGATATCTCAGCAATGGTCTTGGCTAGTCTTTGTATTTCAAAATGGCTGTGAGCGCAAACTAAATCGGTGCCATATCTGATGATCCTCTTATTCTCCAATTTATTATAGGAACTTAAAAATATATAAAACCTTCTATTTGATTTTGCCAAACAATTATTGCTAATTCTCTTTCAAAATACAACACTTTTAAAATAAATGCTCAACAAGTATTCCTATATTATTTCCATTTTTGCCATCTTTCCCCAGCACCTAAAGCTCTTACTTTGGAATCAAATAACAAAACCTACTTTTTGTATCATCTACATTAACTTTAAATAATATTTTTTTTCGTATTCAATACTTCTTTTTTTCTCATTAATTTATCTAGCATCTTCATCCACTCTTCATAAGAACCCTCAGTAATATATTCTCAAAAAAGTTAATGACGTTTTAAAATAAATATTAACAAATAAATTGGTTACCTATTAAACTTTTTTTTGCTCAATTTATTTGTTCTCATCATAGTCCATCATATCCCTATATTTTAAATATCTATTTTTATACATACAAGATAATCTTGCCATATATTTTTTAATTTTTTTTCTCTTATCGAAAACGGAAAGAAAGTGTTATTTACTATCCACAGATTACGACAATTTATATTTATCTATTTTTTTAGTATCCTTTTAAATCCAGTACAAACTGATGAAAGGACTAATTTTCAAATGTTAAAGCACTTACTACACAATCCTTGTTCACCAGTAATTCTAAATACCTTTAATTTATTGCATAAAATAAAATACAAGATTTTTGGCATTAATGCCATCCTATATTGTTTTGTATTATTTTTTTTTTGGTCAATTTTAAATATTTTTTTTTTGCCATTTAACAAAGAATATACATTTCTATATTGATCAAATTATTCACAACAAACATTCAATTTCAATTCTTCAGTTTTATTCTCCCCATTAAATATTAACATCCTACATCTTTTTCTTCACTTAATTTTATTGTCATAACAATGCCTAAATCACTATTCTTCTGTAATAAATATAACATATCTTTTAACACTATTTTTTTAAAAAAATGTCACTTCATCCATTAAAAAGGAATCATCATAACAAATATCCTGACTTAATTATTTTTATTTGAAGAGAAATTATTTTAAAATATTAAAAAAAAAAATTTAATCAAAATAAAATAAAGATGTAAAAGAAAATAAGTATCAGATACGAAGATAGTCACACACTCATGGTGTCATATCTGACCCTGCCTTCAGAAGTGGACTAGTTCCAGATTCCTTACCTGATTGGCTAGCACCCAGTTGCTATCCAAAGGGATTAAATCCTTCACTGGGGTTTGCACACCAAATCCGCATGTTTCCAATAAGGTAGGGGATCTGACATTAAATAGTCAGCCTTTTGTAGGCAAGGCAGAAAGTAATTACTTCTGTTAACCTGAATGACAGAACATGCTCTCCATTAAACCATCTGCCATAAGCAAAGGTATTTCTCTACTCATTATCACAATGTTCATGTAGTGAGGCAAGTCCACCTATGGACTGGCAACTTCTACGTCTAAATTAGAGTCAGTTCGAGGCAAGCTAAATGCATAGCTGGAAAAGTCTTACCAGAACCTATGAGGCAGGCTAATCTTTCTCTAGAAGTGAGTTCCATACTCTGCATGACTATCTCAGCATTCAAGGGTATCAACTGTATTTATTCATTTGTTCAACTAATGTGTTTATATATTTTGAACTAATAAATTATACATATTAATTGATGAATAGTTATGGTATCTGTTGGATTGGGAACGAACCTGTAAGCCTAACTAAACACAACAGATTTGGCGCAGTCACAGAGAAATTTTTCTCTCATGGCTGGAAAAATTATAGCATAAAATACGCAAGTTTCTATAGATTTGGTGAAGTCGCAGAGAAATTTTTTCCTCATAGCTGAAAAAATTATAGAATAAACTACATGAGTTATAACAGATCTGGCACAGTCGCAGAGAAATTTTTCCTTCAAGGCTGGAAAAATTAAAGAATAAACTATGCCAGTTATAACAGATCTGGTGCAGGCAGACAAATATGGCTGGAAAAATTATATTATAAAATACACCAGTTTCAGAAGATCTAAACATATAAAATAAATACATGAATGTGTATTTTGCATATTTTTTTTATTATTCTTTTTGAAAAAATTTACATTCCCGTAATCTTATTACGGTGAATTTTTTTAAAAAAAAAACAACTGTTGAATAAAATTGACCGCAAACATAAAAACATGTCAATTTGAAGCTTCGACCAATCACACGAGTTTTATTCACAATTACAAAAGCTCACTCTAATGGTTTAAAAGCTTCGTAGAGTTACTTACAATAATGTAACTGTAAAACCAAAATAATTACGAGTGGTTACTCAAATAAAAACCTGAGAGCTGGCCAAATTATAAAGTGTTTGATTTTTTATCTACAGGTTAACCAGATAAAAAAGTCAGGGAAAGTTAGCCACACTATTGACTATAATAGATACACAAACGTACAATATACTTAAGTCTCAATCTATGGCTGTAACTCCAGCTGAGCAGGATTTTGATAGAGTGTTAACAATTCTCACAGAATATTTTTTCCTAAACCCTTGGCAATAATGCAGAGATACCATTTTAATCTCAGCATACAAGAACAGGGTGAAATAGCTAAAGAATTTGCAACATGAATTTGTATATTAGCCGTGAAGTGCGATTTCAAAGACTTTATGAATGAAGCACTTCGTGATTGTTTTATTTGTGCTTAAAAGATCGCACTTTGAGGCTGAAAATATTAATGATACCGGATCTAGATTTTGAGACAGTGGTAGCTCAAGCAGGACTAGCAGAGACAATAGCTAGACAAGCTACCCCATTAAAAAAATTTACAAAGTATGTAAGTGCAAAAAATTGAGCATAACACCGGGTCACCCAAATACACAGTCAGCTCAGAGAACTCAGCATCAAATAGCCCAAGGCCTTTTATAGATGCAATGAACACATGCATGCACATACATACAGAATGCCCATACCACAAAGCAACATGCATGTTTTGAAAGCAAGTCGGACATATAAGGGCAGCATGTCTGAAATTAAAAAGACAAACGGACAAGTCTAAAATAGAAACACCTATTCCTAAAGACAATAAAGGCACTTATAAGAAACATAAACGAGTTGCCTGTATAAATTATATTAGAGATGACAAGTCAAGGGTTTATACACGCTGTCATAATTAATGATATGCCAGTCAAGATGGAACTTGACACAGGACCTGGGTAATCATTAATAAAAAGAATATAAACTGCACCATTGCAGTACATCAATATCAGACTACCAAGTGAATAAAATCAAACTCTTGGGTCAGACAAGAGTTAAAATTAATATGCCTAACAAAATGAGACACTTACCACTGATAGTGGCATCTGGTGATCACAGCAACTTCTAGGCCATGACTGGTTCGGTCACTTAGGGTTCAAAGTGATTAAAGTGAACCAGCTCACAACCTTATCAAAAATGAAGTCTAATTACTCAAAAGACTTCAACAGAAAGCTAACCATGAAAATGGATGGAAGCTGGAACATCAGAATTGACAGGACTCTGCCAGTGCATCACTCCATTATGAGCACAGTAACAGGGAAAACTCCTGCAGAACTTTTATTCAACAGACCCTTAAGAACTATGCTATCAACCCTGAAACCTGATGCCAAACTTGAACAAGAAGATAAAAAAATAAAACTTCAAATAGGGACACAAGTACTATGTCATATGTACTACAGGTCCACAATATGGATATCAGCAGTGGCAACTCAAATAAAGAAGCTCTACATTGTCATTCAAACAGAAGATGGTCATCATCATTATCACCATCACAACCAGCTAAGACTCAACCACACATCAGAAGCTATCAAGACAGCAGCAGACAACCAGAAACAAGTTCATCAAGAAAAGAAAATGAAGACAGGAACAGAAATCAACCAGAGAAACCAAGAAAATGGACAATATGTCAACCAGTACATTTTGATGACTATGTCTTCCAGGACTAATTTTAGCCAGGGGAAAGGATGTCATATCTGACCATGCCTTCAGAAGTGGACTATTTTAGATTTCTTACCTGATTGACTAGCACCCAGTTGCTGTCCAAAGTGATTAAATCCTTCACTGGGATTCATGCACCAAATCTGCATGTTTCCAGTAAGATAGAAGATCTGCCATTAAATAGTCAGGTTTTTGGAGGCAAGGCAGAGCGCAATTACTTCTGTTAACCTGAATGAAAGAATGTGCTCTCCATTAAACCCTCTTCCATCAGCAAAAGTATTTCTCTACCCATTATCATGATGTCCACACAGTGAGGCAAGTCCACCTATGGACTGGAAACTGCTATGCCCGAATTAGTCAACTCAAGGCAAGCTAAATACATAGCTGGGATAATTTTACCAGAATTCACGAGGCAGGCTAATCTTTAGCTGGAAGTGAGTTTCATACTCTGCACAACTATCTCAGCATTCAAGTGTCTCAACTATATTTATTCATTTGTTCAACTAACATGTGTATATTTTTGGACGAATAAATTGTACATATTAACTGCTGGATAGTTATTCTTTTTGTGTCTGTTGGTTTAGGAATAAACCTGTAAGCCTAACCAAACACAACACATGGTATGTATGAACTGTTATATAAATTATACTAAATAAAATACTTCTTAAACTACAACTTACATTTTTATATATGGCATCAATGTAAGACTTATTTTTAAAGATGTCAGAAGCAACAAAATGGCTGCTCATGTAATCAATCTAAAATGCAAAATAAAATAAAAAATCAATGAACATCAAAAATATTGTTCAATTTTGTTCCACATTTATCAATATGTAATAAACACAAGTATATTTTATTTTTTCTTTGTGAAGTATTAATAACTTCAGTTCGTCTTTAACAAATTACAGATACTAAAATTATGTGATGCTTGTGATACAAATTTATTCATAACTACCTTGCAATAATAATTCTTCATTATATTTCCAATAATATTTTAAAAAACTTACAAATAAATTTGTCAGATCAAATTATGGTTATCTGTTTATCCAATTTATCAAAGAAAATGTGAAAATAACATAAAAAGCCATGTATCGTGTAATCAATAATATGACATTAGCATGAGAAAGTCAGCATAATTTTAAAATTTGTTTTAAAATGATGCATTGAGAATATAAATGGTAAATAATTATGATAATGTATTTATGTTTGATTGCTCCATGAATAAGATCTTTGTAAAGCTATTTACTAAGTAAAATATTTTACATCTCTTTTACATTTTATGTAGCAAATAATCACTTTCTTATGTTCCACAGTATTTTCTAGATACTTCTATCATTAACTTGAAATTCTGTTATATACATTTCAAATTTTATATAAACATTATCAATAGAAAAACCGATGTCCCTATAAATATATGTTCATATTATTTTCAAACTATGTGCAAAATAAACCACATCAAACTTATACAGCCATATTTAAGTACTCTGGTTGAAACTTAATATCTTTACATAGCAGGAATCCTTTTGCTTGTCTCTCCATTGCAAAATGTAGTCTTTTTTTATAAATAAATCCAGTAAATGAAAAATATATAAATCTGCGAGTTTCATAAAAGATAATAATTAGTAATAACACATTATGTAGGATAATGTCTTATATTATTTAATATCATTAAGAGAAAGATATACACTAAAACATTTGTAAAAATTTGATAGACATATTAATACTCAGTATTAAAATACTATAATATTTATTGAAAAATGTCATTGGGCATATTATAACAAAAATAACAGATGTAAGATAAAAAAAATACAGACTAAAAGTTTATAATATCGACATTAATATATTAGATGAAAAAATGTTCAAATAAAACTTGATGACATCAAATGAGCTATAAAAATTCTTTTCAAAAACCAAACTATCAGAATATTGTATTAAAAAGGTTGCAGAAAACTGACAAATAAATAACAGAACCTCATCATATTAGTTAGTCTTAAAACTAAATACTAATTTTAATTCAGTAGCAAGCAATTTATTTTTCAACAGGAAAAATGAGACTTGACTGAACATTAAAATATTATACCACACAAGTAAGAATATTTTGAAAATTGTATAGTACAGTTTAAAGCTTTTATTAGAAAGAAAAGTTCCAGGTGAACATTTAATATTAGACAAAGTATTGTATTGATATTTAAGAGATCAAAAACATCCTGAAAAAAGTATAATTTCAAAAAGCTATTTCATTTATTTTATCAAATTAAATGGTTGATGGTTTTTAAGAAAATGGATTTTGTAAATTTTATTTGTTATAAAAAATGTTCTTATATAGAACTAAAAGATATTGTTAAATGAAGGGGGAAATCAGACATGTATATTTCCATGCTATCTATATAATAAAAAAACCAGATTGGATGGAAAACAATATGGACTCAAAATTGTTGGAAAAAACATTAACAAGTTTTAGTTACATATAATTGTAATTATATAGAATACGCTTGACGATTATCATTAGAAAAATTAAAACAAACCATCAAATGATATTTACGTAAACATAAACATTATTTTTAAATATAGATCAATTTGTTTCTATGTTGTCATCTAATAGAAATTAGAGCAATCAATAGATGTCATATGGTAATGCAAAATAAGTTTTTATTAACTGTTGCTTAATTCATATCTGCATACTCATTTGTAGATCATACCTACCCATTAGTGAACAATAAATATGTACTTATCCATAAATTTAAGTATTCTACATGGAGATTTCAAATTTCTATTTGATGTAAAGCAATCATTAGAAATTTGTGATTTGTTAAATACTGTCATATGTCGTTTATTGATTATTTTATACTTGATAGGAAAATTGTAGAAGAAAAATAGATTTTCTATTTTTTTTTAAAAAAAAAGTATAATCAAATGACATGTGATATTTTATTAATTTGATGGCAATAAGTGTCTGCCCATAAACGTTTTAAATTGGCATGCTCATTACCAGAAAGTAAGCAAGGAAAACAAAATATAGATCATTGGATGTGAAGTAAGGCACATCGTTATACGGACGATGTACTTGTCTGTCTCACTTCAGCAAATATATACACAAATTTGGAAGAAATTCTATTTAATTACACCGACAATTTCAAACTGAAATTTAACATGACCAAATCAGCCACATGGAAATTGCTAAATGGAAAGAGAATAAAAACAAATGTTATGGCGAGCGAATCCGCAAAAATTTCTAGATTTTGATTTTTACAAATCAAATGAACTGATGAGTCACCAATTGAAGAAACATTACTAAGCTCAATACAACAAACAATCACTTCACTTACTGGGCTATATATCTCATTACAAGGTAAAGTCACACTACTCAACTTGCTGGTGTTCTGAAAATTACTTATTTCCTGGCTGGGATATGCCCATCCAAAATATTTAACTTTGTTTATAAAGTAAATGCCTTTTGTACTAAATTGTTTTGGGGGCCAAAGGTCACTGTTATCAATCTCTAAACATTGCAAACACCTAGAAGACTTAAATGGCCTTTTACTCCACTCTATTAAAACTCTAATCATACAAAACAACTATAACTCACTACTTAATATAACAAACAAATACTCAACCTTATCACCCAAAGAAAACATTATCCCTATGGATCGGCCACCACCATCTAACAACAAATGGATTGAGTCTCTATATACAAATATACAAAAGATAATTGACTTAAAAGAAACCCCAATCACAAATAAAATAAAATACTGTTCAGCACATAAATTACTAAATGGAGAGAAACGCACAATTGATAAAAAAAAATGGACATCAGCAATCAACAACTAATATATGAATCTCATTGTTGGTTCATCGAACTAAAATACCAAGACTTCATAATAAAATATAACTTGGACTCCTCTCCCATGAATACCTTCCTGGCATACCGAAGACACATAAAGAAAATAGACCCTATGTGCCAGATGTGCGGCAGGGAAGAGGAGTCCATTGATCATATATTTATAAGATGCAATAATCTAAATTACCATAGAACACTCATTACAAAATGGATAAACAATCCATTTGGGCAATGTATACCCATTAAAAGATGCATCAAACAAGGCGTTTATGCAGAAATACGGCTTACAATTTTCATGTACTTCACGTTATTGTGCATACGATGTAAAATCACTATTGGAAAATTGGTAGATCTGCAGGAAATGGAACTAAGGAAAATCATAGAAAAATCAAACAAATAGATAATTTAATGGCTCCAGATTGTTTAGTAAACGCCACTTGGAAAAACTTTAAATAAAGAAGACGATTGCTCAATCTACAGAATTAAACCGCTGGTGAAGCATCTACGTACATAGAAATAGACACGTTAAAACTGTGTTATTCACATCCGAAAACGTAATGTAACAAGATAAATCAATTTATGTTATATTGTATTAGCATATAATAAAGAATTTGTATATTAGTTTGTATTGTATAATAAATTTCTCTTAATAAAAAAAAATAGAGCGTTTCTAATTTCTCAACCTCATAAAAACTTTATTTTTTATGCCAATCATTGTTAAAAGATCTAATGTATATTTTTTTATTAACTGTTTGCTGCCCTGAAAATGATCGACCTAGGATGTAACTTTTTTATATACTCAAGACTAACACTCATCGTGATAAATATTTAAAATAATATATATTTTTTTTATTTTGGTATATTTTTCTGTAATAAATTTTTATATATAATTTAAAAATGTTAATTACAAGAAAAAACATAATATTTTATTGCTCATTCTAAATAAAAATAATAAAAATTATTAGATCAGAGGAGAAACCAGCATATATAAACCTATCATGCTTAAATGACCATTGATGGCTGTGAACAGTGAGTAGCTCCAATGGCACTGTTAACCTGCATTGATAAAAGCAAAGAATCTCTGTAGAACATACTGAAATTCATCAAATATGACATTTCTGTCACTGTCATAATTAGCAGCATCTTTGAATAGAATCTCAAGCATCGGCTTAAAATAATTCTTTTTAAAAATAGTTTAATAAGTTGTATTTATATAATAATTATGCAAAATATTGAATGCTTATTATATTGATATTTTTCAAACATATATTTAAACAAAATTTTTCCTTAGGGATGCTGCAGCAGGCATATGCACTTAGCCACCACTGATGACAATTCTAGCTAATAATATAGATATCTACAATTATTAAAAAAAAGATACTGATGACATCAATATATAAATACTGTACTGAAATCGAATATATATTATATTATAATTGCCCAAATTGATGTCAATATGATGTCGTTTGATATTACAAAATGGCCATATTAATAATTAATAATAATAAAAACAAACACAGGAGAGTAGCATAATATAGTGGCAATATTTGTAATAGTTGTGTTTGTATTATAACATGCACCTTAATTTAGAAATAAATGATTTATTGTCAATCTATAAATTTAATTGTAAATGATAGAAATAATTTTCTGTTATAAAATAAAGCTATTTTGATTGCACTTACTGTTTTTTTTTCTTTTGATAAGATGTAGTTACATGCATATATTCAGATCATGTAAATATAGCTATTTTAAATTCATTAATTTTATTAAGTAAAAAAAAAGTAATGAAAATTTTGTTTTGGTATAATTAAAATAATCCCTTAAGTAAAGACAAATAATAAAAAAAACGTATTTTATCTTATTTCTGTCTATTTAAAAAAAGGAAAAAAGAAGAAAATATCTTACATAGCACACAAAAAAGTGGATGTAAAATTTTATTTGAAATAATTATACCATTCATCTTTGATTTTAATTTTTTAAATTTAAATTCTATTGTGTAAGAGAAAAAAATATTAATGATTTCGTGAAATAAGATGAAATTGATTAAAATTGTGGTTGGAGGGAGCTGCACTCATATTGTAGTGATAAGGGTGGAAATAGACAGATTGCTAATCATTTTCTCTCTTTTTTCTGCTTCTTGTTGCTGGCCAATACCTGTTATATTGCAAATACAATGAAGAGAGACATTCTGGAAACAACTATTAAGTAATAAAGTGATGAACTGTTTTGGTAAAGTAATTGAAGGTCATTGGCATTTGGTAACAAATTAATATTTGATTATTCCTCACCATTTGAAATAAAAGTCATAAGAATGCATTGCTAAAATCTGCTGCATCATGTAGTCTTCTTCTGGAAAATAATCACATGTTTGCATGCATGAATAGAGAGAGAAGAGAAAATAGCAAAATCATAAGAATTATCTGTTATATTTTCACGATAAAAAGTAAGCCTCTGTCTACCATTATAACCAAAAAGTAAAAATTAATTAATGATATCTGTGTTACTAAAAATTAAATTTTAACAATATAGTATATTTTAGAAGTGACATGGCATCATGTCATAATGCAACCCAGGCCATGGTCAAGTATAAGAAAAAGTTTATTTTTGTAGTATAAAAAGTAAAATGCCTGATAATAAAATAATATATATATATTGTGAATATCCAGATTAATGATCATTAATATTAAAAAAAAAATAAAGAAGTTTGTTGATCTTGTTTGATTTTTCTTTTGCTTTGATAAATGGATAGTGTGAGATCTTGGAAATATAAGTTTAAATTGATCATCATGGCAACCTAAAGCTTTTAAATAGCATTGTTTACTGTTGATACTAGCTTTAAAATACTAAATTCGCTATAATCAAACTCAGGAAAAACATATAGGTAAATAAATAAATTTTGAAAACAATTTAGTACGATATAAAAATCTACTTAAATAGGATCGATATTATTTTACATATTTCATTTATATTAATGCAGTCACAATAGTAACATTTTTACATATAATTCAATGTTTTATGTCATGTATATTTATTTACAAATTAATTAAAAAAATTATTAATATTGTTAAAAAATATCTATGTAAATTATTTATATTTATAAAGTGAATAAATGTTGTGATAATCAATACTGTATTTTGGTTTACAAATAATAGGAAAAATCAAATCGGATTTGGCTTTCATTACCATGTATCCATTTTCTTCAAACTTACATTACAAACTGCGAAAACTGTTGTAAAAAAATTGTTCGGCATTGAGCTTTATTTTGAGTGAATTCCAATGGTTGTTATGACACCAGAACATCAGAAAGAGAACATATAAATAGCCACAAAAGACTATAAGAGTAAGCTATCATCTTTTTGTCATTGTCAGGAAAGGATGTGTTTTCCATATTCTTTTAAATAAAAATTCTTCAATATTTTTTTAACTGTTAAACCATAAAAAAATGGAAGAATAAACTTAAATTATCTGCCCATTTATTCATTTGAATGGAAGTTGTGAAGGATTCCAAAGAAAATGGCAACAAAATGTGAGAAGGGAAACCTATAAAAAAATGTTTTGTATGAAATCGGCTATTTTTATTTTAAATCAAAAATATTTCTGATTTAAAGTTTGGAGTATAACTACCATTGAATTTGGATAAATATCATGTCACAGGCTAAAAAATACTCAGGATCAACTGGATTAATTTGCATCAAAAAAAGCTAATTAAATCGCACTCTCCTCTTTGGAAAGGAAAAGGACTGTTAGTGAAGCATTATAAAGTTTGACTTATCTTTTCTGAGAAATAAACTCCTCTTTGCCTCATAGAAACTGGGGATAAGTAAATTGCAATGGACAAATAAATAGTGAAAACGGACAGACTCTTATATAGGGTATGATTTTTTTATATATATAAAAATGTGTGCATATTAATTTTTTTACATATATTTAAAAAGGATAAGATGTAATATGTTGGACTATTTCCATCATTTATGAGTGAATATTGAATGTATAGAAAATTTTAAACTTTATTTAAACTTTTCAAATACAAACAACTTGTTAGTAATAACACACAAAGAGACAATACAGGTTAGTAATTACACAATGTTTCGAGTAGTATTATTCTCCACTCTTCTTCAGGTGTTGCTGGCCTATATGCACAGTGACAATATTCGCTTAGAAGTTGAACTCGCACCTTTAGATTCTTGTATATTGAATTTAAGGCAAACGCTCTACCAACTGAGCTATTCTGTCAAAGGCCTTTGACAGAATAGCTTTGACAGAATAGCTCATTTGGTAGAGCGTTTGCCTTAAATTCAATATACAAGAATCTAAAGGTGCGAGTTCAACTTCTAAGCGAATATTGTCACTGTGCATATAGGCCAGCAACACCTGAAGAAGAGTGGAGAATAATACTACTCGAAACATTGTGTAATTACTAACCTGTATTGTCTCTTTGTGTGTTATTACTAACAAGTTGTTTGTATTTGAAAAGTTTAAATAAAGTTTAAAATTTTCTATACATTCAATATTCACTCATAAATGATGGAAATAGTCCAACATATTACATCTTATAATATACCATCATTACAAACCTTCAGACAAATATTTAAAAAGGATGATTTGTATTTAATTTAAATTATCTTTAGGAGTAATAGAATTTATGAAATAAAAATGATCGGAGAGATTCCTTTATTAATTATTTGAACTCTTGTCTAAGTATATATTAACACAATCCGATGTTGTTTATATATATGTGTGTGTGTGTGTAAAATTTAGTTTAAAACATCGAACAGACAAGAGATTCAAATATATCGTATTATTTCATATTCATTTGTCGGTTATTATATTGATAAACAAATAGGCTTTAATCTCATCCAATTCCATATATTTGGTATCTATTATATAAAAAAATTTCAGTAAGATAGCCAAAAAAAAGAAATCTCTCCATTCATTCGTTTTTTTTTTTTTGTTTCATACATGTCGTTATTGTTTTCGCAACACATTTTAGAGATACACACAGTAATTTTATCATATTTTTTTTATTTAATCAATCTGAAATATAAATTACTTTCCTATGCATTTTGTTGTTAATCTTACCAATTTTCTTTTATATAATCAAATAAATTGAGTGATTCAAATGACAAGACTCCATTAATTTTTTATTATTATTTGGATTGCATAAGATGACTTAGCTATTTAAATGACAAGGTTCAAACTCAGCTTGGTAAGTGTACTAGAATATAAGATATGGTATGTTTTGCATATTAGCATTTTATTTTATTCCCATATGAATTTTATATTTATATTGGCATTCAAATATTATATATTATAATTTAGCTTAGTTAATATTACAAAGTCAATTATTTCTATGTTTGTCTGATTCTGTCATAAAAAAAGATATATACATAAATAGATCGTATTTTATCATTGATTCAGGACGACTTGTCTTAAATATTTTTTTAAAAAGAAAACATCTCTAAAATAAAGGGCACAAACTTCATTGAATAGTTCCATTGAATATTATCTTTAAATTGGGATGAATCTAAATTATAATCATATATTTTAATTATTGCCAATCAATTTCATATTCATTTATTTGAAGGTTTAAATAGAGGATATTTATTATTATAGGTCGATGGACATCCAATGGAAACTTAACATATCTTTTATATAATATGATTGGACATTATAAAGATAGAAATTAGCTAATAAGTTTTGGTGGAGTATTCTATTTTAACATATAAACGAAGCAATAGTTAAGTATCACTTTATTGGAAGATATGAATAAATTACTTATCTATTACTTTATTGCTTCTTATTAAACTAGGCGTCGATTAATTTCTTTTAACATTTAAAAGTGCATTAGGTCTCGTAGGGTATTTTTAAAGGGGATATAAAATATAAAAACTTATTGATTAACAATAGAATATTATTAATTAAATGTTGGAGTAGAAATAATTATTTATCATTTTATTGAAAGATACGAATGAATGTTTATACTTTCTATTTAACGTTTATTAAATTAGGTATACGTTTGAATCAAATATTATTTTGTTTCAACCTTTGAAAATAGTGTTTATGTTTAAAATGTTTTGTAAAATACAATTATAGGTATTTGGAAGCTTATCCGTTAGGATAAAATGCAGCATCATTAAATAATGAAGTAGATTTAAATTACTACAATAATAATAGGTTAATAAAGTATATTGAAATCTGTTTTAGTTATTAATTGGATTTGATTTTCATTAGATTGCTAAGCAAGTGGTTAGCCTAATCATATATTATTGTTTAGGGCAGTGATATGCGAGTTCATTGCTCAGTGCAGTTTACTTTGTAATTGTGATGGATTTGTTGATGTCTGGAGCAGATAATCTCATTATTCTTTCATTCACATATAGCTTAAACAAATTAGACTTTAAGAGAGATTATTTGTGCTTTGTGATGGTTTATTACATAATGGCGACCCGATTGAGCTAGACTAGATTAAATTAAATTAGATTTTAGATTTTTGGTAAGAACAGATTGATCATCCTACATCATCCAGCATTAATCAACTTTCATTCAGTTACAATATATATATATATATTATTTGTGAGTAATAAGCCAATAAACATCACATGATCCTCATTTCTTATGCTTACTTATAACTGTTGTGCAGTGCTCTCAGATCCAAGGCTTCTCACTGATGAAGGCCACAAGCCAGAAATTAGTCTGGGGATATTGGATGATTGGCACTAGATGGGGATTTTATGGACAAGCCTTCTGGCACCCATTGATTACTCTAGCTTGCTGTGTGTGGCAATACATATAGTGAGTTTTGCCTGTTTGTGAGTAATATTTATTAATACTTTATCCATAATATAACAACTCTTATATGTTCATTTCAATTAATTAAATATAAAATATATTAACTTTTTTGTATTTATTTTATATTTAATCTCAATTTACTTTGTATATAATGTTTGTTAAAGTATATATAATTAGGTGATAATATGTTGAAATATTTCCTTTGAAATGTTGAATGTCTAGAAATCTTAAAATTTCATTTAAATTTTTCCAAATACCAACAACTGTTAGTAATAACATACAATGACAACACAGGTTAGTATATTTTTACATAAAGTTTGATAGAATAGCTCAGTTGGTCAAATCATTGCCTTAAAATATGATATTCAAAAATCTAAAAGTGTAAGTTCGAGTACTATGCTAGCATTAACACTGGTCAAACCAGGAACACCTAAAAAAAACAGATAATCATACTATTCAAATCATTGCATAGTTTACTAACCTGTGTTTACTTTGGGTGTTAGATGAAATAGTTAAAATAAAGTTTAAACTTTACTAGGCATTCAATATTTAATGTTAGATGTTGGGAATAATTCAACAGCTTATTACATCTAAAACACCATTACAAACTTTCAGTATATATCATTGGGTATTTGGTTAAATAAATTTATTTTTATATATTATTAAATTCCATATTTTGTGTGTGTGATTTATCTCATTTCAACCAAGCATTTCTGAATTTTCTAACTATCTCTTAAGGATTACGTTTTGTGTTGAGAAAGTACTGAGGTATAAAGAAGTAACCAAGAAATCTTGGGAAGACTATAAAAGGCTCTCTAATTGGAGAGCACCTATCCTTAATTGAAATGGTGCTTAGAATAAATTAATTCATTATCTATAAAGATGTTCACTGAAAAAATATAGTAGCATTAAATATATATATATTTTTCATATGTCATAGCATCTGCCAGGACACGAACCCACAACCGTCTGCAACCAAGTACTTGCTTGCAAGGCGGTTGCGATGACCTCTCGGCTAACAATATTTTCTGCGGAAGAAGTTTAAAAAACAGCATTTTATAATTTTACATATTGGGACAAATTTGTGCTTCTGTTGATAAAAAAAATCACTTCAAACATCATTTTTCTTAATTTGTTTCTGTTTTATTCTTTTGTGGAAATAGCAAACTTTATTTAAGAGAATTTGTTAATGGTGTTAAAATTTAATTATTATTTACATTCATTTACAGATAGTATAAAATAAAGAACCTACACTTAAAAGGGGGGGGGGGATATGTTTTCAATTAATAATAAAAAAATTTAAAAGTTTAATAACTAAATAAACATAATTAAGACAATATATAAGATAGAATGATTTATAAGATGTAATATGTTGGACTATTTCCATCATTTATGAGTGAATATTGAATGTATAGAAAATTTTAAACTTTATTTAAACTTTTCAAATACAAACAACTTGTTAGTAATAACTAACAAGTTGTTTGTATTTGAAAAGTTTAAATAAAGTTTAAAATTTTCTATACATTCAATATTAACTAACAAGTTGTTTGTATTTGAAAAGTTTAAATAAAGTTTAAAATTTTCTATACATTCAATATTCACTCATAAATGATGGAAATAGTCCAACATATTACATCTTATAATATACCATCATTACAAACCTTCAGACAAATAGAATGATTTATAGTGTCAAAATTAGCATAGATTTTTAAAAATAGAATGTAAATTTATTATTTACTTAAAATTGCCAAACAGTTTTGTACAGACTTAATATTTTCCTATTTTTTTAGTAACAAAAATATTCTTAAACAATTATGCATATACATAATTATATGTATATAATTATATTTATATATAATGACTATTACATTTACAGACATTTGACAAACTATATTTAATTTAATTTATATTATCAAAATAATGTATTTACATCAAATAGATCAGACAATATCTCAGAATATGTTTTAATGTTTTTGAAAAATGTTGATTAAGCTTTCAATTTCTATTATAGTTTGTTCTTTTACGTTATTTGCAAAGTATAGAAAGTCAGTTGTATTTCCTCAAATAAGTGCCAAAATACTTCAGTAGTGTAATAGAATAAATAAATTGATTCTGGTTGAAGGTTTAACAGTGTATATTTAGTATATCTTTATTTATAACTGGCATGAGTAATATATGGATCTCAGTATGTGATAAAGCCCTAATTATATTTTGTTTTATTTTATTAATGATTGGATCATTGTAAAAAATAAATTATTTGTAGTGATCTTTATAGTTATTTTGTCATCGTCTAACAGGGTCTTAAAGTATCATGTTGTTTTTACTATCATTGTGTTGTTTTTGAACGTTTTTTATTGCTAGTATTAGACAATTATAACATGATCTATTTTATTTAATGTTTTTAATTAATATGTACAGAAAACCTATAATTTATGCATTGTATTTTTTTTGGAATTAAATGATATATTCTTGAATTCTCGGAGTCAAATGTCCTGCTTCTTTTTCATACAAAAATCTATTAATTGTTATAATCCAGGGCCTGCCAAGATAATCAGAAAAATCTGTCTTGAACTGAGATTTCCTTCCCATGCATGACCGAAGATTCATCTCATATTTTCCACTAGGATGGCCACATCAATACACATGTGCAGTGTAGATATGATATGCAGTGCTTTTCCAGTTGATCTAGTTAATTTCAATTTGTCTTTGCATTAACAAATATATACATTTCCAACTTTAATGAAACCATGAACCCTTTGAAAAAATGTAAAATTGGTGATGAATGTTATGTGCTTAATGAAGAATGAACAAACAAATATTTCTTTGGTAATACAGAGAATAAAGCAGTGCATTTATTGTGTCATGAAAAAAATGTGTGGCCCTCCATTAACCTTTGCTTCTACAAAATGGCTCTGATACGGCCCTCCACCAACCTCTGTGGCCCCTGAGTCAAAACAATTGCCCAACACTGTTATAATCTATAGGAAACTATGCAAATTCCTTTTACTTTATTGTTATAATGAAATGCAACAATATATCTTTTTATGAAGAAAATATTAATAAAATTAAGTATTTAAAAATATTTATAGAAATTTAACACTTTTGCAAGTCATAGTAGTTTAACAGTAAAACACCATTCAACAATTGTAACATTTGTGTGGCCAGCACATTGGTCCATAATATCCTTAAGTCCCAGATTTAACCAGAGATTTTAGATTTCTTCTGATTAAGTAAAGAAAGCATAAAGTGCAAATATTTAAAATAAAAAAAAATACTTGTACTTATATCTAATTTATAGACATTTTCATGTATATTACTTGATTGACCTTCATTCAGTAAATGTATTAATAATATAGACTTGCACATCATTGTAATTAATCTTTAAGTTAACTATTTGAATATGCTTTTTTAGCTCCATTCATCAATCCATAAGTCATTTGCATATATATATATATATATAATTTTATTAAAACAAATTATTTACATACCTTATCTAAAACATTGACTAGGCTTGAGTTGTCCATCCATTTTAAAGTTTTAACATTTTCTTTAAATGTTTCTTTAATATTAAATGTCATTTCTTCCAGCTAAAAATACATTTAAAAACATGCTTTCAATTAAATATAATTAAAAAATTTATTTTGTTAACTTTCAATATATATATAATTAAAATAATTTGAATATGTAATTAGAGAGAGCAAAGCATTTCCCCTTAGGTTGTGAATAGATAATATACTGCATGCTTAGGAATAATGAAAAATGGAACTAGCAGAATTAACAAATGTAAATATGAAATTGGTGCATGTTAAAGAATATGTAAGGGGAGCAAATTACACTATTATATATATATATATATATATATATATATATATATATATAACCTTCCAGATTGGCACGATGAAGGAATGTGGAAGTTCACATTGTGCCAATAGTGGTCAGTGATACCTAATAAAAAAAAGAATTGTGATATATCTTAATGTATAATTTGGTTGAAAAACTCTTAGGATATTAGTTTGAATGCACCAATCATTAAATTTTTATGTATATCTAATAGTGGGAGAAAGGAATGGATTGTATCAGGAGTTGTTGGTATGAAAGCTAAACTAGGGAATGAGTATGTTTGTCTGTAAGACCCTGATGAGTGCTTATTCATTAATTTTCTAATCTATTTTTGATTGCCATTCCAAGATCTAACTTGTATATATGGATGAATGTCCATTCACATCATTCCACACTTCACCCCACATTCATATTTCTAATTATCACTCAGAATATCCATCTTGCAATAACATTATTTATTTTGCCATAGATATTGCTAATATCTCAGTGATTAATAGACCTCTGAATTAATGAACAGGTAGACTCACACACACACACTATCAGCTAGTATGATTTTTTTTATTAGTTATTTATTGCATAAAATCTTTCATTTGAAAATGTAAAAGTTATTTATTTCATTTATTATTAGGAAGTATTTGTAATTTAATATATTTTTTTCCAATACTCTATTTCTAACATTTTTTTTTACAACTAATAAATTCTTGCATATTGTTGGCCTCAGTATAAATATAAAAAAGAGGCATGGCTAGTAGACAGGAAACTTCAGAAAAAGTTTTAGAGAAGGTGAAATACTTTTGCAGTAAAAGTAAAGTAAAGATAATTTGTATAATAAAACAAGTGAACATAATATTTTCATTAAATTCTCTACTATCCCCTTTACTAAGTAAACTTCTCTCATACTACTCAAGTGTAAATGCCAACATGTAATTGTGAAGGACACAGGATAGCATTGTTCAAGATGGAAGACTAAACTTTTAAAGGTATCTCAGCTCCAGCTTTTATCGATGAACAATTTGAATTTGATTTTATTCAAAATGCACGGATATTATAAAAAAAAATGCTATTACAATTTTTCTATAACTTACTTATAATGAATAGTGTAATATATAAATTAACAATACTGATAATAATTGGAAAATTTTATGCTGAACTGTTTAGTGAAATATTTTATTGACTCTCATTTAATAAGTTTTCTATTTTTATTGTGTAAAATAAGGCTGAAACAGAGAAGTTATTCATTCTAATACTTTACATTATTAGAATAGCTACATATACCAAATTACCTTACCATTCACACCTATAAATGAGTGATAGAATGTATGACAATGATATTTGATAGTTATTTATCAGAAATGTGTAGAAGCATGAATGACCAAATAACCCTGAATCTTAATCATTATTAAATTTTATTAAAGACAGAACAAAGTTGAAAATAGCATGAATCATAAACATTTATTTGGATGATCTTGCTGAGCTTTGGAGATTTTATGACAAATAAATTGATTCAAATATGTGTGAATGCTTCTTGTAATGTCCATTAACTAAAAACATTGGAGATTATTGCTGTTTTTCCAAATTCATGTTTATCCTACAGGAGTAATGTTTATATGTTTTAATGTTTGTTTATTCATCATTATCATCATGAGCTACATGTACATTTCTACTCTTAAAATTTCAAGTGTGAATTAAAAAAAAGCAAACTTTTATTTTAATGAAAGAAGGTTGGACATGCATTTATTCCTATTGCATATGATAGATAAGTAGATTTTCTTTTATGTTTAGTTTGGTGTAAATTTGATTTATTATTATGTATTTATATGCCTAATTTCCTCTAGAACATCTTGGAGATTTTGGTATAAATTACACTAAAGCGGTAATATTTTCTTTTGTTGTATTATGTAAAAATGTTATATTCCCATGCTCATATTATTGGTTCAAAATGAATGCTTTATCAATATCCATTAGTTGGTAATAATCAATAGATACATGGAAATATTTATGCCAGTATTGCTGAATGGTCAGAGTTACTTGATAGTATTTATGTTAATTTGAAATTCGATGCTCATAAATTTTTCATAGGTATTAGAGTCATTTATAATTTAATTAATGCTAATATAACATTTTATTGTCTGATGTGATTTCAAAAATATTTTATACATGATCATATATTCGGATGTGTATTCACTATTTATGCTTATTTATCTGCTTATGGATTTGTCCTATATGAAATGCGTTAAATACCTCCAATTGAAGGGATAATCATACTATTCGGATTGACTAATGCTCTTTTTACTTATTTACCTATTGAGCCATGGCAGGTGGTATATTTCTTACTTAAAAAGTAATGTGATAGAAGTTCTGTTTATTGATGATTAATTGGCTGAGTTCTGCACCATTTGTGTCAGAAAAGTTGGTAGTTACTACGTTGATGAGTTAAGTTGATGTTTGGAGTCTTGTTAACCCTCACGTGCTCGTATGTAAATGTTTATTTGTTAATATTTTGCTCTCCCTCTTCATTCCACATAACTATGGTCTGTAGTATATGTTAGTTATTTCAGATAGACGTTTTAGTGATTTGTGTAATATACTTGAAGTTGGATTAATAATTTAATGATTGGCTCAAGGTACCATCTGTATTGTGAAGTTTATTCACTCTGCAAATAAGCGGATGGAAAATATAATCAATAAATGTGTTATGATTGTGAGTTTATAAATGTGCACCCACTCGGAGATATGATAAACCTAAAGACATGGAGGGAGACCATCGCTGGAATTGGAAGTTCTAAGTAGCTTGTCAAATCATATCACCCACATTATCATTATTTCATTTATTAATATTACTGGCAATTCACCCTCCCAGTATGAATGTAATATTGTATTACAAAATCTTACTTTATTTAATGCTAATTTTAATAAAATTATTACTTAATTTAATATAGTAATAAGTATATATTTATGGATATGCGGAATAGTTTCAATAGCATTAGTTGATTATTTGATGCCACTTTTCTTAGTTCATTGAGAGCACAGAATGAGAATAGATGGCATAAACATTGGTACGTAAATGTATAATTATTTTGTATTGTTAATAATTTAATAAATAAAGTTGTAAATAATATTGAAATAACAAATAAGAGGAAGAGCCTCCAAATATTAAGTAAATAGGATTTATATAATTTAAATGTAATTTAGTCAAGCTTGTAGTTAATGTGAAATTAATGTTAAATTATTATTGATGTGTTTGTAAAAGAATGTGTCTTGTAATAAATGTTTGTTGAAGTAAAATTCCCTCTGAATTATTTTGCCATATACGTTCGATTGAATATTTACACACACATGTATGTTCAACATAATCTAATTGTATTATTTATCAGTTTAAAAGTAGATGCCATCTATTTAAATAACACTGAATTAATTTATCCAAAAATTGTATAATGCAAAGATATAGATTTTACCTTGTTTAAAACAGATAATGATGTGTGATAAAAATGCACCCGATCTCTATCATTGTCAATCCTTTATTTCATTGTAAGAATTGTCAGTTTCACAACAGTTCCTCATTACTTAATTATCATCTTATAATAGGATTGACTTATTGTTCATATAATATAACCGTGAGATTATTTCATCATTTAAATAAACATTGGTATATCTGAGCAATCTAAATCAAATGTCTGTAGATTAATTATTGTTACAGTGATCCCCAAACATATTAGATGAGTGGCGTGATTAGTCTGGCATGTACTTGGATGGTGGTAGAATTGAACATATCATGATTCTTGATTTAGTCCACAAATTGCTTTCTTTTGATAACTTAAGTAAGTAATTATAATATAACTAAATAAACATTATATAATTATACTTTATAAATGTTTCTCTCACCCGATTTACATTCTAGATGACCAAGAGACCCTATAACCCCCAACTGAGCTAAGCTGTAGATTAATACTATAATAACAGTCTTATCCATAATTAGAGATGCAACCTAAATTATAAATTTTATTCTATCTTGTATAGAATTGGGACCTGGGCATTTATATGTGTATAAGGTAATATAGGTGTAGGGGGTTACAATATATATATATATATTGTAACGAGCACAGATGACGTTACATTGTGTTTTATTATTAAACAAGTTAAAATAAGAAATTCGCATTTAAAAATTTTCTTTAAGAATTAAAAATTGAAATTAAATATCATCTTAAACTCGTATATATTAAATCGCACAGATAAAAAAAAAAATTATTAAAATAAAACTGTATTAAAAATAGAAAAGGTATTTTAAAAACAAAAACTTAAAAAGATTTAGAGATAAAAATATATCTTTAATCTTGAAAAACACAAATTAATCAGAAATGGAAATGATTGTTAATTAGTTAAATGTAAACCAGCCTTGGGCATTTAAATGTAAAAACATCGGTCAGATAGGAAAACAATAGAAACAAATAGCCAATGAAAGAAATCCAACAGGAAATCGGACCTCAGCGAAAGGATCATCACATTGATGACATAATGCCAAGTCAATCCTTCGAATACGTATAAAAGGAAAATTTGGAAATTATTAATGAGTGATTATTGATTATTTACGATGTGACAGATATGTGTTAGTGTGGAAGTGAAGGAGAAGGGATTGAAAAAGACGCACGTTCAATCCCTTCAGTTGTTATAAAATGGAAAAATGAAACATCGCTTTTCTTATATTCAGAGGACCACAGGATCATCGGGAAATTTAATGCTGGATTTCAAACGGCAAGCAACTGTAAAAGATGAACATTTCTAAAACCGTAAGAACCTTATAAAATATAACAAACAATATTAATTTGAAAACACTAAGAACTTTAAATTTTAAACTTTCCTAGTATTTAATTGTTACAAATAGAGTTTTAGCTGACCAAACTAAATTCTTTATTAATAGTGTTATTTGATGTTTTTTTTTCCTTATTTATGTAAAATCATTTCCATTTATTTATTTTTTGTTCTTTAAGTTTTTATCATGATTTTTTTTTGTTTTTTGTTAAATTAATTATATAAATGTTAAACTTAAGTCGGGCGTGAATGGCTGTATAGACTTGTAAAGTTATATTAGGGGAGGGTAATCTTAGGTTATTTGTGTCGTTGTTAGATTGGGTCAATGGATTAGATATATTGATGTAGTTAGTAGATGTAGTTGGAGATTCGCTACTGGCAGAATCGCTTCATACGCCGCACTCTCCCGTTTTGCCTATGGAAGGAATTATAAGACGCAGAGCGCAGTTCCTTTCTATGGAGTTTATTTTTATTGTTCTTCTCGTTAGATAGAAGTAATATTCCTATCTGATGAGAGTCAATATCTTCTCTTAATCTTTTTGGTGCTGCCGTATTCCGTATTACATTGAATACATTGATGTATCAGATGAATTGATGCCAGTTTGACTGCGAATTTTAGCCTAAGGTTAAATAGGGATAGAATATTTTATTTTCAAATGCAAATCTATGTAGTCTATTCATACTCTACCCTAAATAAAAATGCATTAAGTTTAAGTTGTTTATAGACGCTTGCATGGATTGGTTATCGGTTAAGTATGTTTTGGGTTTTCATATTTGATCAAAATATATAGACATTCGATAAATAATGATACCTTATGGTGAGTATCTAAAATGTATTTATTCGGATGTCTTTTAAATTATTGGTGACAATGCAAGTATCTTATGGTGAATACTATTGGGTTACGTATAAATTTCCCTCCGCAATTGTCAATAATCAATAATTTTGTATTTTGATCGTTTGTTTATTTTGAAATGTTTTTGACCGTGAAATCTATGTAACCGATCTATATTCAACATTATAAACAAGCTTTCATAAATTTATCTGTGCGAACTTAATTAAAATGTAAAATTAGAATATAATAGTAATTAAATGTAAATTAAAGTCAAAAATCAAAGTTAAAAATGTAGGTTAAATTTTGAAATGTAAAACTAATACTAAAATAATTTTAAATCTTATATATATGTGAAATAAATAAATGTTTGTGTGTTAATTACTGGCAGTGGCTTATTTTATTCTTTTTTTTTATATACTCTTAGAGTATATTATTAAATCTCTGCTATTCCACTGAGCTAGTGACATGGGCTAATGACCGGAATCAAAATTTAAAAAAAAAAAAATTTTTTTTTTTTTTTACTTACGTATCTGCCTACTTTATAAATTTTTCTAGGTTCAAATGCCTAGATGGCGCCCTGTAGTGCAGATTACCTTCAGTCACCATTCTCCGGATTGTTACAATATATATATAAATCAATGTCCGTATTCCAATTATAATAAAATATATATAATTCTTTGAAAAATAATACAATAATTAACACAGTAAACAATATTTTAAAAAACAAATATCTACTATAATTTAATAGAAGTACTTTCAACTATCTAAGTAGTCGTTATCAACAGTATTCAAATTCTATTACAGAAAACGGACCTGCTATGTGGCCGCTAGAGGCGCTGTTTCTGTGTTTTCACAC